>JAXIVH010000033.1:232461-265191 GCA_036785325.1 Urophycis tenuis
CACAGCTCTCTGTTTTTATTAGATTTTTTATTTTTTCCACTTTTGTACTATTGTATTTTTTTTTTTTCACGTTTTTAGATTTCTTTTTTTTCTGCTGTGGCCATGCTTGGAACAATAACTCTAACAGGTAAGCACACAAGTTTTGGTTTTCGGCACTTTTGGGATGAATTTAGTGCGATTTGGTCCAACTTTTTTTACAACTTTGATTGCACGCCGATGGTCTGTGTGAAGTGAATTCCACACACCCGTCTCTGTGTGCGGCGCGTGTTGCGGGGCGGTGCTGCCGGTGGGTGTGTGTCTTCTGAGTTGGTCTCCCAGTGAGGAAACAGGAGGGCAGAGGGGCTTCAGCCATCGTTCCCCCCGGGGTGTGGTTGTCCTGGGGGCTCCATGACCCTGGACATGCTGGGCTCGGGGTTCAGTGAGACAAGTTGTCAGAGTGTCGCTGGTTTCCTTACATTGTGACCATCGTGGTGCTTTGAGCCCTCATATATATATATACTGTATATATATTTCATGGTTTTATTTTCTATGCTTTACTGAATTGACTCATCACACATCACGTCGTTGTATCTCCTGGGAAGCGTCTTCCTTTCTCAGTGGACTCCAAGTCGTAGAGTTTAAAGAGAGCGTTCCCCGAAGCCCCAAATGGTTCTCTAAAGCCGGTTCTAAAGGTCAAGTCTTCTGCACGGTTCCCCCCCCCCCCACCACCCCCAAGTATTCCAATTAGATTTAGTGGGATCCCAGGTCCCAGTGGGGTTGTTCTGATGAGGCCCAGAGGATGCCATTCATTACACGCCAAGATGAACTCCTACAGACTCCCTTCAGCCGGGGCTCCCAAGACAAATGGGGGGTGTCTTTTCCCCCGAACCAGCAAAGGATACCTCACATTTTTTGCGTTGCACGGCTTTTAATTCGTACTATCTGTGTGTAACGTTCCACTGGGGGGGTTTGACCACAGATTCACAGCTCAGATAAGAATGGGGCGGTGTGTGTGTGTGTGTGTGTTGGGGGGGGGGGCTACGATGGGTTGGTTTATTTGGTGCCCTGGAATCTGTCTGGAGGCATGTCGGGCCGCACCCAGAAGACGAGACGTTGGGGTTAGCATGGGGTGTTGGGGGGGGGGGGGGGGGGGGGGGGGGGGGTGAGGGGCGGGGCGCCTGGTATCTCATGCAGCCGTTAACTGACTCCTTTTGTCCCTGGAGTTTGCGCTGCAGACGATGGTCATATAGTAATTAGAAGCAGGATTTGCATACATTGGGGCGGGGGGATGCAGAGTTTGAGTTTGTAAATGTTGTCAACACTGGCCAGGGGGAGGAGGGGAGGGCATTCAGACTTCCACCACTGTTACTACTGCTCCCTGCACCTCCTTTCTCTCCTTTCTTATATACAAGCTCACCACACCCAAATCAGCACCACCAGCAGCAGCAGCAGCACCACCCACCACACAGACAAACACACTGTGCTCCGTGCGGCGGAAACAAATGGAGGCCTGTCAGAGTGTGGCACACTGGAGAGGTCCGTGAGAGGATAGATTTACACAGGGCTGGTCTGTAGGGAGTCCATTTAATGTAGGGGGGGGGGGGGGGGGGGGTAATGCTTAGACACACACGCACACACAGACACACACACACACACACACACACACATACACACTCTCTCTCTCACACACACACACACACACACACACACACTCTCTCTCTCTCTCTCTCTCTCTCACACACACACACACACAGACACACTCACACACACACAGAGACACACACACACACACACACACACAGACAGACACACACGCACACACAGACACACACGCACACACAGACACACACACACACACACACACACAAAGGCTCTCTGAGACGAGACGGCCTTTCTGCAGCCTGTGTGTGTCTCTGGTCTCTGTGCGGGCAGAGATCTCAGTGTAACACCCCACTAAGTGAGTTAGATATTCGGCCCCAGGGCAGCCGTCGGCAGCCCCCCCCTCCCCAGACCCCCAGACCCCCGAACCCTTCATCTCCCCCCACACCCTCCCCCACACCCTCCCCTTCCACACTTACATTCCTGTCCATACAGTCATTACTAAGAACCCCCCCCCACCACCCTCCCACTCACCCTATAACTCTCAGCCCTTGAGCAACTCACATCGCCCATCAGCAGCACGCCAGGCCGGGCCCGCGCCGGCGAGTTAACGGCCATGTCACACACAACACACAACACACAACACACAACTTGTAACTTGTTTTAAACGGGCGGCTGCCCGTTAAAACAAGTTACAAGTTGTGTCGGAAGAGCAGATGAAAAAAAGATGCTGGTTGTGTGTGTGTGTGTGTGTGTGTTGCGCGTGGGCTTTAACAGGTCTCTGTTAAACAGATCTCTAACAGATCTCTGTTGAACCCACACCCCGGTCCTGTTTCATCATTCGTTCACGAGGGGCCCGGGGCCCAGGCGTCCGGCGAGGGGCCTCTTGGCATCGCGGAGGTCTCCGTGTCTGGGTGGACGGTGGCGGGGCCGATGGCGGCCAGGCCGGGTCTGGGTCTGGGCGGTTGGTCGGGTACGAGGCCTGCGCTGCGGTGGGGCAGGTTGACGTTACTTATTTATAAACTCACACGCACACACCATGTCGGGAGACAATAGGGTAGCTGTCTCCCCCCCGACCACCTCCTTTATTTTCAGAGGCCCACGGGGGACGGGGGGGGGGGGGGGCGGGGGAGGGAGGGCTATTGTGTTTGTGTATGCGCAGGCCTTGAGAAGGGAATGGGGGAGAGCGGGGGTGGGAGGGGGGGAGGATCCTCACCCGTCCTGCTGTGGTGGAATTTGGGTTAAGGGGATGGGGAGTTAAGACTTGTATTGAGGGCTGGCGTTGAGGGGGGAGGCGGTGGGGGGAGGCGGTGGGGGGAGGCGGTGGGGGGAGGCGGCGACCCAGAGAGGCCTGCCATGAACGCGGTGGTCCGGCTTCAGCCGGTAAAAAGTGGAATGGCAACAAGCAGCCATTTGCTCTTCGAATCCCACGCCGTCCCGTTTATATTTAGATCTTCCCAACAAACGAGGTGGCCAGTCTGTGAGGGAAAGACACATTGCTCAGATTCCTGCCGTGGAATCCATACATGTAAAAATAGGCCGACTTCACAATACTTACAATTACAAAGGGTGATGGAGGGGGAAGCGTTGTGTTGTTATGTAAGTGTGGTTCCTCCCTGTGTAAGATGAGGGGTTTTTTAGTCGAAGGCCACACAGTGGAAGTGTCGACCGTGTCATTTGGTGGTGGTTGAGGATCTGGCCAGATCGTGTTTAAGGCTCGTGGTTTGTTTTCTTGTTAGTTTGCTTTTGTTTTCCGCAGAGGCAGGGGTTCGCATGAGAACGGTTCCTGTTGCACAGCAACATACTTTGGCGAAACTTTTTTTTAACTTAAACTTTTTTTAACTTTACATTTTCTTTTAATCTTAATTCCATTGACATTATCAATTTATTAGTAATTTCACTTAATCAGTTATTGTGCGTGTGTGTGTGTGTGCATGTGCATGTTTGTGTGAGAGGAATGGTTTGTTCATTCAATTTGTTAATTTTGTATCAAGGATCTGGCATGTGAGGATTAGGTTAAATGAGTCAGCATGTTAGTCTCTATATCCGGGTTAGCTGATCATTCATTATTTCGTGGGGAATGGTTTTGTGAGTATAATGCGGGGGTGGGGAGTCAGGGCAGGACCCCCTTAGGGGGAGAAATCCCCCCGCCAGATGTGAACCGTCCCCTGCTGGCTTTGAGATGTCAGAGAAGAGTGAATAGGAGGAGAGTTGGAGGAAATAGAGGGACTGATGGCGTGAAATGGACTCCCTGCCCCGCCTCCTGTAACAACACATTGTATGCAACAACGTCAGGCCTTTGAATCTGTTGCAGTGCCGGGAATTCTCCCCTCAATTGGGGGTATTTCAAGTGATGTAGCTTTGAAATAATGATAATAAAAAAGAGCACTTAGTGGTTTATGGTTCACCCATGTATGCAGCTTTTATTGCCACTGCTCATATTAAACAGTGGGCTTCTTCATTAAAAACACTGTCGCTTTTATGATGCAAAAGGCTTCAGGGGCTTTTTTGTACCTCAGAGGCTACTGTATTTGTTTTGCCTCTATTGTGTAGGCGAGGATTCATGTTCCAGTCAATGATGTAGTTGTGTGCTCAAAGCAATGATTCAGGGGACACGGCTGTTGTTGCTAACCCTCCAAATGTCTTTTTATGGTTCCAGTGGGGCAGCCCGACAGTGTGTCCGCGGTGCAGAAGGAAGAAGCCCCCGAGACCATGGACACAGCAGTGAGCAAGGACGAGACGGCCCCGCAGACCAACGGGGAGAAGGTCGAGAAGGAGCCCGCGGACACCAACGACATCACCATCGTTGAGGAGAAGGTGGCCGAGGAAAAGCAGGAGGAGGCAAATGAGGTGGGCTTCAAGAAGATCTTTCGCTTCGTGGGCTTCAAGTTCACCCTGAAGAAGGACAAGAATGAGGAGAAAGAGCCGGTGAAGCTGCTGAACGTCAAAGATAAGGAAGGAGAGGCGGTCGCCGACGAGGTAACAGTCACTGAAGAGGGGGCCGAGGAGACCACTACGACCGAGGAGAAGGTTGATGAGCCGAAGGCTGCCACACCAGTGGACGACGCCGCCGAGGACACGGACAAGACCGCTGACGCTGAGGTTCCAGCAGAGGGTGCCGCCGCCGATGTCGTGGATGAAAGCGTCAAGGAGGAAGTGGCCGAGAAGGAGGCAGAGAGCAGCCCGCCTTCTCAGGAGCCCACGCAGTCTTCCTTCAGGAAGCTCTTATCTGGAGGTCTCTTCTCCAACTTGCGAAAGAAAGCGAGCATCAAGAAAACCAAAGAGGAGGAAGAGAAGGAGGCCAATGCCGAGGAGGAGATAAAGGAGGCCGATGAGACAGCTGAGGCAGTAAAAGAGGAAGGAGAGGAAGCCAAAGTGGACCAAGAGCCCAAGGAGGAGCAACCAGCAACGACTACTGAGGAGGCCAAACCAGAGCCTACCGCAGAGGCTGAAGTCAACGAAGAAACCCCAGCTCCTGCAGAAGAAAACGCAGAGGCCCCCAAAGCAGAGGAGGAAAAGCTAGAGGGTGCTGAAGAAGAGAAGCCCACTACAGAGACTGAGCTGCTTTCATCCCAAGAGAAGGCCAAGACCCACGGAAGCCCACTGAAGAAGCTGTTCAATGGAGCCGGCCTAAAGAAGCTCTCCACCAAGAAGCACAAAAGTAAGAAAGAGGCTGAGGCAAAGACCACAGAGTCCGAAGAGCAGGCAGCCGAGCTCCAGACCTCCACTGAGACCGATGAGGCTCCAAAGGCTGAAAGTGGGCCCTCATCTCCTGAGGATTCTGGGGAGCATGCCATCGAGGGAGAGGCTAGCCAGATTGAATCCAGCCAGGAGACTGAAGGTGAGGTGGCTTCTGACGGGGAGAAGAAGAGAGACGGTATCCTTCCCTGGTCTTCCTTTAAAAGACTGGTGACCCCCAAGAAGCGTGTGAAGAAGTCCTCAGAGAGTGACGAGGAAGCTGCAGCAGAGAAGCCAGCCAAGTCGGCCACCCTGTCCTCCACTGAAAGTGCAGTGTTTGAGGAAAAAACTAATGAGGAAGAGCCCAAGGAAGACAATGCGACAGAGGAAGAACCAAAGACCGAAACCACAGAGAAACTGGTGAGCAGCACCGAAGAACCCAAAAAAAAGATGGACACCTCCGTCTCCTGGGAGGCGCTCATGTGCATGGGTGGACCCAAGAAGAGGACTCGGAAGACCTCTGACTCTGATGACGATGAGACCAAGTTGGAAGAGGAAGCATCACCAGAAGTAGCAGAGGTAGAGCAGGAGGTGAAAGAGGAGTCCCCCATCATAACCTCCACAGAGGCCGAGGCTGAAGAGGAGGTGGTTCCAGCTGAAGCAGCAAGCCAACAGGAAAAGGAGTCTGCATGGGACACACTGAAACGGTTTGTCTTTGCAAAGAATAAGCCCAAAGTCGAAGAGAAGGCAGAGGAGACCGCTGAGCAGGGTGCCTCCGACGGTGAGGTGCAAAAAGAGGAGTCAACTTTCTCCTTGAGAAAACTGTTCCCTGGTCGTAAGAAGAAGAAGGCTGAGCAGCAAGCCTCAAGCGACGTGGGCTCTGGCGAGGAGGACTCTGAGACGCCTGCTGTTGTACCTCTTTCCGAGTATGACACCGAGCAAACTGAGGATAAACTGGAGGAACCGTCAGAGCCAGCCGCCCCCCAGATGAAAGCTTCTGCTGAGGACAGGGCTCCTTCCTGGATACCAGCCATGGTTGAAGAGGGTGACGGTAAACACGACCAGCTGAGTGACATCCCGGAGGAGGCTGACAACGTGGCCACTCCGAAATCTGCAGACACCACCATTGAAGAAGATGACGAGGAGCAACCCGCAGTTCCTCCCACAAGTCAGGCAGCCTCCCGAAGACGTCTGTCCCTGGCAGAAGTGAAGCCCGTGGTCCCAACAATATCCAGTGAAACCACCCCTGTTCCCACGGGACCCCCCTCAGAGAAGACAGAGATGGTTCTGGAGGCTGCAGTGGAAAAGATCAGTGCGATTCCCTGCCAGACATCCGTTGCTCTTGAAGATTTACCATTGCAGGAAGCCAGTGTTGCAACAGAGATGGAGTTAGCAATCAAGCATGCTGAGTTGCAGCAAAATACCATCCTGGAGCTCCACACCACCGAGGAGGCCATGGCCATTTGCACTGGCCTTGGATCCGAGGAGATTGCAAAAGTGGATATGGAAAAGGCAGTGACGCCTACGGCGGAGTCTTTGACTGTGATTACAGGTTCATTGTGCACAGAGGTTGCTGTAGAGGAGAAGCTAACTGACCTTGAAGTGGCCGTAGAAACAGAGGTTCCCATCCTTGAGGCACAAGTGCAACAAGTTGCCACTACCAAGCTGGAGCCTTCCACTGAGGAAATACCGTCCGACATGTTGGGAATAGAGACGGCTACCAAGAGCAAGGAACCAGAGACTGTGAAGACGGCATTGATCGTCTGTTACCCAGAGCCATCTGAAATCGCCCAGCCAACAGAGCTCGATGAAGACACCCCTAAATTTGAGACTTCTGATCCGATTACACCAACCATAGAGCCCACACTTTATTCTGAGATTGCAGAAATCACCCAGCCCACTGTAGAAACTAAGGAAGAAATTGTGGAACTGGAGCAGTTTGTGGCTGTTGAAGAGAATGAACCGATGCAAGAGATTGTTCAGGCGGTCACCCATGAGATTATTGCTGTTGAAACCAACCCCACTGAAAGCATAATTGTGGAGTCTTGTCCTTGTGTCGAGATGGATGAGGCGGAGACCAAAGCCGAGGTGGCAATCACAGAGGATGACCAGACTGAGCATGCATTGATGGAGATGACTGTTGCACCGGTCCAACCTGTTATTGAAGCTGCCAAGTTGGAGTCCAGCAGTAACGTCTCTGACGATGATGAGAAGATGGAGGCCAATGTCATTGAGGAGCAAAGCATCATCATTGCCCAAGCTGTCATTGAGAATGCCATGGATAAGGTTTTGGAGGCTCAGTCTGAAGCCCCAAAGCCTTCTACCCCCCCTCCCACTCCTACTCCTGAAGAGGAAAGCTCAACACCCGTCCAGGCCTTGCTAACAACCGAAGAAGCCGTGGAAACAGACACCGAGAAGCCTGTTATCACCGAAACTCCTGTTGCCGTTGTCTGTGAAGCTCCAGCAGTTAGCCAAACACAGTCGCGCAAGGTGCTCCTCTCGGCCGTCCAGGTGATTGCCAATGTGCCTCTTGAGAGCCTCGAAGAACCAGCACTGAGTGAAGAGAAACCCACCGCTGAACTCAAGCAAGCCATGGAAGTAAATGCAAGTGAAGAGACCATTGAAGAAGTGGCCGAGTTGGAGCCTGAAACTCAGACAGCTGAAGAGCCCACAGAGGTCGAAAACCAAGAGAGCCAAGAGGAAGTGGAAGCCAAGTCTTGCCCTGTGATCTACATGCCAGTTCAGGTGGTGCTGCAGACAGCGATGGTGGTGGAGGACACGCTCCTGGAGGAAGAGGCTGTCGAGGAGTTGGACAAGAACAGTCCGTCTGCGGTCCAAGACCCAGGTGTGGCACCCAAACGCGCGGAACCCATGTGTACTGGCATGCCTACCTTGCTGGAAGAACCACAGACGCCACCCACAGAGGAGGCAGCATCAGAAGCAGAGAGCAGGGCAGAGGCAGAAAAGGCGGTGGCGGCTGAGAAATGTGCAGAGGTGATGGCCCAGGTGATGGAGGTGATTGAGGAGGCTGTGAAGGAGATCGAACCCGTCTCTTCAGAGATCACAGCAGCATCGTGAGAAGGTGAGACCTCCAACCTACACATTCACACATTCACATGTCATCTGCGATGCTTGGCAAATACTAATTAAATAAGAATCCACAGCTAAATCACAATAGATATAAGGAGTCAGCTTCTTTGGCGGAATTCTTTATTTCTCTTCTTTAGTTGCAAACTTTTTTCTATTTTCAGTATCAGAAAATCTGTAATAGTGATGCTAAACTGATGAAAGAGTATACTTTCCAAAATCCTTTTTCAATCTGTCAGACAATCTTCTCATGACAGATTTTTTTTTAAACATCAATGGGTCCACCTTTTATTAGGGAGCCGGGAAAGGGATTAACTCACCGAGCAAATGAAGAAGCTTTTGTTCTGGCTGCCTGGAGCCAGGGGACCTTTGATATCAAAGCAGGAATGCCGTGGTTGACCCCTGCTTTGTAGACCGGGGGTCTTAGGAAAGTGGTGTGTGTGTGTGTGTGTGTGTGTGTGTGTGTGTGTGTGTGTGTGCATGTGCTTGTGTGTGTGTGTGTGTGTGTGTGTGTGTGTGTGTGTGTGTGTGTGTGTGTGTGTGTGTGTGTGTGCATGTGCTTGTGTGTGTGTGTGTGTGTGTGTGTGTGTGTGTGTGTGTGTGTGTGTGTGTGTGTGTGTGTGTGTGCATGTGCTTGTGTGTGTGTGTGTGTGTGTGTGTGTGTGTGTGTGTGTGTGTGTGTGTGTGCGTGTGCTTGTGTGTGTGTGTGTGTGTGTGTGTGTGTGTGTGTGTGTGTGTGTGTGTGTGTGCATGTGCTTGTGTGTGTGTGTGTGTGTGTGTGTGTGTGTGTGTGTGTGTGTGTGTGTGTGTGTGGTTGGGGGGGCAGATGAACTTGTGCTGAAAGACTGATAATTATGCTTTCTCTACCTCCTCTTGTGCTCTATCCATCAGATGCTCAGCACGCTGTTAGGAAAGCATATCCAAGTGACTTATTTACAGTCCATGAAACCACCCAACAGGCGTCACAGTGTATACCAGTCTTGGGTCATACATTGTTTAAAACTAGTCTTATCAATTTTGAACTCGTCATATCTATGAAACATGCTGTGTTGATTCCATATGCTTTACACCCCAGAAATCCTTGTTATCTAGTGCTGGTCACCAACCAGTAGGGTGGCAATGGTTCATGAGACAGGAGGAAAGAACACATCAGGACTTGTTACTAATATGTGTTAGATCAATAGATATATGCATAATTCATATCCATCCATCAATGCCACCAGAAGGTAAGGGCTGGGAATGGATTAACATTGGAGATGAATGGTAGGACAGTGGCCTGTATTCTGTAACTCACCATGTTGTGGTGTTTGTCTCTATTCCAGGAACAGCTGCGAGGTCCTGGGAGACCAGAGGTCTGCACCAGGAAGTGGGTGACGAGCGAGAGAGAGAGAGAGAGAGAGAGAGAGAGGCTGCTCAGGACTGGACTGGGCCCCGCCCCACCCTGCCCAGAGGGACTGCGAGACCCCCCCCACCCCCGCACACACACACACACACACAAACACACACACACACACACACACACACACACACACACACACTCTACCACCACCATTCTCCAGCATCCCCCACCTCCCTAGCCACAGTCTTGTCTTTGAAAAGCAGCTTCCTAGGTCTGTGCCCCCCCCCCCCCCCCACCAGTACCACCAGTAGCACCATCAGCAGCAGGGGAAATGGTAGACCAATGGGCTGCGCACACACACACACACACATACACAAACACGCAAACACACGTCTGATCACATTGGTCATACCATCCGGCATGTGATTCTGTAATGATGTACATGTGGTGTTGACCTTCACTGCCCTTCCTCGTGTGACATGGTGGTCCGGGCTCACGGCCACACGCCTGCCCGTGTGTGCGTCTGTGAGAATGAAACCGTGCTTGTAGTTAAAGAGTTGGAGGATTATTATCTTGTATATTGTATTTATATCTTTAAGTATTCTCTCATTCAAACCAAGTTTTGGTTTTTTCGTGTCGTTGTTTTTTTTGTGTGTAATATTTCTGACGTTACGTATTTTTCCATCATTTCAAACGCAAGACGCCATATGGCATTCAAAACAATTATCCACAAAGAATAGGTCAGCAACCATTCACAACCATTTTGAGCCACAACTAGTATGAATATCAATATAAGACTATTAAAGTGTATTTTTTTGGTGATGCCAAAAATGTTCATTGTATTTGTCCGTCTTTAAGATATGTGTATAGCTCATCACTAAACAAAGGTACATATGATTTTACTGACAGTGGCTCATATATCATAGTCAACGTACTACGTGTGACTATTGTTGTACTGTATTGTAAATCTCCCCATTGCCAAAATGCTCACTACCACTGCCTGAATAACTGTACAAAAACTAGCTAAATGGTGTGTTATTAAATATACCTTTTGAGTGTCATTTAAAGATAACCTAAGCCACTAATTGTTTTCATTATGTTGAGGGATTTATTCGGAAAACAGCAATGCTTTAAGGCACACTCAAACCAATACACGCCACTGAACTAGTGATACCAGGTGTGCATGTGACTGAGGCGCATGCGTGAAGCCGTCAGTGCAGCTCTGTCCGCCAGTCACTACAACGTTCACCTGGAAGCACGGGAGTGTGCGCCCTCTGGTGCCCACTGCGAGTATTACACAAGTCATGCATATGTGTGTTTTCAGATTCATGTGTGGAAAGGATGATCTTTCCCCACCCATAGTTGTTGCAATTAACATGATTCCTGCATCTTTTGTTTAACAAAACACCCTAAACCATCCATCAACTATGATTCAGTGCTAACGTGACCATTGAACATTTGATGTGGGGTTGTGGTGATGTTTGCCACATTGCGGGGGCCCAATCTTAACAGCCAGACCAAATATCCCATCAAGACCTTCCCTAGAGACCCTTTGAGTTGTATCTGACCAAGTGTAACACAACCCCGTCTGCTCCTGAGCTCTGTGTCTTCAATGTAGCCCCAGCAGCCCTGCACGCCACTACAGAACATAACCTGTTCAAATGTAAGCTCCAAAATATTTTTCTATGGGTGCCATGGAATCCATAGCGGCTTTGTGTAATAAATACAATTCAAGAAGAGCTTCACTAACAAAAACAAACAAACAAAAAATAAATAACGGTTCAGCTGTAGTCGGGCTTTTGGTTGCATTGCTTGGACCACGTAGATTCCCTCCCACGTTTTCTAAGTCACTCACCCGCCGCCATTTTGTACAGACTGTGATCCCCTAAGGGTCATGTTATAACACATAACCACACATTTAGCACATATACATGTAGCATGGTCTTCATTGTGTTTTATATTTTCTAAGCTGTTAATAGTAGTTACAGAAACCTGTCTATATTCCATTCCAAATAAAGCTAGTCAAAGTCTGTGTCGTTTCATTGATTTGTCTATGTTGTTTTTTTCTGACATGAAACATTAAAACATAAACTGATGATAAAACAAGAGAAAGACAGTAGAAGTAATGGAAGCCATTTGGGGGGCGGGGACAACCATTTTGTCATATCGACGACCTTTGTTTGGGTCTAAAGCTGTAAAACTCACATTTTAAAGACAAGGATCCATCTTTTATATAAAAAAAAGCACAGTTTTTATTGTTCATAGTATGACAATTGTTAACACAGAAAATGACTCACGTTCCTGAGAACATTATTTATCACAGTAGTCACAGGAGTATCAAGTATCACAGGGGGCGTGGGGACCCCCCGAAGTTTGACCTGAAACATTGGCTGTTCTGAAACACTTTGAGAAACTAACTGAAAAAATAGAGAAGACATTCTCATCGGGCCTACGTCACAAAATGCTTCGACTAACGCTAGAGACCGCTTGAATGATAAGACTGATGTGGCTGAAAAAAAAAAAACACTTAAGCTCAGGTAACTATGGAACAAAGCAGTATGTCATGTGTAACTCTGAATTATCAGTAGTATAGCATTCTCACAATTACAACGAGCAGAGAGTCGGACCCGAGTCCCCCGCAAACGGACACTTGGCTGTGAAACAGGGGAACGCAACGTGTACGTCACTATGGCGTGAAAGAGGGACAGTGGCGCCCCCAAGCTGGTGAACTAGGTAATAACAAAGACATGGTCTCCTGTGAACCAATTAAGGAGAGGCATCTACCCAAAAAGATATAGATTTGTTATTGGGATTTGCCTATACATTAATTGTGGAAAACAGGTAGAAAACCAGAAAAGCAATACATTTGTTAAAAAAAAACTTAAAAAAAACAACTAAATAAACAGGTAAGGGCATTCCTGTGTGGTTGATAAATGTTGTGAATTGTGATGCAGCCAGTGTGGCATTCACACACAAACAGCTGTCGTCTCCTGACGACGTCTGCACCTCTGGGACCACTGCTACGTGCGTTGGGAGGTACATTTGTGGTTCACATTTGTTGAGTGTAAAATATAGTATGTCCCGACTTGTGCTAATCAGTAGTACGTCAAAGCTTCCCCTGCCTCCTCTACAGGACGTCCTTGTATACACTCCGGCAAGTGGTGTGGTCGTTATATGTGTTTAGCATGAGATTAGTCATTGATATGGCACGTGTGGACACGCAAGCAACAGAACGCTCGTTTGCATCATACAGTGAAACACTATTTAATATTGTACATCCTCTGCGTATACCCATTTCACTCCGGTGGTTTTAAAGCAGTTTTTAAATACATTAACATATTGTTTAATGCGTGTGCGTTGTGTTAATGTTAATAGGTTCCAATTGTATTCTTAAGATTGAAATCATTCGTCTTTGCGCAAAATCAACAAAGGTGAAAACAGTTAAGGATTAGCTAATGGGCACAATATAATGAGCATTACATAAAAAAAGAGTAAATAAATCTACACATTTTTGCATGGAAGTATCAGTAAAAAAAAGTTGAGCAAAATGTTTGGGTTTCCTTCCATTGCAATGAATCTCAAAACCGATTCATCAGGCGTGTCCCCAATACATTTATATTAACTATTTCAAATAATCTGGGCTACATAAAAACCTATTTGCCTACAGATAAACAACTCTTGCAATATAACATTTTTCTTTGTAAATACGACACGGTATATAAAATTAGAAAAGCATATTGAACTGAAATGGAGGGGCTTTCCTCGACAGTTTGATGCGGTTCAGAGGAGCTCTGGACATGGCTGCACAGGGCTCACCAACTCCCTTCAAGGTGTGTTTGCCGATATATCGACATGTCTCTTCAGCCGCTAATCCATGTGACACGTAAAAAGATGGTGGCATTGGAAGAAAAAAGAAAAAAAAAAACAGTATCAAAGTGGCACAACTGTAAACATAATCATACAATACGACATTTGCACCTAAAACAAAAACGGAACAAAAATAGGTTGAAGTTTCCTCACGGCGCAGAGCCTCTTGATGTGCTCTCACCAGATGCTTCTGGTACTCAGGCGTTGGTACCCCTTCCTTGAAACTGAATAATCGGAAGACACAAGTATCCCCCCCCCCTCCCTCGCATACGGCCGAGACAGAAGTGGAACACCGGCCCGGCGTGGCCTGCGCTGAAGAGCAACCGAGCTGTTTTGGCTCTCCGGTACGCTAGCTTAAAAAATGGCTGACTCTGACCCGGGCCACGACCACGGTGGCGAGCGTTGGCGTCTCCGCCCCCCCCGGAACAGACCGCTTCCTCTTCTTCTCCAGCCCGCTCCGTACAGCGCAGCCTGCAGTCGACTGTGCGTCGATTGAGGCCGATTCGGGGGCCTCTGTGATTTTCCTCTGACGGAGGCTTTGTGTGTCAGGGGGCGGCGGGGGGGCGGGGGGGAATCTAACCTTAAGAGGAACTGCGGTTCGGAGATGAATTGAGCGTATGCTTTTGTGCCACCTACGGCGGAACCCAGAGCGTTCCAGGATGTTGTACCTCACTTTATCACATCGACAGTTTAGAGCAAGCGTTCACACACAGACCCGGGCCACTTGGCCGTTTTGTTCCCTCGTGACCGCAATTTACAGAAAGAAGCGGGGACTAAATCTTTGGCACTACTCGACGAGGATCTCCTCAGTTTTTACCGGGGCCAGCGCTTTGCCCACGTTGGCTAAATCCGAGCCCTCCATCCCCAGGAACTCCTCCCTCTGGAGCAGGCCGCCCCGCGGGGAGCCACCCTGCAGCCCGGCCAGCGCCCCCTGGCTGAAACACAGGTGCTTGATCACCTCGTTGGGGCTGGAGAAGGTGGTCTCGCAAATGTTGCACTTGTAGGGCCGGGCCGAGCCCAGGAACAGCGCCTCCATCTGGCTGCTGTCCTCGCCGGCGGCGCAGAGCTCCATGCTCTGCCGGTCCACCATAGTGTACGTGTCGGCGCCCTGGTTGAGGCAGACGTGGCGTGCCGCCTGGTTGGCCCGGCAGAAGCTCTTGCCGCAGGCGCTGCACTTGAAGGGCTTACCCGTGTGGATGTACATGTGCTCGCGCCAGTGGCTCTTCTGGATGAACTTGCGGCCGCAGGTGGCGCACTCGTACTTCCTCCGCTTCACCTCGCGGTCCAGGTCGGCGCTCTCCAGGTTGTCTATGTCGGCGATGTCGGAGGGCGGCGGGGTGTCGGCCTGGGACTGGGACCCTGTCGCCCCCCAGCCGGACGTGGACACCTCCGCCCGGGGCGAGTCCGAGTTGGCGCCCGAGGCCGGCATCTGCTCGCCGTCGCTGAGGACCTCCACGGCGGCACCGGCGCCGGGGACCGCCGACCCACCGCGGCCCCCCCTGGGCGCCTCCTCCGCCTCGGCCGCGGCGGGCTCGGCGGGCGCGGCGGGGGACAGCACCTCGCTGGGCTCCGACAGGGAGTACTGCAGGGCCTGGGTGTGCTGCAGGAGGTGCTCGCGCAGCAGGCTCCTCTGGTTGAAGCGGTAGCCGCACAGGTGGCAGGTGTAGTGCTTCCGGAAGGAGGCGCTGCGCTTCATGATGCTGGGCTTGACGTGCAGGATGGCGTTGACCGAGGGGGAGGTGTCCCCGGTGCCCCCGCCCCCCCGCTCCTCCGCCGCCGCCGCCCGCAGCCCGCTGGTGGAGGGCTCGGCCAGCGGCGGCGAGGAGGACGACGACGCCTGCTTGGACACCAGGGGGCTGCCGTGCGACGGCAGGAGCGCCGGCGTGGACACGTTCCTCCGGTCCGCCAGCTGCTCCGCGTCCAGCGGCGAGGAGAGCTGCCGCCCGGCCGACAGCGCCCCCTGCTGGTCGGAGATCTGGATGCCGTAGAGCGAGGTGGAGAGGGACAGGTTGGCCTCGGGGTGGGCGTACACCGACTGGCTGGCCTCCTGCAGCAGCGGGTACGCGTGCAGGAACTTGACTCCCTGCTCCAGGCGCGCCGGGTCGATGAGCTGCGGCGCCAGCCGGCCCGTGTACATCAGGTTCAGGAGGTAGCTGAAGATGTCCGGCTGGATGTCGGCGGCCTTCAGGCGGACGCAGTCGCTGGAAGACAGAGAGGGGAAGGTCAGGCGGGCTCCTCACAGCCACGTCAGGCCAGGCTCCTCACAGCCACGTCAGACCTCCTCACAGCCACGTCAGACCAGGCTCCTCACAGCCACGTCAGACCAGGCTCCTCACAGCCACGTCAGACCAGGCTCCTCACAGCCACGTCAGACCAGGCTCCTCACAGCCACGTCAGGCCTCCTCACAGCCACGTCAGGCCAGGCTCCTCACAGCCACGTCAGACCAGGCTCCTCAAAGCCATGTCAGACCTCCTCACAGCCACGTCAGGCCAGGCTCCTCACAGCCACGTCAGACCAGGCTCCTCACAGCCACGTCAGACCAGGCTCCTCACAGCCACGTCAGACCTCCTCACAGCCACGTCAGACCAGGCTCCTCACAGCCACGTCAGACCTCCTCACAGCCACGTCAGACCAGGCTCCTCACAGCCACGTCAGACCTCCTCACAGCCACGTCAGACCAGGCTCCTCACAGCCACGTCAGACCTCCTCACAGCCACGTCAGACCAGGCTCCTCACAGCCACGTCAGACCTCCTCACAGCCACGTCAGACCAGGCTCCTCACAGCCACGTCAGGCCAGGCTCCTCACAGCCACGTCAGACCTCCTCACAGCCACGTCAGACCAGGCTCCTCACAGCCACGTCAGACCTCCTCACAGCCACGTCAGACCTCCTCACAGCCATGTCAGACCTCCTCACAGCCACGTCAGGCCAGGCTCCTCACAGCCACGTCAGACCAGGCTCCTCACAGCCATGTCAGACCTCCTCACAGCCACGTCAGACCAGGCTCCTCACAGCCACGTCAGACCAGGCTCCTCACAGCCACGTCAGACCTCCTCACAGCCACGTCAGACCAGGCTCCTCACAGCCACGTCAGACCAGGCTCCTCACAGCCACGTCAGGCCTCCTCACAGCCACGTCAGACCAGGCTCCTCACAGCCACGTCAGACCTCCTCACAGCCACGTCAGGCCTCCTCACAGCCACGTCAGACCTCCTCACAGCCACGTCAGACCAGGCTCCTCACAGCCACGTCAGGCCTCCTCACAGCCACGTCAGACCAGGCTCCTCACAGCCACGTCAGACCTCCTCACAGCCACGTCAGACCAGGCTCCTCACAGCCACGTCAGACCAGGCTCCTCACAGCCACGTCAGGCCTCCTCACAGCCACGTCAGACCAGGCTCCTCACAGCCACGTCAGACCTCCTCACAGCCACGTCAGGCCTCCTCACAGCCACGTCAGACCTCCTCACAGCCACGTCAGACCAGGCTCCTCACAGCCACGTCAGGCCTCCTCACAGCCACGTCAGACCAGGCTCCTCACAGCCACGTCAGACCTCCTCACAGCCACGTCAGACCAGGCTCCTCACAGCCACGTCAGGCCTCCTCACAGCCACGTCAGACCAGGCTCCTCACAGCCACGTCAGACCAGGCTCCTCACAGCCACGTCAGACCAGGCTCCTCACAGCCACGTCAGGCCTCCTCACAGCCACGTCAGGCCTCCTCACAGCCACGTCAGGCCAGGCTTCTCACAGCCACGTCAGACCAGGCTCCTCACAGCCATGTCAGACCTCCTCACAGCCACGTCAGGCCTCCTCACAGCCACGTCAGGCCAGGCTCCTCACAGCCACGTCAGACCAGGCTCCTCACAGCCACGTCAGACCTCCTCACAGCCACGTCAGACCAGGCTCCTCACAGCCACGTCAGACCTCCTCACAGCCACGTCAGACCAGGCTCCTCACAGCCACGTCAGACCTCCTCACAGCCACGTCAGACCAGGCTCCTCACAGCCACGTCAGGCCAGGCTCCTCACAGCCACGTCAGACCTCCTCACAGCCACGTCAGACCAGGCTCCTCACAGCCACGTCAGACCTCCTCACAGCCACGTCAGACCTCCTCACAGCCACGTCAGACCTCCTCACAGCCACGTCAGACCAGGCTCCTCACAGCCACGTCAGACCTCCTCACAGCCACGTCAGACCAGGCTCCTCACAGCCACGTCAGACCTCCTCACAGCCACGTCAGACCAGGCCTGGGAGTAACACTCACTACTCGGCAATACAACCTTTTATGTGATGGTTTAGTTCAAATGCTACTTCTAGTCTGCCGAAAGAATACTTGAGGACGGCGGCCTAGTTATGAGAGACTACAATGCATACCAGAGCCTACATGTGTGTTCATACTAGGACGTGTCACTAGTATGATTTTAATTTTAAGAAGAAGAATTACTCTTTTGATCTTTGGATCTTCTTTGGAAATTTGGTCTCTGCATTTAACCCAATCGTGAATTAGTGGAAATACACTCAGCACACAGTGATGGTGAGGCACACAGTGAGGTGAAGCACACTAATCCCGACGCAGTGAGCTGCCAACAGCAGCGCTCGGGGAGCAGTGAGGGGTTAGGTGCCTTGCTCACAGGCACTTCAGGCGTTCGTACTGGTCGGCATTCGAACCGGCAACCCTCCGGTTACAAGTCCGAAGCCCTAACCAGTAGGCCGCGGCTGCCCCAATTTGAACTAGTTTCTACTGAATTATTACTAGCATTCGAGGATTCACTCTATGGCTTTGACTGATTTCGTCATTTAAAAAAAACTTGGAAAAAGTTGGAGCGGGTGGGTTCCCCTCCAGCAGGGTGGGGGGCGTAGCCTGGCGGCGGGGGGGCAGGTGGGGCACAACGTACCTGTCCTGGTGTATGAAGAGCGTGCGGAAGTAGTTTGAGAAGGCGGCGAGCACGGCCTTGTGGGCCTTGAAGAACACATCGTCGATGGCCACAGTGCAGTCACACAGGAAGCCAAACTCCCTCTGAGCGTTCAGCTGCTGCAGGAGGATAAGACCATGGTTGGCCAACTCCATTCTTCAGCCTACACCAAGAAAAACCCACAAACCCACACGCATATGAGCACACATGCGCACGTGTGTGTGTGTGTGTGTGTGTATGTGTGTGTGCGCACAAACAAATATACACAATACCCACCCCCACACACACACACACACACACACACATGCACGCACACACACACACACACACACACACACACACAGACAAACAGGCACAGTTCAGCTTCCTGTCTGGGTGGGGGACCAGAGCATATTGTGACCACAGAGAGGCAGGCGGGGAGCCGGGCTCTAACGTCTTTCTAACGGCTTGTTTGTTTTCCTCGCTCTGCGCACGCGATCCTCGAGACGCGGCCGTAAATAACCACACGGCCCGTTTTTGTTTGCGCCTAGAGTAAAAGGGGAACTTACAACACAACCTCCCCTTTGCTAACTATCTGCGTTTTTTTGTTGTTGTTCTTGTAAAAAAAACGTACTTAAAAAAAAAAATGGAACCAAACGCTTAAAACGCTTGGCGACCAAGACCGCCAGAGAGAGAGGAGGTGGAAAAACATTTCTCTGGCCGGTGGACGGACAACAGCGGACAGGATAATCAATGGCCAACAGGGAGAGGTCAGGGGCTTTCCTGCACGGCCTTCCTGTGGCGTCCAGGCGGTCCCCAGCCCTGGCAGCACAACACAGACGGGGGGGCTGTCCGCTGGGCCCGCCCTCTGGTGACCACTTCCGCAGGGGGCTCTCACACACACGACCCCGGCTAATCTCCAGGGAGACGGTGGAGGGGAAGGGGAGGCCGGGAGGATGGCGGGGGAGGGAGGGAGGGGAGGGGGAGGGAGGGGGAAGGGGGGTGAGGCACATTCAGAAATGGTGCTCTAGTCCAGTCCCTGGCAGAAATAGTGCAGGCTGTTGCACTTCGACTAAACCGACTGACTGAGCCAGACAAGGAAGACACGATGTGGCCAAATCTATTCCAGACAACACGGTGACCCTTGACCCTTTGGCTGGGGGGTGGGGGGTCTCAACAGTACAATCATTATGTGGGTTCTTCTGACCAATCAGCTATGAATGAGTGAGTCAGAGAGAGAGAGAGAGAGAGAGAGAGAGAGAGACAGAGAGAGAGAGACAGACAGAGGGAGAGAGAGAGAGAGAGAGAGAGAGAGAGACAGAGAGAGAGAGAGAGACAGGGGGAGAGAGAGAGAGAGAGAGAGAGAGAGAGAGAGAGAGAGAGGGAGAGGGAGAGGGAGAGGGAGAGAGAGAGAGAGAGAGAGAGAGAGAGAGAAACCAGGATGTGGGTTTAGCCCTGAGCCCTCCTCCCAGTTCTGAGTGGGACTCGTACCCTCGGTAACCACAGTGTGTGTCGGTGAGAGAACCTGTGGAACAGCAGTGAGGCTCCGGGGGTTCCAGCCCACGCTGCTGGAGCCTCAGCGCTTGCTTTGAGTCTCTGCCGCCCCAGATGACTGTTTGTGACCCTAAAGGTCAGCGAAGGGGGGGGGGGGGGGGGGGGCTCCGGGCCATCACATGACCAGGGCTAAGGGTGTTGACACACATTCCTAAGAGCCGGTTCCACCTCAACTGGTGGTGGAGACTTGAAACCTGCCTGCAGGGGGATTCTCCTCTTACTTCAGCACAGAGCTCTCTCCCCCCCCTGTCTCCATTCTGAGGCTGGTCGGCCATGTAGCGCCCTTTTAAAACGTAATAGCACTTTAAAACAGGCAGCAGGAGACCCAAAGGTGTATGAACCAGTTATATCACGATACTAAAGCTGGGCTTTCTCTACACTCGGCCAGGAAGGCTCCAGCTGATTGCCAGTGTAACTTCGGAGAGGGTCTGAGGCAGTGTGGACTCACTACCATGTGGCACAGCTCTGGAAACAGCCTTTCGACACCGGGCTGGATAAGTGAAGCACATGAAACATGAAGACCTATTCGCGTCTCAGCAGCGAGCGTTGTAAACAATGAACGCCAAACCCCGGTAGCCCCAGCAGCCCCAGCAGACCACCATGTGCCCCCCGAACAAACCCTGGTCAATAGTTAGTAACGTTAAAGCGCCGCCCTGATGGGAGACACGTGGAACAGTCCGATGTCTGCACGGCCACAGTGATGTTCCACTTCCGTACTGCCGTGTTCCCCCTCCATCTAGAAACACGCCGTGTCCGTGGACACCGCGGCGCCGCGTTGAGTCACCCGGGCTGCGTGGAAAACACGCGCCGACGGAGCGCCGCGTCTGTCCGCCTCTTTGATGGCTATCGACTAGCGGGAAGAAACTGCACACACACAAACATACACACACCGCACACACACAAACATACACACACCACACACACACGCGCGCGCACGCACACATACATACATTCATACATACATACATACAAACACACACAGACACACATTGGAGAGACGCGCACGCACACACACACACACACACACACACACACGCATGCTCACATTCGACACACACACACACACACACACACACACACACACAAGGGGGATGGGGGGTACTAGTCGCGAATCCGTTTAAAGTCACGATTCAAAGTAACGATTCTCTCTCCGCTAAAAACATCGCCGCCGGCGCGTCGCGGGAACCCAAACGCACGGACGAACCCGCGTCCACGTACCTTTTCCACCTCCCGCGTGGTGGTCCGTGGAGTTCGGACGTGTTGTTCAGCGACCCGCTTTAACTCGTCCGTGGGGCTCGCAGCTGCTGCTCTTGTTTCCTCGCTGCAACACACACACACACTCACACTCACTCTCTCACACACACACACACACACTCTCACAGCGTTGGCGGCGGCGGCGGGGACGACGCCAGTAGTCGGTGTTTTCCGGTCGGGTTACGTTACAATCACATGACTGTGGTGAAAAAGCTCCCCAAAGCAGCGGTTGTAAAAATCCGTTGAGAAGGGCGCCCAGTAATTTCCCGCAAGCGCAAACCGCCCGGGGTGGGTGGGGGGGTGTCACTGTAATCCTCCCGACAACCAGCCAGGGTCCTACATTTGCAGAACACTCACTGTAGCCTCCATAATTCATGTGATGTCCTCCGGTAATACGACGTTAAACATGAAACTGTGTGTGTGTGTGTGTGTGTGTGTGTGTGTGTGTGTGTGTGTGTGTGTGTGTGTGTGTGTGTGTGTGTGGTGCGGGGGGGGGGGGGGGTCTCTGTGTGTGTGTGTGTGTGGTAGTGGGGTATTTCTCCCTTCCCCCCACACATCTAATTGATTCGCCTTGCCCCCAGCGTGGCACATATTATCGGTTGATGGTAGATGTGTACTTTCGGTGGTCGCCTCCACATAATATAAAACACGAAGTAAACATTGGGATCTCTAATGACCGTTTCACGTTCAGTCTTAAAGCAGCCTCTGCAGCGTCTCACGGCTGGTTAGGATAAATTGACGAATGTTGTGTTTCGTTGGCCTCACTGTATTTGGATCCTCATTTAAAAACAGCCCAGCTTTGAAGCAGCTCGTCTGAGGACAGGCGCGTCGTGCACCCGCGCCCCTCGGGGGGCCGCCGCGGGCACGAGAGCCGCACGCACATTAATCACGAGCCCGTTATTTGTGCAAAGAGGATGATGATGATGATGATGATGATGAATAAGATGATGGTCAGGGTTCTTTGTAGAGTCACGTGACAACGGCAACAATTAAAGTGGCGTCTTAAGTTTAATTCTGCTTTGTCTTTACTTTATGTTTATGTGGATGTCTTTATTAAAGATCATCTTAATGTAGGGTGTAGTTCAGGGTGTAGCTCAACATCATCACCATTAACAACAACAACAACAACAACAACAACAACAACAACAACAACAACAACAACAACAACAACAACAACAACAACAATAACAACAACATATTGAGTCCTTTCATAATTGCAAAATGTGTTGTCATTATTCCAGCTTTAGCTGCATGGCCTTGCCTGCATATATTGACTCTTCTCCATGTTGCATTACAGGTTTAGTGCACTCACTCACTCACTCACTCACTCACTTACTCACTCACTCACTCACTCACTCACTCACTCACTCACTCACTCACACAGGAGGGCACACTGGCCACGCAAAGCGTGTGGTCACGCAGGGAATAAAAGACTCTTAAGGTCAGGACCGCAGAACTTGAGCTCCCTAACAGGCAGGGAATGTGAAAGGGTGTGGGTTGTAAAAGGAGAAGGGAGTGTGTGTGTGTTTGTGTGTGTGTGTGTGTGTGTGTGTGTGTGTGTGTGAGGGGGGGGGGGGGGCGGGCAACAACAATTTTTATAATGCAAGGAAGGGGGGGGGGGACACCATTGGAAGTCACTGATTTGTCTAAGGAACAAGATGGACCTTGGGCCGATGCGTCATGCAACAGAGGATGCTTTAATACTGTGTTTGGAAGGTCTTAAGTGAAACAAGTGAAACAGGAGCGCGGTTCCCCCTGATGACAGGTGGCTGCTGATTGAATGCTGAAACCAACCCCACACAGAGACAATAGTGACAACAACATGAATACATGTTTAGGAATCTACAGGTTATTTTACTTGCCTGTATTCCAGTCTTATTATTTTTCATTATTTTGTTGTGTTTCAATTATTTTTTTTGCAAGGTTTCATGTGAATTCTTGAATATGTGTATGCTTCATTTTGTTAACTTGTATAATATCAATATCAACATGTTGAGTCTGTGTTTCAGCTATAGGAGTAGAGTCTGTGTTTCAGGTACAGGGTAGATTCTGTGCTTAAGGGGCCGGCAATAGCTCAGTAGGTAAAGCGGGTGGACAGAGCGGGTCGTCCACTAACTGTAGGGCCCGCGGTTCCACACGTTGAACCCCACAAATGTACTGAATGTAAGTCGCTTTGGACAAAAGCGTCTGCTGAATGCCATTTGACCTTTAGGTACAGGAGTAGAGTCTGTGTTTCTGGTACAGGGGTAGAGTCTGTGTTTCTGGTACAGGGGTAGAGTCTGTGTTTCTGGTACAGGGGTAGAGTCTGTGTTTCTGGTACAGGGGTAGAGTCTGTGTTTCTGGTACAGGGGTAGAGTCTGTGTTTCATGTACAGGGGTAGAGTCTGTGTTTCTGGTACAGGGGTAGAGTCTGTGTTTCTGGTACAGGGGTAGAGTCTGTGTTTCTGGTACAGGGGGTAGAGTCTGTGTTTCTGGTACAGGGGTAGAGTCTGTGTTTCTGGTACAGGGGTAGAGTCTGTGTTTCTGGTACAGGGGTAGAGTCTGTGTTTCTGGTACAGGGGTAGAGTCTGTGTTTCTGGTACAGGGGTAGAGTCTGTGTTTCTGGTACAGGGGTAGAGTCTGTGTTTCTGGTACAGGGGTAGAGTCTGTGTTTCTGGTACAGGGGTAGAGTCTGTGTTTCTGGTACAGGGGTAGAGTCTGTGTTTCTGGTACAGGGGTAGAGTCTGTGTTTCTGGTACAGGGGTAGAGTCTGTGTTTCTGGTACAGGGGCAGAGTCTGTGTTTCTGGTACAGGAGAAGAGTCCCCGCCATTTGGTATGCAAAAATATTGATAAGGCCATGGAGGTTTTAAGTGGTTTCAAGACAAACCAAAACAAACCCTATCTGATTAGGACCACATGGGGCCAGACAGACAACGCAGAGCCCTCCAGGACAGTGGTTCCCAACATTTCTTTGGCCCGTGACCCGTTTCTAGCTCTGAAAACGTTTGCAACCCCAGCTACTACTTTGGTGTTAATCGTTTGCTCGTGGCTATGAGTCATTAGGCAGTTCAAGGAGAAGTCTAGGAGAACTTCAGAAATAAATGGTTTGCTAAAATGGACCATGAGATATGTACAGCTCATGTCATCTCCTGCGTCCCTGTATGGACATCAGGAGACCCTGAATGGGGACCCGACCCACAGGTTGGGAACCGCTGCTCTGGTCATGGTGGAACTGTGAAGCCATTGTGCACTAACATGTGTCTGTCATAGGCTGTTCATGTAATATTTACTGTGTCATACTGTTAACCCCCCCCCCCCTCTCTCTCTCCCCCCCTCTCTCTCTCTCTCCCCCCCCTCTCTCTCCCTCTCTCCCTGTGTTTCTCAGAATAAATCAGTGCTTCGACAGAGTCCTACACAGTGGACGTCCACATGACTGTCCCCACACCCGTATCCATTACATCCATCTTGTCCACTGATTACCATCTTGGCGGCCGGCCGTGCGTCCGGGCCTCCTGACCTCCTGGCCTCCAGGCCTCCTGACCTCCAGGCCTCCAGGCCTCCTGACCTCCTCCAGGCCTCCTGACCTCCTGACCTCCAGGCCTCCAGACCTCCTGACCTCCTGGCCTCCTCTGGACCTCCTGGCCTCCAGGCCTCCTGGCCTCCAGGCCTCCAGGCCTACAGGCCTCCTGGCCTCCAGGCCTCCTGGCCTCCTGATCTCATAGCCTCCTGACCTCCAGGCCTCCTGACCTCCTGACCTCCTGACCTCCAGGCCTCCTGACCTCCTGGCCTCCGGGCCTCCGGGCCTCCAGGCCTCCTGACCTCCGGGCCTCCAGGCCTCCAGGCCTCCTGGCCTCCTGACCTCCTGACCTCCTGGCCTCCAGGCCTCCTCTGGACCTCCTGGCCTCCTCTGGACCTCCTGGTCTCCAGGCCTCCAGGCCTCCTGGCCTCCTGGCCTCCTGACCTCCTGGCCTCCAGGTCTCCTGACCTCCAGGCCTCCGGGCCTCCAGGCCTCCGGGCCTCCAGGCCTCCGGGCCTCCAGGCCTCCTGACCTCCTGGCCTCCAGGCCTCCTGACCTCCGGGCCTCCGGGCCTCCAGCCTCTGTTACCATTCAGCCATCCTCGTCCCTCATCTTGTCAGACACGCACCCGAAGACGCGGCTCCGCGATGCCTTTTTTAATTTTTGTGTGTGTGCGGTTGTTGCGGCCTGTGTCCGAATACGACACAAAACAACGGTGTGAGGATGAATTGTCTGTTGTTTGGCGTCGCGGCCGGGCGCGGCGGCGGCGGCGGCGGCGAGCAGAAACACCTGTTTAAACACAGGCCTTGATGTTACAGCCCCACGGCCGGGGCTTGTTTTGAAACCGGAGGAGTGAGTCACAGCGCCTCCCCCCCCCCGCACACACACACACACACACACACACACACACACACACACATACACACACACACATACACACACACACACACAGATACACACACACATACACACACACACACACACACACACACACACACACACACACACACACATACACACACACACACACACACACACACAAACACACACACACACACACACATACACACACACACACACACACACACACACACACACACACACACACACACACATACACACACACACACACACACACACACACACACACACACACACACACATACACACACACATACACACACACACACATACACACACACACACACACACACACACACACACACACACACACACACACACACACACCCTCCCCCTCCCCCACCCTCACCCCCACCCCTCCCGTTCCCCTCTCCTCCTTTTAAACCGAGCCTTCTCTCCGTTTAGGAAAACAGATCAGGCCTGTGTGTGTGTGTGTGTGTGTGTGTGTGTGTGTGTGTGTGTGTGTGTGTGTGTGTGTGTGAGAGAGAGAGAGAGAGAGAGACTGGAAGAGAGAGAGAGAGAGAGAGACTGGAAGCAGGGGGGAGCGGGGGGAGCAGGGGGAGAGACGGGGGAGAGAGGGGGGAGGGGTGAACACCGGAGATTGACACAGCTGGACGCCCACTAGCCAAGGACACGGAGGGGCTTCGCATCCTGCCCACGGGCTTCCAGGTTCCCATGGTGACCCCCGTGAACCGACTCACAGAGAAGAAACGAGGGGGGGGGGCAGCGGAGTAACGGATATTCTATCGGGATTATAAATGAACACGCTTATCTGTTCAGCCTTGTGAGTGTATCTAATTAATTGGCGTGGTTGTTTAGAGATTTAAAAAAAAGAGAGGAGGAAGTGGATTGAATCTCCCTAATGGATCGGGAAAATGAACAAGAAAGGGTAGACCGGTGACCGCAGAACATGTTGTGATTCAGGATGTTGGTTTTGTTACACGGCGCCATGGAATAGGAATTGGGATAGAGTTCGTTTCCGAAAGGCCGCAGAAAAATGCAATAACGTTAAAGGCCTGCGGGGCAAACACAGACGGGAAGGCCGTCACCGCCCCTCCTCTTCCCGCCAAAAGGCATTTGGGTCGCGAGTTCTGGCGCTTCCTGATTGGCTGCACTGAATCTCCATGGCAACCGTTTCCCGGTGCGACTCCGAGGATGACCAAAATAGTAATAGGATAAGACCTTATTGAAATTCACATAATAATAATAATAATAATGATAGATAATGGTAAATAACAATAATGATAACAATAATAATAATAATAATAATAATGATAATTATTATCATTATAATTATAATGATAATAATATATTCACAGAATAATAACAGTTGCTATTTGATATGTGCGGTCTACGCATCTACAAGTAGGTCTATTGCCCCAAAATTGTATTACTATTAGAAAGGTAGTTCGCGACGAGTAACAATGACTGAGCTAAACGGGGATAATTTACATATGTTTGCATTGTGAGTCTCCGCCGCTAGATGGCACCACCGTGCAGCATTGCCGGAGAATAAATGAATCCAGAAGTAAACAGGAAGTTACATCTCCTATACGGAAATGCGAGGCGTTGTTTTGAAAGAATTGCATAAAGTTGCGTGTGGTTTGAACGTCTGTGCAAGATGACTGCAGCCGAGCTAGAGGCGCTGAGGGGTCCCCCTTCCCTGTCCGCCAAGGTGGTGGGGTAGGTGCACACAGTCAATGAGTCCGAAACGTTTCATGCTATAATAAAGGTTACGTTTAGGTTGACCGTGGTAACTGCGTAGCATTAGCAATTCTAGCTGCACTCTTCATCAAGTTGCTGCTAACGCGTTTATCCATAGACGCCACATTGGCCTTTGGATCGTACGTCAACGTGGCCGCCATCTTGGAGCGGCCAGGACTGCCCTGTAACCATACAAGTAAACCAGGGTGCTGCGTTTTTATGGATGTAAAGCAGGATAGCATTCACATTGTCCAACCGATTTCAATGACTGACTTTTAGTCAAGGGTTTGTGGTCTATGTTGAGTAAATGCATACAAAAAATACAAATTACATCAAGTATCACATCATTTCATTATATGTATTTAGTTGAACATAAAGACGAATTATTGAAATCAGTTGATAAATGTAAACGTTGTAGTGCTTTATATGCAGAAATAACGCAGGCTCCATCGTTTACTTGTGTTTGTTTACAGGCCGCCGGTGTTGGCCTCTCCAACATGGCGGCGTCGTTGACGCTTTGCAGCGACAAATCGAAGCACTCATTCAGTCACTGCTACATTTATCACCAGCACACCGCTATGTCATGATCATATCACGTTATTAATGCACTGGCCCGGTTGACCTACACCTTGCCTTTTACCTGTCGCTCTGCCACTCCTGTGTGTTCCAACAGGTCGTTTGCCTATCTGACCATCAGAGACCGGCTGCCGACCATCCTGACTAAGGCCATCGACTCCATCCACCGCAACAAAGACAAGTTCTTTGAGCAGTATGGCGAGGTAGCGATTACTGCCCACATGCTCCAGTTGTTCTTAGTGACTAGCTGGTAACACTTTACAGTACGCATATACAAATTAATCGCCTTGTAAATCGCTTTTATCAAAAGCGACTTACAAAGAGTACATTTGTCATAAGAAGGTGAAACATTTCATTGCTGCTAATACAGTAAGAAAGTCACCATGTTTCGAGCATTTCAATTGCTAGGTTAACCATTGCTAGTATACAACATCTCTGACCAAGTGCCAAGTTACAAAAAGCGATTAAAGTGCCAAGTTACAAAGAGTGATTAAAGTGCCAAGTTACAAAGAGTGATTAAAGTGCCAAGTTACAAAGAGTGATTAAAGTGCCAAGTTACAAAGAGCGATTAAAGTGCCAAGTTACAAAGAGCGATTAAAGTGCCAAGTTACAAAGAGCGATTAAAGTGCCAAGACGCACAACAAATAAGAGCATGGGGGTAGGGTTATGCAGGGTTCAGGTGAACTCTGAACTCGACATCGATCCATCGCTCACGTCATGTCTGCTCATGTCACCGCCCCCAGGAGGGCCTCAACGCGGAGAAGGCCGCCATCGGCCTGCTGTCCAAGCTGAGGAACGAGCTGCAGACGGACAAGCCGGTGCTGGCCCTGTCCGACGGGCTGGAGGACGCGGACGCCTGGAACCGGTACCTGCAGAGGCAGGAGGAGCTGCAGGGGGCTCAGGACCAGGTCAGCTGGTTCAGGTCCCCCTGGCTGTACGTGGAGTGCTACATGTACCGGAGGATCCAGGAGGCTCTCTGGCTCAAGTGAGGACCGCTGCAGCCTCTGCCCGTTACTCTTCCAAAGGGTTGAATTGAAATGCTGCAGTATGTTTTATACAGTTTATAGTGAGATGGATTTCTATATTGGTTGTGAAAACATCACAATGGACCTTCATTGGAATGTGTTTTTACCATGAATTGGTATCCAGTAGTGTTATAGAAAGCAGGAAATAGACAATACATAAACACTTCTTTCACATCTAATGATGGCCCTAATACTGCAAACATGCAAAAATCTGACGCCTGTTCTGATTCTCATAACTACAATTATGTGTGATGTTCTGGTGTGTGCAACGCTCCCCTAATGCCAGTCGTGAAGAGTGCAGTGAATACTCTCATGCATTATTAATGATATGTAAATGATTAATAATCATTCATGAAGCAATGATCATCACACGATCGTCAATGCATAATCGTCGCATTTTGGCTGACATGCCAACGCCCCCCCATCTGGGCCGGGTTCTGAAGGCCGTACGTGTTGCAGTATGTTCTCCAGTGACTCGGTCTCTGGGTCTGAGAGCTTGGCTTGGTGCTGATCCTGCCCTGTGTGTGGTGCCCCCTGCAGCCCCCCCATCAGTGGCTTTGACGTGTTCATGGAGGCGAAGACCCAGAGCTACTTTGAGTCCCAGCAGGCGGCCATGGCGCTGTGCACCTACCTGGAAGGCCTCCGAAGAACCTGGAGGGGCTCCCTGACAACCAGCTGCTGGAGCCCTTCGGCACACTGCTGCAGGTAACGCGCCGTGGACCACGACTCCCCTGTTCTCCAGGCCACTGGTTGGTAGGATCAAACCCACTGTCATGGTATATTACAGTGGTCCTCAACTGGTCTGGCCTCAGGGCCCACCGTCACCCCTTAATGACAAGCCACCACCCAAATCAAGGAAAATGTTCAACTTCTCAAATGTATTTAACATAACATAACACTTCAGTAACTGTACCATTAAACTATTTAGTCACTTATTCAGGCAATAAGAACTAGACAGCAGTCCGCTGCAAAAAAAAATTACTCTTAAAGAACACATGATTTTTTTCTTAAATTTTTTTTTGCCAGGACAAAGGCCCGCGATCCAGTTTTGGGTCACGACCCACCAGTTGAGAACCACTGGTATATGATATAAGTATATGATTCATATTCAAATTGGAAAGAGCTGGTCATTGGATGATCAAAGGACTTTCCTTTCCAATCATGATGTTCAGCAGTAATAGAGCACGGTGTTTGCCTGTTACATTTGCTTATCGCACACTTCTCAGGTGTCTCTGTGGGGGCAACAAGTGTGACCTGTCCATCTCGGCCGGCCAAGACAACTCCCAGAAGGTCAGTCCAATAGACTCCCTGGCCGACCTCCGAGCCCACATCCTGGTGGACGACACGGCCTCGGTGTGGTCGGCGCTGGTGTCGGCCCGCGAGCGAGGCCGGTCCCTGCAGGGTGGACTTTGTGCTGGACAATGCGGGCTTCGAGCTGACCACGGACCTGGCCCTGGCCGACTTCCTGCTGTGCTCCGGCCTGGCCCGCGCCGTGCGCTTCCACGGCAAGTCCATGCCCTGGTTCGTCTCGGACGTCACCGCCCGGGACCTCCAGTGGACCGTCCGGCAGACGGCGGCGTCCAACCACCCCTGGATGTCCGTGGTGCGCCCGGTGGCAGCGCTACGTGCAGGAGGGCGTGTGGACCTACCAGGACCACCCCTTCTGGACGCAGCCCCACCAGTTCTGCGACATGGCGTCGGAGGCGGCGGACCTGTACGCCGAGCTGCGCCGGGCCGACCTGCTGCTGTTCAAGGGGGACCTGAACTACAGGAAGCTGGTGGGCGACCTGGACTGGGAGCACACGGCGGGCTTCGGCGCGGCGCTGCAGGGCTTTGGCCCGGCGCCACTGTGCAGCCTGAGGACCCTGAAGGCCAACGTGCAGGTGGGGCTAGCAGCCCGGCCAGGCGGAGAAGATGGCCGCCCGCCGCCCGGACTGGATGACCAGCGGCGAGTACGCGGTGGTGCAGTTCCACAGCCCCGCTCGGACCCGTGAGACCCCCCCCCAGTGAGGCCCCCCCCGGGGCCTACCTCCAGGGGGAAGCGATGACTCTGACGAGGAACCTGCAGGAGTTGTCTCAGCCAGAGGATTGTTTAGCGATGGAGAATGAGCGGGGCGGTTGACAGCGTCCTCACTGCGGCGTCCTTAGGGAAGAGGAGCCGCCATGCAAGGGAGCACTTGATCTTGTTTACCAACAAATCTGTCCTTTAGTTTTTTATTAAGATTAAACTAACTTACTTAATGTGCACTTTTCACTGTTGGGTAACAAATGGGAAACTGGATGAGCAAAAAGTTTCTGTAAATCGTGGCAGGTCTTTTTCCCGTCAGAGTCAGTGGGCGACCGTTTACCTTAGTTTTCTAAGATTGCTTTTCCAGGCGTGTGACAGTGGCAGTGACCATGCATGAGTGGTGAATGAAAAACTGTAAAATGAAGAAAAAAAAAAAGACGACACAAACATTCTGTATCTGAACGGATGATATTTAACACTGCAGAAAGTTGGGTCGTATTGATCCTGCTGAACAGTGGTGTACTAAACAATGTTGATCCAATATGTTTGAACAGTTTACAGGTTTTAATAAACTAACAAAAGATGGGTAATGTCCTCGCTGTCATGTTTTTCAGGTTTTCATGAAAATGTAGACCAATCTATTATCACCTGTTATTTCACCTGTTTTGACAAACGAGGACACCTACTGATGCAGAAAGGCACTGCGGCAGTGATAAGGGATTGATTAGAAAATCTCAAGGCTACAACAAAATATTTCCACATCCGTGCATTTCAGGTCATTTAGCACTTTGCTTGACAGAGTATTGTTTTTGACATTGCATTTACACACGCCTGATAATTTCCATGCTTTTTCCATGCAAATGTACAAGAAATGGGCCGCTTTCTGGAAACTAACGCACATTGAGCCATGAAAGGCTCTAATAACGATCCATCTTGAGGCCTCATGTCCCTTTAGAAGGACTTTTCCTTGACACATCATTTTCTCAATGTTCTAGCAATTTCCATTTTACCACTGGAGGAAAAAAGGGATTTTTTTCAGCGCTACTAGTTTTTTATTCGTATTTTTTTACTTGACCTGACATGTCTAGAGAGAGAGAGAGAGAGAGAGAGAGAGAGAGAGAGAGAGAGAGAGAGAGAGAGAGAGAGAGAGAGAGAGGAGAGAGAGAGAGAGAGAGAGAGAGAGAGAGAGAGAGAGAGAGAGGGAGAGAGAGAGGAGAGAGAGAGAGAGAGAGAGAGAGAGAGAGAGAGAGAGAGAGAGAGGGTCCTGCCAACAGGACCTGCATTGGAGGTCAGCGGCAGCTTTGGATTACGCCCCCCCCCCTCCCCCCGTTTCACCTGCCGCCCGAAACATCAGGAAATGAGGGCTTAATTTCCCTTCCGACAGTATCGTGGTCTTAGACACGCATTGCGCTGTGGCGTGATAAAAGATACAAGATACAAGCTGCGGATCCTTCCTGTACGGAACAACGATAACCGCCACAGCGCGTCACGTCCGCTGTCCGCGCCTGACCGTGACGTTGTTCCCGTGCTTCGAGGAGAATCCCTGGAGAGCAGCTGCTTCTGGAGCTCTTTAGTGCAACAAAAGGGAAGAGACGAAGAAGATTTCCTGCGTTATCGCCAGAGTGGGGGGACTGTTTATTCCAGACCTCGATGCCGGGGTTATGTTTGATAATGTAATGATTGACTGACAAAAAAAACCTGTTGCTCTCTCCAAAAGAAACACGCACGCAACATGTGTCACATGTGTTGT
>JAXIVH010000033.1:270391-280391 GCA_036785325.1 Urophycis tenuis
GAGTGGTCCTGGGTCACGGCCAGTCCTCTGTTCCCCAGCCTCTGTGTACAGTCTCTCTGTGTACAGTCTCTCTGTGTACAGTCTCTCTGTGTAGAGACTGTACACAGAGAGACTGTACACAGAGGTCCTGTGACAGGTCCTAGGTCACGGCCAGTCCTCTGTTCCCCAGCCTCTGTGCTCTCTTCTCTTGTCTCCATGAGAGACAATCAGGTTCCTGGTCGGAGCTTTAAATCCTTCCAGCAACCAAAGAATGCTGGCCTTCGTTTGATTGGTTAATTATCACCGTAGGTGATAATTAACCAATCAGGGTTTCCCTGATTAGGAGCAGCCAGAGCAGTAAGGATTACAACGCATGAAACCACAACGGTTTATACGAGCACAGGTAACACTCAGGGTAATGCCTCGCCATCAGTCCTAAGGTGGTAAAGTCTCAAGGAACACTTTGAGGCCGAAGCGAAGAACACAAAACAGTTGTACTTTCACTGCTTAAAACGCTGAGCTCTCCGATTGAGTTATTGGCTGAGTGGTTCTTATCATCCAGACTCAAGGGTCTGGGGGATCCAGGAGAGAGAGACAGACAGAGAGAGAGAGACAGAGAGGGAGAGAGACAGAGAGGGAGAGAGAGAGGAGCCGATGTCTCCCTCTAAATCACTTGACAAAGCTCTGTGGAGGAAAGGTACACCCCTTTAAGTAAACACATCATTTGGGGGTGAGGCGGAGAATGGGAGGGCGCAGCTGGCCATTGGCGTCATATAATCCTCCCCCCCTCTCCCCCTCTGTCTCCCCCACCATCACCCCGTAGACTGTAAGTGGGTCAGGCGAGTTGAAGTTAGAACAGCAACGCTAAAGAAAATGCAGGGCAGGATTAAATATAAATAGACACACCCCTTGTCTTAATACCATCCTCATAACAAAACAGGCTCAAAGTGGGTCCATTAGCACACATACAGTCCATACAGACATTTACTCTGTAATTGCTTCTTTGAAACCTGATGGGAGCATCACAGTGAGCCATCCAGCCAATGGACATCAACAGCAATAAAGACTCACAACACAATGCAATGAAAATCAGTCGGAGAGGATTCAATAAATGATGAGCTTGCGTCTACCGGAAGATATATGGGACAATGTAGACAAGTTTTATAGCTGTAGGAGTTTCAGCCTCTCTTATAAACCCCCACATGAGGTATTTCTATATAAATATAATATATGTATAATATATATAATATAATATATTTATATTTATATATAAATGAATGGACAATGCTCTGGACAGGACGTAGCACTGTCTCACACTACAGTGAAGAAGTCTTCACTCTACTGAGTTTAATATCTAAGTAGTTAAGTAGCATATAATAGTATCTTTACCACAATCTTTGTCTATACACACACACACAGGGACACACGCGTGTGCGCACAAACACACACACACACACACACCACGCACACACACACACAGGGACACACACAGGGACACACACACACACACAAGCGCGCACACAAACCACGTGCGCACACACACACACACACACACACAGAGGGACACAAATGGTCGGCTTAAGTCTCCCTGTGGGGTCGTAGTTTATTTGTGACAGTTAACCCCCTGACCCCTGACCTCCAAGGTGTGGACAGAGTCCCAGAGTGGAGGGGAGAGAGGAAAGTAGGGAGGGGGGGAGGAGGGGGTGGTGACAGAGGAGCACGTTTGAGGAGGTGTGCAGATGGAGCAGGCAGATATGGGGTGGTGGAGAGTGGGAGAAGACGACAGCAGACAGAAGAGAACAGGGGAGTCATTTCTGAAGTGGCGTTCAGAAGAGGGAGAGCTCCCCGGAGCTCAGGTGAGCAGACATCATCATGACAAATGAACTGAATGTGAACTGAATGTGAACTGAATGTGAACTGAATGTGAACTGAATGTGAACTGAATGTGCGTCATCCACAGAAACTCTGCAAAGCCCCTGCCTGCCTGGTGTGTCCAGATCTGAGGAGGAATACTTGAAGCTACGTTCGTGTAAGATTTAGCGCTCACTTCTTGAGGTCGTGGCCGGTTCTGTTATAACGTTATAACGTAACGGTATAACGTTAGTGCAGGATGAGGGGCGGGCAACTTCAGGTGGCTGCTAGGAGACGGATTGGGCCTGAGAGGTGGTCATGTTTAGGGTCACAGCTTGGTTAAGTTCTACTTGGGTTGAGTGCTTGGTATGAACGGTACTAAATGGATGAGTGAAGATGGAGGCTCCGGGCTACCAGGCCTTTCCGTTTGAGTCTCTCCACCGCCAGACGTTGGATTGGACAAGTGGACATGACAGGGGGGGATCATGGCAGTCAAAACAAAACATGTGAGCTTGGAATCACCCGACGCTGCCAACTCCTCAATTACGTCCGTAAGCTAAAGCAGGTCCGTCCTCTCCGCGGTCAGAACCGCACGGAGACGGGAGCCGGGTTCGGTTGCCAGCACCGCACACAGCGTGAGGCTGACCGCACGCGTCTCTACGTCCTCCTGTCTACTGCTGCCCCTCTGTCTCCTCACAGCACCCTGCCCCTCTGTATCCTCACAGCACCCTGCCCCTCTGTCTCCTCACAGCACCCTGCCCCTCTGTATCCTCACAGCACCCTGCCCCTCTGTATCCTCACAGCACCCTGCCCCTCTGTCCCCTCACAGCACCCTGCCCCTCTGTCCCCTCACAGCACCCTGCCCCTCTGTCTCCTCACAGCACCCTGCCCCTCTGTCTCCTCACAGCACCCTGCCCCTCTCTATTAACCCTGACCCTCACATACCAGACATCAAAGCCCGGTTGGACCAGCGAAGAGCACTCTCACTGAACCCAAGAGAAAACATAACCTCTGCTCAGGTGGTGGCCACTGGCTGTCTGTGTTTCTTGTGTGTGTGTGTGTGTGTGTGTGTGTGTGTGTGTGTGAGAGAGAGAATATATGTTTGTGCTTTGCGGGGGATGTTGTGGCCGTCCAGGCGTATCCACGGTAATGTACATCTGTGTGCCAGCAGGCGCGTGGCAGTGTTGTTGTTGTGTAAGGTAACACAGGAGTGATCACTATTAAACAGGGGAAAGGTCAGCTAACAGGCTGTTAGCGTGGATGAACCAGAGTCTTATTTGTTGCACACAGGTAATCTAATAGAGGCTGAAACAGGCCCATCATCCTCCCACCTTCCGACTCCCGAGTCGTTCGGCTGCTCACGCGGAGCCCTCCTCTCAAAATGGAGAAAGGCTTTTTGATAAGGTCCATCAAACTCGCGGCTCCCAAGTTCAGCCAATGTTCTTTATTAAAGGGCTCATGAGGAATATTACGGCTGGAGGTCCGGTGCAGGGGTTTGTGTCCCGGACCACGCGTCCTCGCTGCATATCGAGTTCACATTAATGTCCCAAAGTCATGTGAAGCTTGTCCAACGAATTTTGCCCCCGGGGACACGTCTTGTTTTTAATTTCTCTTATCGATCGCTGTATAATCTAATGACAATAATTGTGCTGTAACTGAATCTTTGAAAAGGCCAGCAGCACTAAAGACAGCCCTCACATGACTGGGGAGCTAAAGGAGGGCAGTCGACCGGAGACAAAGCAGCCGCCCTGCGACGGGGGGAAAACACCCCAGGGTGAAGACTGCACAGCCGGCGTGAACACAGCACCTGTCGGCGGCCGTTTCCAGAGCAGCGGTGAGAACCCTGGGCCTCCGTCCTCCTACAAGGTGCAACGGTCCCTGCTTTGAAAGCTGAACTCTGCGTATACCTCCCACGATTTGTCTGTTTATCGAACCCCCGCCTCTCCTCCCCCCCTCCTCCCCCCCCCCCCTCCCCCATCTGTTTATCTGCCCGGCTGCAGGGACGGAAGGCCCCCCATGTTGGGTCAAAGGCAAACCACAACAACAGATCGGTTCTGGCCCCAGAATGCTGCTCAGGAGTTACACACTGACACAATTCACACACACACATACATAAACATATGTGTGTGTGAATTGTGTGTGTGATGCATCCCACTCAGATGGTGGTCTCCCACCCTCAGACAATGCCCGTCATCCTCCCTGCTTCCTCTCGACTCCCTCTGTTTCTGACAACGCTGTGTCACGTTGTCACGTCAGCCCCTTGCGTCTGGTCTGGGTACACGAGAGCAGCGACCGGGATACCAAATCCTTCCTGCTGCGTTGGGCTGTGATGCACGCCGGAGCAAACGATGGCGCTTAATGCAACGGGGAAAGTACCAGCAGTGCGCTCTTCATCACAGCTTTGTGGTGTGACCACCAGAGAGGGGTCTGCACTCTCCTCCCCAACGCTTGTCGTGGAACATCCCCGGGGACATGTCGGGCCACGTCCCGCCCCCCGGCACCTTGCCTGTCAACCCACGGCCGTCTGCGATTGGTCCACAGAGACGCGGGTTCCGGGCGGTGATTGGACGCGCGTGTTCTGACCCGAGGCACCGAAATAAAAGCGGCGTTGCAGCTAACGCAGCGAGGAGAAAAACACCGACCTCGGCCTCCTAAAGCTGCAAATCGAATTGGCGAGTTAGCGTCCGGGGGGGGGGGGGGGCGCTACAGAAAGACTGGCGCCCTGTGACTGCGCTCACATGACCGTCGGTGCGTTCTGGTCCCGCTGACCCCGGGCGGACAGTGGCCATCATGAGACATCACTTAGCGGTGCTAACACACGCAAAGCGCCGCAAAGCACAAGCACAGGACTTTGACTCCTATGCAATTTCCTTCTTACAGAGAGCATAGGATGTTTGTGAAGCCCATTACCGACGGACCTGAGGAGAACACGGGGCGGGCGTCCGGGTCAATGGGATTACTGGACGGGCCACAGGGTTCCACTTGGTTAGGGCCACCTCGCGGGGCGGGTCACACGTTGCTCATTTGCGCTCCATTGTTTGTCTTTGAAAACAAGGGATTCTTGTCTCCATTCTTCCAGCCTCCCCGTGGTGCAGCGATGCATCATGGGAGCTGGGATCAGTATTGACGATGGATCAATACTGTGGGTCTGGAGCTGACACGGACCCCCCGCCCCGACTGAGGAGGGCAGGTGCTCAGTGGAAGCAGCCAGCAGGTGAGCAGGAGTACAGCTGCTGTCAGGACGCGCTCTGTGTCCTTGAAGTAGGGCGCCCACCCGCCAGACACACACACACACACACACGCACGCACGCACGCAAACACACACACACACACACACACACACACACACACACACACACACACACACACACACACACACGCACACACACGCACGCAAACACACACACACACACACACACACACACACACACACACACACACACGCAAACACACACAAACACACACACACACACACACAGACACACACACACACACACAGACACACACACACACACACACACACACACACACACACACACACACACACACACACACACACACACACACAGTGATGACACTCAGACACACCAGATCTGTGCACACACACAGAAACACACACACAAACAATGCAAACTCTCCCACACACACACACACACACACATGCAGGAACACTCACACATGCGCACACACGCCCGTGCGTGCTCACACACACACACACACACACACACAAGCACTCAGCTATTTGAAGTCTGACATCACAGCATCTTGCGCCTCGCCCATCAGGGCAGAGAGGAGGAAGAGTCCGTGCTGCATCAGGAGGAGGAGGAGGAGGAGGAGGAGGAGGAGGAGGGCTGATGAAAAATGGATGTGCAGAAAGCGAGGGAGCGAGGGCAGAGCAGGGGAGTGGGAGGAGAGGGTGAACGGGTGCAGGGGAGGCGAGGGGAGGCTTGTAAACAACGCTGCAGAGGTACAACCTAAACATTTACCAGGGAAGGAACTATAAAACAAAAGCGATGGAGAAAAACATCAACAGGGAGCTAATAAGATATATGGAGGAAAATAACATCCAGACTGCTGTGTGCAAACCACTTTGTACTCCCGTAGAATAATACAGCCTGCTTTGAGCAGGATCAAATTGATAAATTATGTACTTGATCGACAATTCGAGATCTACCAGCCAATCTTTGTAAGGAATCCATCTGTCATCTCGCAAGCTTCAGTATCTTCCAGACTTATTGTGGATAAAATCACCTCGGAAACCCTGAGGGAGCCCATCGATTGGCTGCATGTTTGAAAACTGCCCGTCTCCTCCAGTAATCAGAGACCTGGTTGGTGATCAGTCAGCAGAACTCAATAGGTCTTCTCCATCGGTCTGCAGTAGGCACACAGCAGTGCCTCTGCCCCTCCCATGATGTGAGGACAACAGCTTCCCTGTGAACATCATGGCTTCCCCTCGCCCAGAACACTGTGACCCGGCCCCAGGAGCTGCTAGTCTCCCCTCTGCCTCGCCAGTCGAACCTGGGTCCCCGGGTGTTGATCAATGATTCTGTTCACCCTGTGTTGTTCCCTACTCTCTGTCGGCTCCTTTCCTTTCCGTATCTGCACTGTCCTACCACAAATAAAGTTCTGGTCCAAGCCTGAAACCGGGCCCACTCTGAGGCCCGGCCGGCCCACATCCAGTCGGCTCAGCAGAAAGCATCACTGGCCAGCCATTGGTTGCCGTGATAAATATTGATCACCAAGAAGCAGGCGGTGATCTGCTCACTGAGGATCAATTCCTCTGCCCCCTCCCCTGCCCTCAGCCCTAACGAGAAGCTACGTGGAAACTGATTCTATTTCAATGTGTACGACGCCTAATGTCGCAGAGTGTAACATCATTCTAGGGAGACCTCAATGGTATTTCACTGGCTGGTCAGTGGTCAACATTGAAACTTTGTAGACTCAAATCTCCCAACAAACATCCTTCCCATGCCCACAAGGAGTGAATTATGGTGGTAACTGTAATAGATAACATTCCAAATGTAAACGTAAACTTAATTAGGACCGTATTCACTCGAGCCCTTCATGAATTTATCGTCGCGGGCCTGCAAGTCATTTAGATTTTCGGAGCGTGACGAATCATGTGTGAATGATCGTGAATCCATGTGAAACACTACAGATGACATCAGAAAACAGCTCATCTCAGGGGACTGTCCATGACCAGGGTGGGGGGTTTTCGTTACTGATTGAGTCCCACTAAAGGCTTGTTTCTCAGCACGAGAAGGGGGGAGGGGGGGGCTTGCAGTCCCGGTCTCGCGTTCCTTCACCTGATTCAGAAGAGTCTCCAATCAGGGCGCTGGATCTGCGTGGAGCGGGCCTGTCTGGGCCTGGGAACCCAGCGAGAACCTGACTCAGAGAGATGTAATCACTCATCACCATCACTCATCACCATCACTCATATCCATCACTCATATCCATCACTCATCACCATCACTCATATCCATCACTCATCACCATCACTCATCACCATCACTCATCACCATCACTCATATCCATCACTCATATCCATCACTCATCACCATCACTCATATCCATCACTCATCACCATCACTCATATCCATCACTCATCACCATCACTCATATCCATCACTCATCACCATCACTCATATCCATCACTCATATCCATCACTCATATCCATCACTCATATCCATCACTCATCACCATCACTCATATCCATCACTCATCACCATCACTCATCACTCATCACCATCACTCATCACCATCACTCATATCCATCACTCATCACCATCACTCATATCCATCACTCATCACCATCACTCATCACCATCACTCATATCCATCACTCATCACCATCACTCATCACCATCACTCATCACCATCACTCATCACCATCACTCATATCCATCACTCATCACCATCACTCATCACCATCACTCATCACCATCACTCATCACCATCACTCTTCACCATCACTCATCACCATCACTCATCACCATCACTCATCACCATCACTCATCACGCGACACAAGCTCCTCAGGGGACCTCGGGAATGGAAAGCCACGTGTGCTGTACATGTGCACACGCACACGCACACACACACACACTTTTAACACGCAAGAACACACGCTTACACATACACACGCACAAAGAACTGCATACTGTATGTGACACAGCGTGTGTGTGTGTGTGTGTGTGTGTGTGTGTGTGTGTGTGCGTGTGTCTGTGTGTGCATTGCACGCACATGCTCCTACATACTGTATGTGCGTGCTGTGCAGAGGGTCTGCATGAACGTCACGGCCATGTGTGTCACACGGCGTGTTATTGAATCTGTTGGGCGACCCTTCCTGGGGCCCAGCGGCTAGAACACCCTCTGACGCGTCCACACAGAGAGTCACGTCTCCGTCACACGCAGCCTCTGCTGCCAGCAGACTGAAGTGTCCTAATCCAACATGGAATGCAGCCTTTAGTTCCCAGCTGGTGGCGAACAATTAGCTCGCCAGACACAGCCGCCATTCATCCCGAGACGCCGCGGACTTCTAGTATATATATATATGTATATATGGTTTACCGCCACGTCGTCATGGCGATGACGCCCGCAGCCCCTGTGAGGGACGGGGAGGTCACGTGACCCCATGGGACGCCGGGCGCCTGCATGGACCGTGACTCCACGCCGGAACCACACGCGGCCACGCGCCAACATGGCCGCTAGCGTGAGTCAGGAGGAAGGGTACGGGTCATCATCATCATCATTATCAGGTTTATTTCCAGTTAAGGTCAGTCATGACATCACAGGCTCCGTCTTATCATACACCACAGGAGGTAACCTGGACCACAGCGTGTGAGTCACTTCCAGGAGGAAATGACCTTGTCCCACTTCTCGGACCAATACAAATGATCTACTGGCTTTCCAGAGACCAGTGCGTGTGTGTGTGTGTGTGTACATGTACGTGTGTGTGTATGCGTGTATGTGTGTGTGTGTGTGTGTGTGTGTGTGTGTGTGTATGCGTGTGTGTGTGTGTGTGTGTGTGTGTATGTCTGAACAGTGGGGTAGCTGTCAAATAAAAACAAATGGAAATGTCCGCTCGAGAAAAGGAGAATACAAAAATAAACATTTGCCCAAGAGACGAATGCTGAATGAACGCTTTTTAAAATGTCTCTCTTGCTGTTACATAACATTCTCCATGTTGATGCCATTTTGGGATTCTCCCTCCCTCTCTCTCTCCCTCTCTCCCTCCCTCTCTCCCTCTCTCTCTCTCTCTCTCCCTCCCTCTCTCTCTCCCTCTCTCCCTCCCTCTCTCTTTCTCTCTCTCTCTCTCCCCCTACTCATTATCCCCCTGGTTCACAGTTTTTCAGTGTGAGCTCTAATTGGCTTTGAGCGGGACACAAAGGAACCATGGTTCTACCGGGCCAAAACACACTAGAGTGTTCCTGTTCTTCCTCCAGAGCTGGACACACAACTGAGGACGGGCGAGGGGGGGAACTCAGGGTCGAGTTAAGGGATAAAACCAATCAACAAGCACTTCCTGTTTGTCCTCAGCGGGAGAGGAAGGACATGACCCATGGGGCTCTGGGGGTTATCTCGTTAGCAGCGTGGAGGAGAACAGAACACGCCTCTATTGTCCGGCTGGGGCCGCAAATGTGGCCTCACCTCAGAGGCTTCAGAACAGCCCAGTACACACAGTACACACAGAACAGCCCAGTACACACAGAACAGCCCAGTACACACAGAACAGCCCAGTACACACAGAACAGCCCAGTACACACAGTACACACAGAACAGCCCAGTACACACAGTACACACAGAACAGCCCAGTACACACAGAACAGCCCAGTACACACAGTACACACAGAACAGCCCAGTACACACAGTACACACAGAACAGCCCAGTACACACAGAACAGCCCAGTACACACAGTACACACAGAACACACAGAACAGCCCAGTACACACAGAACAGCCCAGTACACACAGAACAGCCCAGTACACACAGAACAGCCCAGTACACACAGAACAGCCCAGTACACACAGAACAGCCCAGTACACACAGTACACACAGAACAGCCCAGTACACACAGAACAGCCCAGTAAACACAGTACACACAGAACAGCCCAGTACACACAGTACACACAGAACAGCCCAGTACACACAGTACACACAGAACAGCCCA
>JAXIVH010000033.1:287891-302891 GCA_036785325.1 Urophycis tenuis
GATGAAGATGATAAGCTTAGCAAAAAAAAAAGTCCTACCTCGGCGGTGTCGATGATGATGCTGCTGCTCTCCTCCTGGATGGCGCTGGTCGCCTCCTCCGTGTTGCTCATGTCTGCTGCGCCCGAGGCGTCCTCCTCCCGGCCCGCCCCGTCCCGCTGCGCCGAGGTCTCGGCTCCCATGGTGATGGCGTCACTCCGCACTCGTCGTGTGCGGCTCCTGCGAGTCTGGAAGCCCGCGATGAACGCGACAGGAGATGGGCGAGTTGGATCACACGCTTGCTCGGTCCTCTCTCGTATGGCGTGTATGTGACAGAGGGATGTCAGACACGCAGCAGCGGGTTGGGCTGCAGCTCAGGGGGAGTGATGATGGGCTGCGGGTGCTGGTAAAAACTCTTTTAGGATCCCCTCCTCCCCCCCTCTCCTCCCCCCCTCCTCCCACACAGACGCAGCATGCGCACCCACTCGGACGATGTAGAGGGGGGCATGGAGTTGTGTGTGTGTGATATTTAATTGGCAACTTAGAAAACAGGAACATCTCGTTTTCAGATTGAAGAAAAGTTGTGTAAACAAAGCCAACCCCCACTCTCTCATTCGCAAGGTCCACCTATCTAACATATCGACCCATCCATCCCTCCGTGTTTAGTTTGTCAGCAGGGTGAGTCACCGAGAGGATCCGTCCACATTACAGGTGATATCATCACAGTTGATATCATCACAGGAGAATTTGTGTTGCGTTTGGTGCGGAATTTCACAACCCAGACGACAGAGCTGCTCGAGTCAGGTATCAGTATCCATCTCTCTCTTCTCCCCCCTTCTGACGCACGCACGCACGCACGCACGCACGCACAGACAGGCTGCTGTTGTACAGAAGGAAGGGGACAACCCACACCAGAGTAATAGAGGTCCCTGTAGATTTAGGATCTGCAGAGTTGTGAAGCACCTCAACGAGTGATGATGAAATGATAACAGGCTCCCCCCCTCCCCCAAACCAACCACTGTTTGTGTTTTTTTGCAACCAATAAAAACTGGTTTCGGGATGGTACTCAGAAACACCCCTTAAAATGACATCATGCTTTCTAAAATAGCGCGACACACGCGGACCGAGAAATCCATGATGAACCCGCTTCCATTTGAAGACGCTGTGAGCCGGCATCGACTGTGTGTGTGTGTGTGTGCGTGCGTGAGAGAGAGAATGACCTCAACTATATGGGCCGGCTCATGGCCACTGGTGTCACCCAGCAGATGAGAGGTGAAGAGAGTCAGTGTGTGTGTGTGTGTGTGTGTGCGGGGGAGAGAGAGAGAAAGAGAGGGAGACAGATTAATTAAAGGGGAAAACCTTACCAGATATATTGCCTCCTGAGCTCATCAACCCCAGGCTGGGGGGGCAGTGTGTGTCTGTTTGTGTGTATGTGTGTGTGCGCGTGTGGGTGCACGTCTCACACACATGAAGACATTAATACACCGATTGGAGAATTGATTGGCTCACTCAAAAACACAAGGTCTTCTCCCTTCCCCTGGTGGTTCTGTTCACTTATGAACTGGGGGACAGGGGTCGATGAACGCAGCCAATCAGACGCAGCCTCACTGCTTCAGCAGATGAGGGATCCTTGAGACCAGGCTGTATTATGGACCTGGTGCTCCTGTCAGACCAGACTGTATTATGGACCTGGTGCTCCTGTCAGACCAGACTGTATTATGGACCTGGTGCTGTCAGACCAGACTGTATTATGGACCTGGTGCTCCTGTCAGACCAGACTGTATTATGGACCTGGTGCTCCTGTCAGACCAGACTGTATTATGGACCTGGTGCTCCTGTCAGACCAGACTGTATTATGGACCTGGTGCTCCTGTCAGACCAGACTGTATTATGGACCTGGTGCTCCTGTCAGACCAGACTGTATTATGGACCTGGTGCTCCTGTCAGACCAGACTGTATTATGGACCTGGTGCTCCTGTCAGACCAGGCTCGGCCTGCCAGGAGCCACCGACGGGCAGATGGGCCGAGCCGTGCTACGCCAACGTGGACCTGAAGCCCTTGACCAGGGTTCTACCCTGGAAGTTATCCTGGACCCAGCGGGCTGTGACTACTGCAGACTGACAAATGGGTCCTGCACGTCTGTGTGTGGGAGGAGGGGGGGGAGTGTAGCAGCTTGGACGAGGGGTAAGTGGATTTCAGGGTTGTCCTCAGGAGACATCCTGCCAGGGGGGTGGGGGGCAATTATCCAAGTCTACGTACGTGGACGGGCGAAAGGAACGGAAGAGAATCAAGGCGATTGGAGACAGGACTTCAACAATTAGTACTAACTGATGGAAAATTTCTCCATAGCGTCATGGCAAAAACACACAAAGAGTCAGCTCCTCAGGACTCTCTCTGTGTCTCACACACACACTCCCTCTCTCTCTCTCTCTTTGGAGGGGTCCACCCCACTGCTTGACAGCGGGGTCCACATCACAGAACTCAAAGCTGCGGACCCCCTGTAGGGAACACACACACACCTGACAGAGCGGAATGTCGGCCATGACGGGCACCCACCACAACATCCCATAATGACAAGACGCCAACACCCCGGTGAGGGGCGGTCAGGTCTCACCGTCCCGAGGTGTCAGATGCATGTCATCTCTTCACAACGCACACCAAACAGCAACGTGTCCTTTTACATTAACTCCTTTGTTCTGCCGGGCCCACCCTGGATCAGCTGACCCGTCGGCACCCTGAGCCGGAGCGGCCCCGCCTCTCTGCAGACGGCGTGCGTCAGCCCGTGTTGCCGTGCGTGTGCAGAGACGACCGCGGGGACAACAGGAAGAGGAGGCGTGTCCAAACAACAGATGGCCGGCTCGCTGTCACCTGCTGGGCGTGAAAACACAACACACAAGACCAGCACGGCTCCGGAGGACCACAGAAACGGGAACTTTATTCAGAGAGGAACATTCAGTCAGGCGTCCATCTTGAAATGGGGACCGAGGGTTCGAGGTGTGGAGGGCCGTCCTCTGGGGAAGACGTCTTCTGGACGACGGAGACTTGACTGAAGCTGCCTCTGAATGTTTTTATTTAACTTTGGTCATATCGCGTTAGCAGGGCGTGCGGTTAGCGACCGCGGCTGTAATGTTTCACAGCTAGCTTTAGCTTTAGCGCGAGATAAGACAGCTGGCAAGGCAACAGAACCTTTTTGCGTACCACAGCAACTTGGCCTACATCAATAAATACTACATGTGCAATACATGCGGCAAGGTTTCTCCATGTAGATATGATAAGAACATTTTGATATAATGATAAAAAAAAGGTTTACTTTCAAGTATCAAAGCTATCCTTTCAAACTAAAACGTAAAAAAACACACATGTTAAATTCTTAACAGTGTGACAAATTAAAACAAACAGGAGTTCAACAGAAAGTCAGTAAAAGCAGATAACATGGGCAGCTCTGTGAGACACAGCTCTGTGAGACACACTCACACACAGCACTGCACTGAAGTAACACAACACACGACACCACTGAAGTAGGGAGGGCTGTCTTGAGCTGACAAGGGAAGGTGGAGTTCATGTTAATGGTTCGAGTCGTCCACAAGGAGCGTGACAAACATGCGGTCAACCTGAGGACAGGGAGAGGGAGAGGGTTAGAGTTACGACTGCTTCAGAAAAACACTAATATCCAATGTATAATCACAGGACGAACCATCATCATTTCAATAAAAACACTAATATCCAATGTATAATCAGAAGAACCATCATCATTTCAATAAAAACACTAACATGCAATGTGTAATCAAAAGAACAACCATATTAATTGTAATAAAAACACAAATATCCAATGTGTAATCAAAAGAACAACCACATTAATTGTAATAAAACCAATGTATGACCACAAGGAGATCAACAGACTCTAACACATCAAGGTAACAGAGGGTCTCCTCGGGGGTCCGAGCCCCCACACCTCGACTGGCTCGGGGGGGTGAAGGTTACCTCTGGCTGGAGCACGCTCAGAACAGCCCGGTGATCTCCTCGGTAACCGGGTCAAGGTCGATGTCATAGAAGCAAGGTCGTGTGGGCAGGCCGGGCATGGTGCTCATCTGAGAGGAGAGGAGGGGAGGGGAGGGGAGGGGGGAGGGAGGGGGGAGGGAGGGGGAGAGGGGGTGAGGCGGGGACAGGCTGGAGGTATACAGTAGGTAACGCTGGAGAACAGCCGCTTCACATTGCATTCACATTCAGGGCATTCAGCCGACGCTTTTATCCAAAGTGACTTACAAAGAGCACATTTGTCATAAGAAGGTGAAACATTTAATTGCTGCTAATACAGTAAGAAAGTGAGCGATTAAAGTGCCAAGACATACAACAAATAAGAGGGTAGGGTTAGGCAGGGTTCAGGTGAACGCTGAACAAGAGGTCAGAGGTCATTGCCTGTTGGAGGGTCCCTGACCGCTTGCAGGACAGGGGACACTACTGATGGTTTAACCTGGTGCACAGCAGCTGGACACCCACAGTTCCACTCAGACAGCTGTTCCCGACCAGGATGCACATGTGGGATCATGGGACATGGCAGACTAAGATGCTGGACATATTTGATGATTTATTAATGTTGTAAAGGACCCTCATATGGCAACAGTGATTACATGACTCGGAGCCATAAGCAAACTCCTACTTACTCTCCTGAGATATGAGGAAATGAAGGGCAGATGTTTACAGGGCAGTTGTTGACGGGGCAGATGTTGACGGGACTAAAACGAGGTGAGGGGAAGCAGGCGCTCAACACCATTCGGTCGCAAGAATCTTCGGATGGAAAAACGGGGGTCAAGGGTCAAGCAGCCACCGACGGATACCATCATGCAATGATTTACATTCCTGGACGATGCAGGCACACACGTGTGACACGGGGTCATCGACCCACTCGCTGATCCTGATGACGAAGGCCTACTTTGCTACGCTGACATGGGGATGAAGACTCTCCGGTGCTGCAGAAATGCAGGCGGCAGCATTCTGTATGGAAATGAGAATATCCCCGGGCTGAACTGAAGCCTTCGACACGACGGGCAGGTCAGCGACCGACCGCGCGGGGGGGGGGGGGGGGTTGTTTGATCACGGGAGAGAATCCCGAGTCGACAGGGAAAATATTCAAACGTTCATTTCAGTCTGGGGACTGAAGTGAACTGTGGAGAGTGGAACGTCTCCACACTCCAACGACGCCTCTTAATAATACACGAGGGAAGGGAGCTGACATTTTTAGCAGAGGTGAGACTGGGCTGTGCATATGAGAGGAGTGTGATGAAGAGAGAGAGCGAGAGCGAGGCCGGTGTAATTAACCACACGCGTGCATCCCTCGCCTCATCACGAAGCCACGGCCCTCATCACGAGACGCGGGGCGGCCAGCCGTCCACGCCCGGCCCCCCTCGCTGCGGGGGACACTCGATAGCACCGAGACGCGGCCCAACGCAGAGGGGGGAGGCAAATTACAAGGTAGGATTTCTAATCTAGGCAATCAGCGGAACCTCATATTACGGCCTGCAGAGCACAACACAGCTGTCGGGGTGCTCGGGGGGGGGGGGGCGGCGACCGGGCGGCTTATGGAACCGGACCCTCGGCCGGGCGCGGTATCGAGGCGGGCTCCGTTACAGCGGGACACGCCCCCCCCCCCCCCCCCCCACCCCCCCCCCGGGGCGCCGAAGGACTGTAATCTTGAGTGGCCCGCCGAGCACCCAGACAGTACCGCCATAGAACCCCCTGGTGATCAACGTGTTGACAACCTCCTCCAGCCAGGACCCCGCCCCCCCGCTCAATGGCCGCTCTGTTCTCGCCTGACGGAGAACGTACACAACAAGAACCGTGGAAACGCACAGCGGGGGGGAGAAGCTGTAATTATGTTTTGAAAACATGTTGGGGCGACAACAACAGAACTGAAATATGCGGTTGTGAGGAGACACGAAATGATTCGACCGAAGTAAGGGGGGGGAGAAAAAAAAAAAGGCTGCCGACCACAAACAAAGTGTTGGACGGCCTGGTACCTTTTTGGACTCTGAAGGCCACCGTCTCCTCTGACCGCCACGCAGCGGCCCTGAAGAGGTCAAGGCCGCGCTGCGTACACAAATAGGCGCGCTGCTCATTGATAACAGACTGGTGAATACAAATCAACTGCCTGGCCTCAACTGGAATTCTGCTGTAATTACATTTGAGGACGTGAAAAAATGGAGCACGTGAAGCTGTTGACTGTATAACCACGTTTAGTCTCTCTCATAGACGTACATATTATATATATATATATATATATATATATATATACCTGTATATATATATATATATATATATACCTGTATATATATATATATATATATATATATATATAGTGGCACAGACATAACCAACAGTGTGTCAAAGGCTCGTTTCTAACCCTGATGCAGACATCAGACAAGACATGGCCGTTCCCACAACCACCCCTCCACACACTTAGGGATAGTTTTATAGGCCCATCAGTGAAGAGGGTCCTGCAGGAAACAGGAAGTGGGCAGCCAATTTCTTGTCCGAGGACAGGAATGTAAAGAGAAGACGAAGAGGAGGAGGCGGAGGAGAGGGGAAGGGCTCCTGAGGAAGGTAATCCAGAGCTGGCCGCCTTCTTCTGCGGTGGGCGGTCCCACGAGGTTGGAACACAGCCCGAGCATCGCAGGGGGTCCCCACGGCAACGGAGCAGGAAATAGACACGCGTGCGGCACGGCCTGTTCTGGGCAGCGGACACGGTTATGAAACACACTGATGATCCAACGCTGCAGCGACGTCATGCGATGACCGCGCCCGCCTGACATCGTCACGCCAGTGGAAGTGAACGTGGCAGTGTTGGCCATAACGCAGCGGGGAGGGATGATGGATGATGTGAGGGGGAAGGCTTCCACCGCTCTAATGGGAGAATGAACTCTGGCCATGGAGACTCAGCCGTGGGTCTTCACGGTGCTGGACAAGGACAGATCCCAGCGAGGCCTCCAACAGGCTTTATTAGTAACAAATGTTAGCTTAGTTAAACAGCATCTCGAGTGCTGAGCACATTCCTTTGAAAAGTATTTTTTTTTGTATTTTTTGGCGTCTGTCCATTCGGTGACACTCAAAGCCAGATGGTCAAAAATGTAATTTGATTTCACAAAAGACGCTGATAACCAACCACAGGCCCGCTTCAAAAGAATCCGTGGACGCTTAGCATAATTGAGGAATTACCGATGAACGCGCCTATTGAGAACCTCCCGGTTCCCCTCCCGGTTCCGCTCCCCAGAGCTGTGACCTCAGCACTTTGGACGTTCCTCCATTGTGTTGGACAACTCCGGGCCGAGACCCCCCATGTGAGGAGGTCAGGACCACTGATGTGTCTCTCCTGCTCTGGACTGAAGCTCACATACCAGCACAGGGGTTTGGGGGGTGGGGGTGGAGGTTAGGGTGGAGGTTGTGGCATGCTACAATAGACGCGCTGTTTGCTGTGTCTGTGGTCTTCGCCCCTCGCCCCCCCCCCCCCCCCCCCCCCCCCAACCCCCCCCCCCAGGAGAACGTGTCTGAACACGCAGAACCCGGCGGCTGAAGACACGACGGCTGGAACCGTCGCTGCAGTGCCAACACATTCCGAGCGGCGACCCCTGAACACAACGCCCCATTGTCGGCCCAGCGCAGAAACCCTGAAAAGTGCGACCGGATTTCGAGGGATTTTGGCCTCCCCTCACCGCCGAAGAGGAGGAGTCTCCGTCAACACCACATCGATGTTGTTACAGAAATACATGTGGACTGGCCACGGTGCACAGAGTTGACTAAAAGCACATTGAGTCAATGTTACCTTGACTTACAACCTGTCCACTGAGCACACTCCCCTTCCCCATGAGCTCGGCCCATTGATCCAACGCTCCAGCGGAGAGGACAGCACAAGCATTACTGGCAGGGATTCCATCGCATGGCATCCATTATAAAGAACCACCAGAAAAAAATACACCCGTTTGTTTGATGAGAGACCATTCGTTAAACGACAGCTCATACGGTATAAACACTATAAGAAACATTCCTCTCACTCACTCAGAGAGAGAATGTCGATGACAGAGCAACCACGAGTTGGACTGAAATGAGTCAGGAAGTAACCTGGGTGAAAGTCCACGGACTCCCCGACCACTAATCAGACCACTGCACTCTGCGGCAGGTGACCAGCAAGCGTGTTGGCCAGTGACACACACACACAGTGACACACACACAGTGACACACACTGTGCAGTGACACACACACACACGTGCGGTGCTTCTCTGGACCAGAGAGCTTTTAAGGAGTGATCTATTCTGGGGTCTCACTGGACCCCAATCCCACAGAGAGCCATTGTTCTGGTCCTTCCCCTCCCTCACATATCTGTCAGATGACATCAGGCCCTTCCTGGTTCCTCGGCACGCACACAGACGCCCCCCCCCCCCCCCCCCCCCCCCCCCCCTCCCCCACACACCCCCCCCTGTGGTGTGGTGGTGCGAGTCGTCTCCCCCTCTCGTCTCCCCCCCCCACCCTGGTCTGGATGACCCGTGGGTCATGGGGCGTAGGGGAGACAGATTGTAAACACGTTGACACATCACAATGGCCAGCGTGGCTCGAGGACAAAAAAAAAGGGAAAAGAGAAGAAAAATCTAGGGCATAAACAAACGTAGTGGATTACGTGCAGGTGGCGTGTAAGCCCTCTGTCCGAGAGTTCAAAGGCACATCTGCGGGGGAGGGTGGGGGGGTTCAGGGGTCGTCAGCGTGCCGGTGGCTCCACGGTTCCTAGACAGATCAAAGGCAGGACTGTGGTGGTGGCGGCGTTGAGACACCACCGCCACCACCACAGCACGCCGCCCCTCCCCCCCCCGGCGCAGCATGGCTGCCGCGCCGCCACGCCTTGGCCTCTCAAAGCCCGGCCCGGGGGCCCGGGGCCCGCTGGTGAAACGGCAGGAGGCCGGCAGAGTGCAGGAAGTAGGCAACTTCCTGCCGGTGGGCCGCATGCCTACATCTGGTTCTGGGTCAGCCCGAGCCCCTGGGGCAGACCCCGAGCCTCTCTCTGTGACTGGGGGGGGGGAGCCGGAGTGGGCTGGGTCAGAACCAGAGTGGTGCTGAGAAACGTTGCACTACGCACTCTCCTCCTTTGTGGATTGCTGCAACTTGTCAACGCGGGTGAACTTGGACAACAACAGCAACACGACCACCATTGTAACCCTGAACAAGTGATCCAGGGCCCTCCTGTGTGTTGTGGAGTCGATGGACCGGCCAGAACCAACAGAGCGAGGACCGCCTTGTGGGGGCTCTCTGTGGAATCTCAAACAGGACCCAGAACACTGTGGACGCTCTCACACCATACAGAACACTGTGGACGCTCTCACACCATACAGAACACTGTGGACGCTCTCACACCATACAGAACACTGTGGACGCTCTCACACACATACAGAACACTGTGGACGCTCTCACACCATACAGAACACTGTGGACGCTCACACCATACAGCCTGCAGGCCTCAACGGTGAGGACAACACAGGACACGGCCCTGGAGACCCGTCTTCCCACCCTCAGAGCCACTCACCGTGCCCACCAGGGGGTAGATGAAGCCCGCCCCGATGCTGGCCCTCACGGTCCTGATGGGCAGGGTGAAGCCCGTGGGAGCACCCTTCTTGTCTGGCATGTGGGACAGGGACAGGTGGGTCTTGGCCATGCAGATGGGCAGCGAGCTGTAGCCCTGTGCAGAGGAGGAGAGCAGGACAAGGTCAGTGGGATACGCACACTTACTTACGCTCACATCCAGGATTTGGGGTTTGAATCATTCAGGGGGGGGGGCGTTTTTGTTGGAATTCTGGACTGGTTCTTGGACCGGCATCTTGGACCTTAGAGCCGGGAGGCGAACCACTGGCTCCTCACCTGCTCCTCGTAGGTCTGCACCTCCGCGCTGGCCTGCGGGGACATGGCGATGTCATCGGCACCGTACACCTGCTGGGCGATGGTCCGGATCTTGTCCACGATGGGCATCTGGGGAAAGGGAGGAAGACGGGGCGGGGGGGGGGCAGTCAGCTCAGCCCCGCTGACGTCACCGCGGGGGTGACGGACCAGAACCGACCCAGCTGGGTCCTTCTGGGGCCTGAGACCCACCCGGCTGATTATAGAGTGGGTACACAACCACGGCAGCCAGTGGTCCAGAGAAGGCGTGGTTAACCATTGCTATTGTGCAACATCTGCACCAACTCTTTCTGGTAACATCAACAGGAATCACCTGCATGATAACAGCGCACAAGCTCGGTGAAAGCTCTCGAGGTGGCTTCGGCCGGCCGAAGGCTTAAACACAACAAACAGAAGCGAATGACCCGAGAGCGTCCAGCTGCTCTGCTGCAGGTGACCGGGGGGGTCGGCGGTCTCCGGCATCCATCAGCCGACACAAAGGAACACGCCGCAAATAGCGGTCTACCCCGTCCGCGTCAGAGCGCAACTCGATTAGTGAGCTGCAGTTCCCCTCTTTAACCCCCTTAGCGCGGGCTAACCGCTGGTCACCATTTCCTGCCGCCGCGATGGGGCCACACACACCGCCACAGGACGCTAATGTCATCAGCACGGCGCCATTACTTAAAACATGTTAGCGCGGGACCACCGGACCCTGACGGGCCACCTCCTCTCTTCACGTGTCTAACCAGAACCCTCCGGGTCGAACCATCTCCATCCTGGGAGCGCTGACGGGCGGGCCGTGACACTGCGGATTGCGGGGGGATTAAGCACGCTTTGGGCGCACGTTCTCCAACACTGGGGGCATCCGCTGGGTTTGGCTGGACACAATAGAGGGCAGTATGTACGCCACGGCCGCGAGACATCTGATTTACTGTTAAATAATCAATTGTCACGGGGATGTGAACACATGACATTCCCCGCAGAGGACCAGAGTTCCTTCATATAATGGAAACAGGCAACGAGGCACACATCCTGAGTTTAAGTGTACAAGGCAGTGGTAAACAAGTGGCTCTGGATGTCACGGGCGAGTTAATGACTGGCTGTTAGGGGCACAGCATGGAGACGCAGACAACCTTTAAGAGTCTGCGAGCCAGGAGACGCCTTGCCCTGTAAAGTCACTATTGGATGCCAATCAGGGAAGTTGATTCTTCTTGGCGAGGTTCAACTGGAGCTGCCAGTGTTTCCCTGGCCGTTAAAACGCAACGCACTGGGAACGCTGTGATGTTAAATAGCTATTAGGTTCGTTCCATGGATGCCCCCAGAAAACAGCCGCTCTCTGCGCGTTAAGTGCGTATGGTGAGAGAGCTTCAGGTCTGGAGGATGAGGACGGTATAGAAGACCCTTAAGATGCCTGCTAATGGCAGCTGAACGCTGTATATAAAGAAAGCACTAAGAGGCATCCATAATTGAATGGAGGTGAAGGGAATACGGAAACACTTACAACTCTCAACAGAGAGATACATAGCATCCATTTTGTGCTCTCATCAGGGAATCAGAGTCTCAATAGAGGATTCCTTGTTTTTCATTTAAAATAACTGATCATTACAACAGTGATCACAACGGCGTGTCTACAGGTGTTTGATTGACAGGCAACCCATCCATCCATCCATCCCCCAGCTCAGCGGTACCCCGCCTTCTCCGGCCTGTGACCCCGCCCCCACCCATCCAAAGCCCTGGACATCACCCTCGTGACCCCTGACCCCTCACCTCGGGGCCGTAGAGGAAGCGGAAGTCGCTGGGCGCGGCGCTGGCCTCCTTGACGGCGTGGGCCAGCTCCACCGAGCCGCGGCCCCCCAGGGCCCAGTGGTGGCAGGGCACCGCGGCCGTGGCCCCGCACTCCCGGGCCAGCCGGACCACCAGGTCAATCTCCGCCGGCGTGTCCGTCCTGCCGGGGGGGGGGGGGGGGGGGTTGCCAAGGAGACGGGTCATGACTCACGCGGCCGCCGCTGTCACTGGTGTGTTCATTTGGGATGTGTGTGTTTGTTTATCAGTGGTCTCAATAGACGGTGGGTGGAGGACAGGTTGGGTGGAGGACAGGTGGGTGGAGGACAGGTTGGGTGGAGGACAGGTGGGGTGGAGGACAGGTTGGGTGGAGGACAGGTGGGGTGGAGGACAGGTGGGTGGAGGACAGGTTGGGTGGAGGACAGGTGGGGTGGAGGACAGGTGGGTGGAGGACAGGTTGGGTGGAGGACAGGTGGGTGGAGGACAGGTTGGGTGGAGGACAGGTGGGTGGAGGACAGGTTGGGTGGAGGACAGGTTGGGTGGAGGACAGGTGGGTGGAGGACAGGTTGGGTGGAGGACAGGTGGGTGGAGGACAGGTTGGGTGGAGGACAGGTGGGTGGAGGACAGGTTGGGTGGAGGACAGGTGGGGTGGCCGGCGGTCTTACTTGAAGACGTTGAGGGCCACCACCACGGGAACGCCAAACAGGTGCGCGATCTGGATCTGCTTCCTCAGGTTGCTGTGGCAACCTCCTGCCACAAGGCTCAGGTTCTGAGAGAGAGAGAGAGAGAGAGAGAGAGAGAGAGAGAGAGAGAGAGAGAGAGAGAGAGAGAGAGAGAGAGAGAGAGAGAGAGAGAGAGAGAGAGAGAGAGAGAGAGAGAGAGAGAGAGAGAGAGAGAGAGAGAGAGAGAGAGAGAGAGAGAGAGAGAGAGACAGAGACACAGACAGACAGAGAGACAGACAGAGACACAGACAGACAGACAGACAGACAGACAGACAGAGAGAGAGAGACAGGTTACACCAGAGCCTCAGCAGGATTAGTGGACCACATGCAGCAGCCACCACAACAGGATGTCAGCGGTCATAAAAAACCCACTCATGGAGTCTGAGTGTATGCTGGTGTCTGTCCAAGTGTGCACACGTGTGCATGTGTGTGTAAGCGTGCACACGTGTGTGTGTGTGTGTATACACACTATGTAAGGAGGACACCAACGAGGAAGAGAAACTGGGAGAGGAGGAAGGAGCATTATGACTGAGTCAGGAGGTTTTAAAAGAGGATCCAGTGCCTGTTTAAATAGAGGAAGTGTGTTGTGAGGGGTTAATGGATCCGTGTGCCTTACGGAGGGTGCCCCTGTGATGTGGTGCTCTGTACCCCTGTGATGTGGTGCTCTGACATCCCGGGCAAAGTGCTTGGCTCAGACCCACTGCGTCAAAAGCGTGTCGCTTCCCAATAAGTTTCCCCTTCAGTACAACAGTGCAGGGAGGCCTGGCACGGACCAGGGGCACATAACACCACACTCTCTAACAGCTGTTCTTATGCTGACCACAGTAATCCAATAGTGTGTGTGTGTGAGTGTGTCAGCGGGTGTCTGTGTGTGTGTGTGTCTATGTGTACGTGTGTGTGTGTGTGTCTATGTGTACGTGTGTGTGTGTGTATGTCTATGTGTACGTGTGTGTGTGTGTCTATGTGCACGTGTGTACGTGCCTATGTGTGTGTGTGTGTGTGTGTCTATGTGTACGTGTGTGTGTGTGTCTCTGTGTATGTGTGTGTCTATGTGCACGTGTGTACGTGCCTATGTGTGAGTGTGTGTGTGTGTCTATGTGCACGTGTGTACGTGCCTATGTGTGTGTGTGTGTGTGTGTCTATGTGCACGTGTGTACGTGCCTATGTGTGTGTGTGTGTGTGTGTGTGTGTGTGTGTGTGTGTGTCTATGTGCACGTGTGTACATGCCTATGTGTGTGTGTGTGTGTGTGTGTGTGTCTATGTGCACGTGTGTACATGCCTATGTGTGTGTGTGTGTGTGTGTGTGTCTATGTGCACGTGTGTACATGCCTATGTGTGTGTGTGTACACTACACAGCCAAGAGGCCCAGAGCAGCCAGGCCGTTCGGATCCAATAAATGAACTTCCCGGACCCCTTCTCTCCCGGTCCTTCTGGTTCTTGTTAGAACACTGACAATTAACTTATACCTAACGTAATGCGTACTTGTGTGCGAGTGTGTGTGTGTGTGTGTGTGTGTGTGTGTGTGTGTGTGTGTGTGTGTGTGTGTGTGTGTGTGCGTGCGTGTGTGTCTCCACGCTTCATTATTTGCTCAGCTGAACCTGCTTGTGAAACCACTGATTCATGCCAGATATGGACCTGAGCCCAGAGACACACACACACACACACACACACACACACACACACACACACACACACACACACACACACACACACACACACACACACACACACACACACACACACACACACACACACACACACACACACACACACACACACACACACACACACAGAGAGAGAGAGAGAGCTTCGTGAACTCATCTAGAGCCCACATAACCACACACTGAGCTTCAACTGTGTTTGCTAATCAGGTCCCTGCAGCTCACTGCAGTGATGTGTTCCTCAGAGTATGGCTGTGTGTGGAGTACAACACACAGCCCCAGCCCTGTAATCGATAGCCGGGAAATGCCAACAGTTTGCCCCTCTAGAGAAGGTCTGCACACAGGTGAGGGACACAGCCACCGGCTCCGTGCCCTGGTCTACCGGTCCTTGGAGCTTTGGTTAATGTTGGACTTTAGGATGAACAGGAAGTCCCACTGCTGTGTCCTCTGCAGCCCTGAGGGGGACGGCTCACTCTGCTCCAGAAGAGGACCAGGATCCACCTCAGTGGGTTCTCCTTGGCTTTCGGGAATGTGAATTCATCAAACCGGCCGAAGGGGGGATTGAATCCTCCCAGACCAACCAGTTTACTGAGACACAGAATCCTCCCAGACCAACCAGTTTACTGAGACACAGAATCTTCCCAGACGAACCAGTTTACTGAGACACAGATTACAATTGCAGCGTTATTTTGGTCGTTGCACGAACATGTGAGAAAATGAGCTGTGTGTGTGTGTTGGTGTGTGCAAGCACATGTGTGTGTGTTACCTCATCAATATACTCCCTAGGAAGAGGTGACCCCGCAGAGACCTGAAAACAAGCAAAACAAGCGATCAGTGTCACACAAAGGTCCAGACTCTCTAACCCACTCTCACCCCGCGGTCCCGCCGGGTCTTACGTTCGGGCCGCCGCCGTGCATCTTGAGGGCCCGGACGGTGGCGACCAGTACCACGGC
>JAXIVH010000033.1:312891-315396 GCA_036785325.1 Urophycis tenuis
GAGAGCTGGTTGAGCTTCTCAAATGACCTTGAGTGAGCCCAGGCGACACGCATACGAGTGTGAATATATGTGTGTGTGCGTGTGCATGTGTGCACGCGTGCGCGTGTGTGTAGCCAACCTTCACCTAAACAGAAAGCGTCTCTCAGGCGGGGAGAGAAACGAGGGCCAGATGTTGTGGGAGAGAGGTGTGCTGCGGGGGGGGGGAGGTATGAGAGGGCCAGATGTTGTGGGAGAGGTGTGCTGGGGGGGGGGGGAGGTATGAGAGGGTCCCTCGCGAAAGCGATCCCTTAAGCCGGGCCAGATAGGATGTCAGGGCTCTGCCTCGGCCGACGGGCCCCGCCCGCCCCCCAGCAGGGGGGCCGCGCTCCACCAGAGACCCTCCTCCGTTCATCCATCATCCTGCCGCTGAAAGCGCCCGAGTCGTTCACCTTCACTCACAGCGGAGCTCCGTGCGTTCCGGTGCTCACGGCCTTCAGCGGGCCTCGGGGTCCGAGCGCCCCCCCCTGGCTCCCCGCCACCCCGGGGCCGTGACCCGGGTTCAACTCGGCCCTCGGGCCTGTGTGGGAACGGCGCGGTGGCGGGCCGGCGGTACGTGGGGGTCTTGGGTTACGACCGGGGGGCCCACATGAAAGGAGCATTGAGCCGGCTTCCTGATACTGTTCCTGGTAAACAAACGCCTTCTCGTTTTCGGCCCGCAGAAGATAGAAACACCAGAATGACTTCTGACAAAACAATGCGAGCTGCCAAGATCTGGTGACGGAGAGAGAGGGGGGGCGGGGGGATGCAGGCTACTCACAGCTCTCCACTTTGAAGCACGCGTGAGGAGCTCAAGATCACTGAGTCCTGCTCCACCACACAGCATCACCTCATTCAAGCATGAGGTCACTGAATTCAACCAAACTATTCTCTGCACCGAAAGGGTTCCTTTGTGTGTGTGTGTGTGTGTGTGTGTGTGTGTGTGTGTGTGTGTGTGTGTGTGTGTGTGTGTGTGTGTGTGTGTCAGCGGTGGGTTTGGTGTGACAAGGTGGTCCTCACCTCCAGGGGTCTGCATCAGGGTGGGTTTGATAGCATCCTTCATCAACACAGCAAGGCTCCACTCAGCCTGCTGCCCTACGGACAGACAGACAGACAGGGCGATGAGTACAAGTAACCAGCAGAGAGGAGGAGGTACCACTGGCCAAGGTTACCTGCATCAATCCATCTAGGGGCTCTCAAACGGCGAGCCCACATTGCGTCACCATTTTAAAACAAGTGCGAGGCCAAAGTGTGATTGATCACCACATGGACCGTGTCATCTCTCCCCACAATTGCCAGAGCTCCTATTTCCTGCCCGGGCCACCGCACACTTCCGGGCCCGCAGAAAACACGGCAGCGCCACCCGACCAGGAAGGCCCCCGGGGCCCCAGAGCACGGCGCTGCTGCGACAGCGTGGTGGGAGGCGGGTGGTGTTGTTTTCCCCCGCGCGGCTAATCAGGAAGGCTAGCGTTACGCCACCCGGCCGTGTGACCCGGTTCTGAAACAACACAGGCCAGCGCCATCTGTAGGGAAACCATTACGGGGGGGTGTGTGTGTGTGTGTGTGTGTGTGAAAAGAATACAAACAGGAATGGATCAGAACCTGAAGCCGGCTGCGAGGAAGGGTAAGCTGGGGCTGCAACATCTCGTGGGACAGGAGGGGTCAGGGCCGGGCGTCTGGGGGTTTTCCCAGGTATTTAGTACGGTATGCACGGCGGGGCGCATACCGGGGTCACCAGCCGGACAGATTTGGGGAATTTCAGACCTCCGAGCGCGGAGGAGGGTAATTGTGGCGGACACGCGGACAGCATGGTCACCGGAGACCGGGGGGAGGCTGGAGCTTAATGTGTGTGTGTGTGTGTGTGTCTGTGTGTGTGTGTGTGTGTGTGTGTGTGTGTGTGTCTGTGTGTGCGCGTGGTCTGGTGTGTGTCACAAAGAAAACCAGAGCAGTTGGAAGTGAGCGGGAACTGGGACAGCGTGTGTGTGAGAGCCGGAGGAGGAGAACGGCGAGCCTTCACGGTTAACCCAATAAAAAAACACCATCGGACTGCATGTGATGTTCCGCCCCTGAGGTCACACCCGGGCACGGGGTCCTGGCGACCGGCCGCGGTCCCGTGGAGCTCGGACCACCGTGCGAGGAGGACGGGTCGTGCGAGGAGGACGTGGTGGGCCGACATCGGAGGATCCCTCTGGGCGGATGACCTCATGAGGAAGGTCAAAGCCGGGCTTGAATCGTAGGCCTGTGACCGCTCCTTAACCTTTGACCCCGCCCATAAACGAAGGGGGACCCCCTGAAGTTCCTATGGATTGGGAGTGGCGAATCTGCCACTCCGTGAGTGAAACACAGACAGACAGATACAGACAGACAGACAGACAGATACAGACAGACAGACAGACAGACAGACAGACCTACCAGGTCCTCAGCAGTGACGGGCTGTCCAGAGTGGCCTGTGAGATCATGGCCATCCTGGCCCTGGCTGATGCCGCCTGG
>JAXIVH010000033.1:315596-333096 GCA_036785325.1 Urophycis tenuis
TCCTCCAACACAGCCATCACTGTATCCTGTCAAATTGCATCTCCCATCAAACGTTTGCTGGATGTCAAGCATAGACGGACGTAGATGTTAACTCCTCATGGTAATCAAACAGCAACAAGCAAAGTCCTTGAAAATAAGCATCTCTAAATGTCACATGTTCCTGGTTCAGCGTTGTTGAGAAAATGACGACTGATTCGTGACCTGTCCATCATTATGTCGTGGCAATTACAGTAGGATGACAATGGCTGGCTGGACGGTAAGAGCCTTCAACAACATGACTCAACAACCAAGCACAGGGCAGCGCGACTCTCGAAGGCAGTGGAACGGGCCACATTCAGAGTGACTGTAACGCGGCCCGCACAACAACCACAGCGCAACACCGCCACCGTGTGGATGGCATTTGAAAGAGTTTCATTATTCGACGGAACATGCCGGAAGGTTTTTGAGTCAACAACTCAAGAGACATTTTTTTTAGCAACATAATGAAATGTATGTTTACTATAAATATCCCCCCAAAAAATTGGAGAGCTCAAACGTGTAGCTATAGTATAGCTCTTTTAACTATTATCATAATTTGTGTATTACTAAATTACTATTTGTTGTGTGTAATTTGTGTATTACTATCTCCCCACACATTTCAACGTACTTTCTGGGAATCTTCAAAGAAATCTACAATAACCTTTAACTGATGATCTCTAGATCATCTCTACTTCAGATGCGCGTCTCTGTTTCACAGGGACGGAAGTGGGCGGGGCCATGTCTGGGTGTGGGCGTGGCTCTACATGTTTAAGAGGATCAGCCCCCCCCCCTCCTCCCCAGCGCATGACCCCTGCACTGGCGCAGGATTACGTCATCGGGTGACACTTATACTGCACTTATATGGCTCCACTGCCTGCTGTCTTATGACCCAACTCCCTCTCTACCTGTTGTACGTACCGACGTAACCTCACGACGTACCTTTAGCTACGCTACGCCTTTTTTGTGTTTCTGGTTTAAACTTTAAAATACTGATTAAAGTCAAGTCTATATCTCTGACAAATCCGTGAGAATCCCAATCGAGTGAATGGTTGGTGACAGCGTGTGTTTGTGTACACGTGCGTTCCATTCCCTGAACCTGAGCCAAACACTCTTCTTCTTCTGTGGTTACTGTGTGTTCCCAACCGTGTAGGTTCTCTATACGTTCTCTACTGTATACGTTCTCTACTGTATACCTGCTCTGCTGTATACATTGCTGCACTCTGAATGTTACATATTCTCCACTGTGTACCTCTCTGGCGATGCCCCCCTCCCCAACCTCTCCCAGGCTCTGAGTGGGAATCCACTTACAGGAGGATTACGGGGCTAAGATGTCTACAATGCAGCTTGGAGATAGAGGGGAGGGCGGGGGGTGAGGTGTGAGAGCCGGGGGGGGGGGGGGGGGGGGGGGGGGGGGGCGGGGAGGGAGGGGGGTGAGTGAGATGCAGCAGGAGTGAATCAGAGTGAATCAGAGTGGACCGGAGTGAAGGAGAAGCCGACCGCAGAGCGCAGGGAGGAACCTGAGAGGGATATGGGGAGGGGTCCCCGGGCAGACATGAACCAGGCCTGGGACAGCAGATCACCTGAGACCGGGGTGAGTGGCACTGCAGTGGAACACACCGAGAGAACGTGGGTTCTTTTACCTCCAGGGCTCCTTGGCCTCCTGCACTCGGTACACGGCCGGGGTTTGTGTCCTGAGCAGTTAGCGGTAGCGGTGTTAGCTTCAGGTACATGCTGCCGTGCTGCTGTCAGTGTTCCAGCTCATTGGTGGGGTTGGTTGGTTTGGTTTCAGAGCGTGGAGGACATAAAGGGTTCTGTGGTGTTGAGGAACACCTGCTTGCAGCTCGGTTAGCACTAGTGGAAGGTGGGGCCTTAATTGACTCTGAGTCTGTGTGTGTGTGTGTGTGTGTGTGTGTGTGTGTGTGTGTGTTTGTGTGTGTGTGTGTGTGTGTGTGTGTGTGGGTGTGTGTGTGTGTGCGCGCGTCTGTGTGTGTGTGTGTGTGTGTCTGTGTGTGTGTGTTTGTGTTTGTGCGTGCGTGCGTGTGTGTGTGTGTGTGTGTGTGTGTGTGTGTGTTTGTTGTTAGTTAATTTGCTAACGCACTTAATGACAAATCACATTGAGAGGATCAGCATCTTAAGTTCATTAACCACACAAGGTGTTCACAATGAGAGGGAGCACCAAGGAGATGTGTCAGACAGTGTGATAGTCATCTCTGTCAGAAAAGATTTACATGGATTATCAATGGCTACTACTAATGACAATACCTCTAAGTCCTCGGCCGGGACGTTGTGTGTACGTGTACGATGTCCTGGTAAAAGGGACGTGTTGCCTCCTCTCTCTCAGGGAGACAGAGCAGAGCCTCGCAGGGGCGGGGCCGCCCTCCCGGGCCCAGGCCGGCCTCTCCAGAGGGGGGCGCAGTAGCCCACAGCCGCGACCTCCTCCTCTCTCCCCCCGTTTCCACGCCAACCGCATCCCCCCCAGCATGTGGCCCGCCTTCTGCATCGTCCTGGTCCTGGTGCCGCGGGCCGGCGCTGACGGCCCGGAGCCCACCGGTCCACGCAACGGTGGGGGAGCCCAGTGTGGGGAGTATACCAACCAGGTAGGGGGCTGGGCTGTGTGCTGCCAGTGTGGGGAGTACACCAACCAGGTAGGGGGCTGGGCTGTGTGCTCCCAGTGTGGGGAGTACACCAACCAGGTAGGGGGCTGGGCTGTGTGCTGCCAGTGTGGGGAGTACACCAACCAGGTAGGGGGCTGGGCTGTGTGCTCCCAGTGTGGGGAGTACACCAACCAGGTAGGGGGCTGGGCTGTGTGCTCCCAGTGTGGGGAGTACACCAACCAGGTAGGGGGCTGGGCTGTGTGCTCCCAGTGTGGGGAGTATACCAACCAGATAGGGGGCTGGGCTGTGTGCTCCCAGTGTGGGGAGTACACCAACCAGGTAGGGGGGCTGGGCTGTGTGCTGCCAGTGTGGGGAGTACACCAACCAGGTAGGGGGCTGGGCTGTGTGCTCCCAGTGTGGGGAGTACACCAACCAGGTAGGGGGCTGGGCTGTGTGCTGCCAGTGTGGGAGTATACCAATATGTGTTCCAGTGTGTGTGTGTGTTTGTGCTCCAAGTGTGTGTGTGTGTGTGTTCCCAGTGTGTGTGTGCTCCCAGTGTGTGTGTGTTCCCAGTGTGTGTGTGTGTGTCCCCAATGTGTGTGTTCCCAGTGTGTGTGTGTGTGTGTGTGTGTGTTCCCAGCGTGTGTATTCCCAGTCTTCCCAGTGACATGTGTTTGTGCTGGACAGGTGTGTTTGTGTGTTTGTGCTGGACAGGTGTGTGTGCTCGTGGCCGCTCAGCGTTGCCATGGCGCCGCGTCTGCATATTTCCGTTGTACTGGAACAACCTGAGGATGAATGAGAGCCATCACAGTGTTGTAGTGGAACCTCACACGCTGACGTATACAGGGTACAGGGTACAGGGCTCAAGACCAGCGGGTGTTCGGTGTGTTTACTTATGCACAAGGTGTCCGTTGAGGCCCAGAGGAGAAGGGCCTAATGGAATGGGCCTCTGGCAAATGTGGAAGTGGCAACGGGTGTGGAGAGTGATGGAAAGCCACCATCGCATAGCTCTTAGTTCCTGTGTTTCAGGCCTCACGCAATGCCCTGCTTCTGAGAAACACAGTGTGTGTGTGTGTGTGTGTGTGTGTGTGTGTGTGTGTGTGTGTGTGTGTGTGTGTGTGTGTGTGTGTGTGTGTGTGTGTGTGTGTGTGTGTGTATGTGTGTGTGTGTGTGTGTGTGTGTCTGTGTCTGTGTCTGTGTGTGTGTGTGTGTGTGTCTGTGTGCAGTAGGGAAAGGGTGCATGGTGAGTTGTATGTGCTTGTGTCTGTGTGAATGTGTGTGAGTGTGTGTGTGTGTGTGTGTGTGTGTTCTGTGTGTATGTGCGTGTGCGTGTGCATGTGTGTGCGTGTGCTGTGTGTCGTGCGTGCATGAGCGCATGCAATGTGTTTTGCATTCTCGTTCTCACATGTGACACATGTGTCCGGATGTTGTTGTTGTTATTGTTGTTGTTGTTGTTTTGGGTGAAGTGACAAACTTGTTTTGGACACTCTGATCGCTTTTCCCCCCACTGTTCCTTCCCATAATCCCCACCTCCACCCTCCACCCTCCACAACCACCGCCCACCTCCCTCCACCCACCACCCACCACCCACCACCCTCCAACCACCTCTCCACCCTCCACCCTCCACAACCACCACCAACCTCCCACCACCCACCACCCACCCACCACCACCCACCTCCCACCACCCACCCACCACCACCCTCTGACCTCCACCCACCTCCCACCATGCACCACCCTCCACCCACCATGCACCACCCCTCCACCCACCACCACCCACCTCCCACCACCCACCCACCACCACCCTCCACCCTCCACCCTCCACCCACATGCACCACCCTCCACCCACCTCCCACCTCCACCCAGGTGCTGGAGGACGGTATGTGTCGGCTGGTGGCCACGCTGCCCCAGCTGGAGGAGCAGCGCTGCCCGGACATGTTCCGCTGCACGGACGAGGTCTCCTACTGGCTGCAGGAGAACCAGGAGCGCAAGCAGCAGGTGGCCTCACTGAAGGAGACGGTGTCAGAGCTGCTGGAGGAGCTCAGGAACCACCGGCACCGCATCAAGGCCCTGGAGCACCAGGTGGGTCTCCACCGGACCCGGTCAAATGTCACGGCTGTTAATGAGTTAGGGCCCGTCTGACCTGCCGGGGTAAGTCCATGGGAGGATGACGGAGGTTTAATGGGGGGAGGGAGGGAGGGAGGGAGAGAGGGAGAGAGAGAGAGAGGGAGGGAGAGAGGGAGGGAGAGAGGGGAGGAGGGAGGGAGGGGAGAGAGGGAGAGAGGAGGGAGGGAGGGAGAGAGGGAGAGAAGGAAGGAGGGAGGGAGAGAGGGAGGGAGGGAGAGAGGGAGGGAGAGAGAGAGGGAGAGAGGGAGGGAGGCAGGGAGGGAGGGAGAGAGAGAGGGAGAGAGGGAGGGAGAGAGGGAGGGAGGGAGGGAGAGAGAGAGAGAGAGAAGGAGAGAGAAGAGGGAGGGAGGGAGAGAGGGAGGGATGGAGAGAGAGAGAGAGGGAGGGAGAGAGGGGGGGAGAGAGGGAGGGATGGAGACAGGGAGAGAGGGAGGGAGGAGAGAGGGAGGGAGGGAGGGAGGGAGAGAGGGAGAGAGGGAGAGAGGGAGGAAGAGCAAGAGGGAGAGAGGGAGGGAGAGAGGGAGGGAGAGAGAGAGAAGGAGAGAGAGAAGGAGGGAGGGAGGGAGAGAGGGAGAGAGGGAGGGAGAGAGGGGGAGAGGGGAGAGAGGGGAGGGATGGAGAGAGGGAGAGAGGGAGGGAGGGAGGATATGTTGATGGTTTGGCGATGGCGTGCGGTATCATTTGGTTTTCTGGAGCGAAGAAAAACGTGGCATGGACCGGACTTTTTATTGGAATCCGTCACTCTGCACTCTGTTGGTTTGGTCTCGTGATCATCAGTACTGCGGGTTGGCACAGGAAACATAATCCATATCAGTGATCATAATCAGTATCATGAGGGCTTACCCTGCACAACGTCAAACCTGTTCAAGGGACTGAACATAACATGTTGTTGCCTGGCACGTAGGCCGGTGTTCAGCCCAGTGAGCGTGTGGTGAAGGTGAGGTATACACACGTAAGGTACAAGTAAGGTACATACAGGAGAGTAAGGTACATACAGGAGGGTAAGGTACATACAGGAGGGTAAGGTACATACAGGAGGGTAAGGTACATACAGGAGGTAAGGTACATACAGGAGGGTAAGGTACATACAGGAAGGTAAGGTACATACGAGGAAGGTAAGGTACATACAGGAAGGTAAGGTACATACAGGAGGGTAAGGTACATACAGGAGGGTAAGGTACATACAGGAAGGGTAAGGTACATACAGGAGGTAAGGTACATACAGGAAGGGTAAGGTACATACAGGAAGGGTAAGGTACATACAGGAGGGTAAGGTACATACAGGAGGGTAAGGTACATACAGGAAGGTAAGGTACATACAGGAAGGTAAGGTACATACAGGAGGTAAGGTACATACAGGAGGGTAAGGTACATACAGGAGGGTAAGGTACATACAGGAGGTAAGGTACATACAGGAAGGGTAAGGTACATACAGGAAGGTAAGGTACATACAGGAGGGTAAGGGTACATACAGGAGGGTAAGGTACATACAGGAAGGTAAGGTACATACAGGAGGGTAAGGTACATACAGGAAGGTAAGGTACATACAGGAAGGTAAGGTACATACAGGAGGGTAAGGTACATACAGGAAGGTAAGGTACATACAGGAGGGTAAGGTACATACAGGAGGGTAAGGTACATACAGGAGGGTAAGGTACATACAGGAGGGTAAGGTACATACAGGAGGGTAAGGTACATACAGGAAGGTAAGGTACATACAGGAGGGTAAGGTACATACAGGAAGGTAAGGTACATACAGGAGGGTAAGGTACATACAGGAGGGTAAGGTACATACAGGAGGGTAAGGTACATACAGGAAGGTAAGGTACATACAGGAGGGTGAGCGACATACAGGAGGGTAAGGTACATACAGGAGGGTAAGGTACATACAGGAGGGTAAGGTACATACAGGAGGGTAAGGTACATACAGGAGGGTAAGGTACATACAGGAGCGTAAGGTACATACAGGAAGTTAAGGCAAATACAGGAAGGTAAGGTACATACAGGAGGGTGAGCGACATACAGGAAGGTAAGCGACATACAGGAAGGTAAGGTACATACAGGAAGGTAAGGTGCATACAGGAGGGTAAGGTACATATGAGGTGACGCTTAAGGCGTAAGCAGTCATATATATTTAAAGGGACTGGAGCTCTAGTCTGACACCGTAGCCCTTGACCTTGGTGGTTAACGGGATTAGCCAGCGTCTGGCCCACGTGCCGCCTGCCGTACAGAACCTGGCAATCAGGGCAGATGTTAGCGCGTTAGCCTGTTAGCACGTTAGCCTGTTAGCGCGTTAGCCTGTTAGCCTGTTAGCGTGTTAGCCGCCGCGGGAGGCGGGTGGACGGCGGCCAGCCCTAATGTGTGGCTGGCCGTGGTGAGAGCGGGCAGGGGGAGAGGACGCCGCGCGGGGTAATGGGAGTTAAGGTTATCCTTCCGGTCCCGGGCTAGGAATAGACCGGAGAGCCGGCGGCGCGCTGAGAGCTTCCCACCGCGGAGCTTGTTTGTCGGCCGTGTTTTGTCGACATGTCCGGAAGTGTGCGTGTGTCGGGATGATCACGTAGCATGAGTGTTAGCTGCCGGGCGCTAATCATGTCATGTCCCCCTCGCCAGGCCGAGGAGCAGCAGCAGCTGAACGCCACGGCGGAGCAGCGACTGGGCGACCTGGAGGCCAGCTACGCGGAGGCCACCGGGACGCTGCACCTGCAGGGCTCCCTGATCCTGGACCTGCAGGTGAGGCACCGTGGGGGGGGGGGGGGGGGGGGGGGGAACTCTGTCTGCAGCACGCGGGCTGGGTGCTGTTTTAACTCCGGACTCGTCCTGAGACCTGAGATCATCATTGGGGCGGCAGTAGCTCAGTGGGTAGAGTGGGTGGACAGAGCGGGTCGTCCACTAACCGTAGGGTCGGCGGTTCGATCCCCTTATTCCCCTCCTCCTCCAACTGTCCACATGACGAACCCCACAAATGCACTGATTGTAAGTCGCTTTGGACAAAAAATACCCTTTATCATCATGATGTCATGAGATATCGACTAGCTTGTGTCTGCAATCTCCTGCGACCCTGTATGCACGTCAGGCCCACTGGCTGGGAACCTGGGCTGCATACTGAAGGTACCAGAACATACCAGAACAAATGCTGAAGTAATGATGTGATGTAGTGTGCCAAGTGCAGATCACTTATCAGCAATGCTTTCTTGTTTGCTCACCACGTACGCACACACACACACACAGCTGATAGTTAGATAACACTCAGGAGCGTGTTACTAGAGCAAAACAAAGAAGAAACAAACATGTTGCAGATTGATGGATGCTCCCGTCAGAGTGTTTTCATTTGTGTGAAAGAATGTTTCTGTGGATCTTAACATGGGGTGGTGGTGGTGGTGGTGGTGGTGGTGGTGATGGTGTGATCCAGGACCAGCTCCACAACCTGACGGTCTTACTGGAGCAGGTGAAACGGAACCCCGGGTGTATGATCAACATAGTCCGGCCCAACCCACTCATGAACGCCCAGGAAGCTCTGCATCCTGGTACTGTCACACATGCACACACACACACACACACACGCACGCATGCACGCACGCACACACGCACGCACGCACGCACGCACACACACACACACACACACACACACACACACAGACACATACACACGCACGCACGCACGCACGCATGCACACACACACACGCACGCACGCACGCACGAACGCACGCACACGCACACGCACACGCACACGCACACACACATGCAGACACACACACACACACACGCACATGCAGACACGCAGACGTGCACTTTTATCAAACTATACAATTTGTCACTTTCATCTTAGTTTCTGCTGCATAACAGGTTATTCATATTGCATAACTGGTAATTTCACTACATAACTGGTCATCTAAGAAGACTTACTCTTTAATACTCTTTTCTTTTCTAATCTCACTGCATAACTGGTCTTCCTTACCATATAAAATCCGACATGCTACATCTTTGCGTATGCTATTACCTTTTAGTGTATGCCTGGAAGTATGTACATTTATGTATATTTTTATATTTCTTTATATATATTTTTTGTATATTGTATTACATAGGTTTATATTATATATTTATATATTCTAACACTCTACTATACGTAGAGTGTCTGTCTCTTCTTTGTTTTTTCCCTGGAGTATTGTAACGAATACAATTTCCCTCAGGGATCATTAAAGTATGTCTGTCTGTCTGTCTATCTGACTTAAGTGTAATTAAAGTGTAATGAAAACTACCCATGTCGACCACCAGATGATGCTTAAACTCGAATGCAGTACCTCAACTCACTATAACCACTACTGCCACTTTACCTGTTTTTCAATATTGCACTCTGCACCTTAATCGCTCATTTGCACTTCTGGTTAGAACGCCAACTGCATTTCGTTGTCCTTGTACTTGTACTCTGCACAATGACAATAAAGTAGAATCTAATCTGATCTGACTCACCATCGCGATGGTTGCTCGCTCATTTCCTTTACCCTCAGAGGTGCAGCACGCGAGGAGCTGTCCTATCGACTGCGCCACCATCTACTACAACGGAGTGAAGCGCTCGGGCCTCTACACCGTGGTGCCGGCCCACGGGGGCGTGCCTGTGGAGGTCTACTGTGACATGGACACAGACGGTCAGTGGCGCTCACACCCCGGTCATTCAGCAGACGCCTGTTCTGTCACAGGGGACCCGCAGTGAATCCATGGGGTGCTCATAGGCTGCGGACGTGAGATGAAAAGTGTCTTACTCACTCATTCACTCACTCACTCATTCACTCACTCCCCCCCAGGAGGCGGCTGGACAGTGATCCAGCGCAGGCTGGACGGGTCAGTCAGCTTCGACCGCTCGTGGCGGGACTACAGGGAGGGCTTCGGGGACCTGAACACCGAGTTCTGGCTGGGGAACGACCACATCCACCACCTGAGCACTCAGGGGGAGTACAGCCTGCGCATCGAGCTGGAGGACTGGAGCAACAAGCACAAGCACGCGCTCTACCAGAGCTTCAGGTGGGCGCGGCACGCACGACACGCACACACGCACGCACGCACTGGAGCTCCAAGAAGGCTCGGTGTTGTTGGTTCCCCCCCCCCCCCCCCCCACAGTAGAAGGCCTTGTACCCACAAGACTCAGTAAACGTATGGCTCATGTGTTTAAATGTAACGTCGTGAAGGTCTGGGGGTCTTCATGGGCAGAGAGAGAGACTGCAGAGCAGGTTGAACGATAGAGGACTCGTGTACCGCAGGCCGCTCCACCAGTTGTGAGCACATGAGTAGTGACTACCTGAGTTGTGATTACATGAGTATTATGTGTGTGTGTGTGTGTGTGTGTGTGTGTGTGTGTGTAAGTGTGTGTGTGTGTGTGTGTACATGTGTGTGTGTGTGTGTGTGTGTGTGTGTACATGTGTGTGTGTGTGTGTACATGTGTGTGTGTGTGTGTGTGTGTGTGTGTGTGTGTGTGTGTGGGTGTGTGCGTGTGGGTGTGTACATGTGTGTGTGTGTGTGTGTGTGTGTGTGTGTGTGTGTGTGTGTGTACATGTGTGTGCGTGGCCCAGTGTGGAGGACGAGGAGCACCAGTACCGGCTCCATGTGTCTGGGTTCAGCGGGTCGGTGCAGGACTCGTTCAGCTGGTACCACGACAAGCAGGGCTTCAGCACCCCCGACAGCGGCAACATCTGCGCGGAGATCTCCCACGGGGGCTGGTGGTACAAGCAGTGCTTCTACACCAACCTCAACGGGGTGTACTACCGGGTGAGCAGCCTGGGGGGGCGCACGCACAACGCAGAACGTAGAACGCAGAACGTAGAACGCAGAACGTAGAACGCAGAACGTAGAACGCAGAACGTAAAACGCACAACACACCATGCAAAACTCAGCAGGCCCGCCAGGCCAAGTGGTGGAGTGTGTTGGTTTGACCACTGTGTGTGTGTGTGTGTGTGTCTTGGTGTGTGTGATTGTGTGTGTGTGTCTTGGTGTGTGTGCGTGTGTGTGTGTGTGTCTTGGTGTCCCTGTCTGTATGTGTGTGTCTATGACTGTGTATGTTTGTCTATCTGCATGTGTGTTTATTCGAATGTATATGTGCGCATGTTTTTGCATGTGTGTGTCTATGAATGTGTGTGTGTATGTTTTTGCATGTGTGTGTCTATGAATGTGTGTGTATATGTTTTTGCATGTGTGTGTCTATGAATGTGTGTGTGTATGTTTTTGCATGTGTGTGTCTATGAATGTGTGTGTGTATGTTTTTGCATGTGTGTGTCTATGAATGTGTGTGTATATGTTTTTGCATGTGTGTGTCTATGAATGTGTGTGTGTATGTTTTTGCATGTGTGTGTCTATGAATGTGTGTGTGTATGTTTTTGCATGTGTGTGTCTATGAATGTGTGTGTATATGTTTTTGCATGTGTGTGTCTATGAATGTGTGTGTGTATGTTTTTGCATGTGTGTGTCTGTGTGTGTCTGTGTGTGTCTTTGCGTGTGTGTACCAGGGGGGCCGCTACAGCCCCAGGGCCCGGGGTCCGCTGGGCCCTGACGGTATCGTCTGGTACTCCTGGAGGGACTCGGACTACTACTCCCTCCGCCGGGTCACCATGATGATCCGCCCACGCTACTTCAGGCCCCGCCTCTCCCCCTGACGTCGCCGTGGCAACACGCCGCCACACGGGGGGGCGCACGCCATCAGACCGCCCTCCTGAAACCACGCGGTCACGTGATCACGGCCGGCCACCCGAGGACTGTTCTGATTGGCCGTGGGAGGAGGAGGGCGGGCTCTGAGAACTGTCTTCTAAACCATTATGCTCTTTGTGAGTTGAACCACAGCCCCAGTGCATCATGGTCCTATAACACACCTGTATTAAAGGGGGCATTTAGCAGACGCTTTTGTCCAAAGCGACTTATAATCAGTACATTTGTGGGGTTTGACATGTGGACAGTTGGAGGAGGGCGGGGGATCGAGGGGATCGAACCCCCGACCCTACGGTGAGTGGACGAGCCGCTCTGTCCACCCGCTCTACCCACTGAGCTACTGCCGCTCTTTTACCTGTATTACCTGTATTCATAGCCCTCATCCCCGCCAGGTCCCTCACCTGGGGACAGAAGAGACGGTTTTGTATTGGTATTTTGTACACTTAGTTCTTAGACTTTATATTACTCTGACACTTTATTGGGACACGTGGGTATTTAATGTGAGTGGACTGAATGGAGGAACTGTTATATGGCAGGGTGTGAATCTTCTTCAAGTGACTACATGCGCCTATTAAGAGACATCAGCCTACTGCTGAATATAACATTGCTATGTCTGTCTTTAAACCACTACTGCAATTTAAAATGAAAATCTAGTGGCAATTAAATTGTAACCCGTTTTTACAAGCCATTTATTTAACTGTTTGTACAGTATATATACATAAAAACTACAATTGGTATTCATGAGAACTGTATTACAAGTAACAAATTCCTCTTTAACCTAAATGTAATACACCAGATACAATCCCCATTTGGCTTTTTGTACGTTTTACTTCACATAAAACACTGCACTGATACCATTATTAGTAGAAGGGAATTACGTGCATTTATTTGACAGTGCAATCTGAATTGAAATACTACATTTACAAAGAAAGCGGAGGAATAGTGTCCTTATTGACGTGGCCTACTCTGTGGAAACAATATTTCACCCTGTAAGATAAAGACCACGGCTGGTTTCCAGCTGATTGCGTCCGTTTTCAGAGCGAACCGCACCGACAGCATTCCACGGTCCGGTACCGTCGTAGTCCGGTCCCGTCACATTCCGGTCCCGTTACAGGACGGCCACGCCTCTGTAACAGCGGTGCGCTGGAAAGCACAGTGAAGCTGTCGGCCCGTAGGGCTCCACAATGCAGGAATTACATCTCAATCATTTCAGTGCACCAAAATTAATTCATAATCAGATTAGGCTACTATGTTATAATCCCAAGGGGGAAATTGTTTGTATTTCAAAATGAATTGATGGCTATATGTTGATCATCACTCGTTGACTACTTGGTTCACTTAAAACAACAAAAACGACTAGGTTCATATTACATTCAGAAGGAGCTAAAAGGGGAGAAAAAAGCCTCAACCCAACTCAAAAGGAACTGCCTGGACTGGCTGCAAGAGCGGCAGGAGAGTGTCGAGACGGCGGAGAAGAAAGGCCGTTCTGTTCGGACGCCCTCTCCGGCCAAGTCTCCCCGCGTCGGGCCGGCGTATGCACTCTATACATCCAGCTGCACCTGATGCCAGCGGACACGCTCGGCCGGGAGAAGAAACGCTCCTTTCACAGCCCGGCTCGGCCCCTCGGCCAGGGGACGCTGCTGGCTGCGGGTCTCGCGAGATTCGGACGGGATCACATGATTACACCCCCACCGCCACCACCAACACCCAGAAGAGCACACAAACACTCTCTTTGATTCTCCGAACAAGCCTCCAACTCATTCTAATTCTTGTCCTTCTCACGTGAAAAAGAAAAATCTAATCCGAATTTGGAAAGGACCTGTGATGAGTGAGCGGGTGTTTCTGTCACAGCGGCGCATACAAGTTGACACAAGGACAGACACGTCAAGAGTAAATACAAATCAGTTTAATAAATCAAAATGGAATTTTTGCTTATCCATATATATTCGTAAAACGGTCACATCAAAGTGACCCGAAAAGCATAGAACAGATGAAATAGAATATATATTATATATTTGCATTTTTCAAGTGATATGATAACAAGTGTGACATAATGAAATAAAATGATTGAATACTGAGCAGTGAAAAAGCAAGCAGAAATATCTCATCCCAAACTCTAACCCCCTCACCTCGTTTTTTTTAAATGTTTTATTTATTTTTAATTTAAAATTTTACATAACAAAATATCCTTATTGGCACTGTTGGGGGCTCTTACTTAAAACAAATTGCTTGTGTTTATAAGAAACACACGCACACACACACACACACACACAAGGGGCCATTTTAAAAAGTGGGACTCCACCGTGCTTGACACTGGTATCAAAAGAGGCATGGGTTCCCTGACATTTGGCTTCTACGTACGAGGCCTGAGACAGAACGTCACGTTAAGTGCATTATAATCAAGGTGTGAAAGTATTATGTATATATGCTGGCATGACACTAGCGTGTTACTCCCACTCTCGTATAGTACACAGTAAACATTGAGGTCATGGGAAGATAACCAGCCAAGCATCCCAAAGTTTCCAAGAAAAGGCACATTGACAGGAAGGGGGTGGGACTTCCTGTTGGCGTATGAGGAAGAGAAGAGGATGGCGTAAGGCACAGCCAATAGTGTTTGACCACCGCTCCCCACCCACACACACACGCACACATCTTGCTTTGTTTCTCAAGATCTTTGCCTTCTTCTCAATAATGAGGAAACACAGAAAATCGACAAAGTGTGGTCAAACATGTAGTGAGAGCACAGAGCAGTGACTGCGTGCTGTGACAATGCATTGTTTACATCCCCAGGCAGTGTTGTGCAGAAAGTGAGAGAGACACCAAAGAGAGGAAACAGAGGAGCAGGAGAGAGAGAGAGAGAGAGAGAGAGAGAGAGAGAGACACCGCCTGTCCTTTAGCCTCCTTCGTCTTCGGCTGAACAGATCTTTCCTCTACATGGTGGTGAACTGAGCGTGGGCCTGCCTCAGCTTCTCCGCAATCTAGCGAGTTAGATTGGAAAAAAACCAATTTTTAAGAAGCAGGGAGTAGGAGATCAGCACTATACATGATGACACAGCACATCACGAGCTATCGCTATGCTATCGGATGACGCAAAACGTATTTTCGGTCACTTTACCGTCTCGTAGAATTTGGCTTGTTCCTCCAGGTAGAGCTGCATGACTCGGTTGTAGTCATAGATACGGTTGCTATGGAAGTGGTTCATCTCGGCTATGGGTGGGCAGCAACAGGGAGGGGGGGGGGGTCAGACGCAGGGTTACAGGGGCAGAACAGCAGAACAGCAGAACAGCAGAACAGTAGAACAGCAGAACAGCAGAACAGCACACTTTTGCCACCACGGTGGCAGTGGGCACCGCGCCGGTCGGTCGGTCCGCAGCCCTACCTTGTAATGTGTAGGACATGGTGCTCACTCTCTTGGCCATGGTGACCTTCTCCTGGGGGGTGATCTTGCTGGCGGCCACCAGCTTGTCTCCCTCCTTGACCTTCTCGATGCCGGCCTGGCAGAGCAAGGGGGAGAGCAGAGCGTCAAGCCTTCTCCTCCCAGAGGAAACTTTGATGGATGTTGTGAACGGATGTTGGGAGTACCTTGTGAACCGCGATTGTGTCAGGGAAGCAACCCAGGAGACCTTTATATTCATTGTTTGTCTCCATCAGGGAGTGCAGGTCTTTCCTTGGCTGGAAATACATTGACAACACACACATATAAATAGATCTTCTCTTTAGAGAAAGTAACTTTTTTCAATTGAGAGTGAAATGCGAATGCTCCTACGCTACTTAAAAAAAAATTATTAGTATAATTGAACGGGAGTTCTTATGCATCAATTCTTATGCATTATCAAACACACATATTAGACGACAATATAACTGTAACAAACAAACACATGTTTACCAGATTCATCCTCCCAGCGCCCGCAGCTTGCAACAATGTCAAGAGTTTCATTTCATTACACAACACGCCAAACGAGACAGAACATGGACGTGTTTCACAACACACTGCGGGGATCCGGGTCCCAGGTCACAACAACAACAACAACCGGCTGTCATTGATCAGGAAGGAAAAGCCGAAGGATTCGTTGACTTATGGTGACTTTGAGGCATGAAAGGCTCCAAACATCTGAGATTGTGGGCTTAAGCTCACAGCCTGGATGTGCAGACTCAGAGGGAGGAAACGGCACAGGATGTGATGTACAGAAAAGAGTAATGGCTTGCAACATGTCACATGGTATGTATGTGTGTGTGTGTGTGCCAAGCACAGACAGAGATTGTGAAAAAGCTTGAGAAAGTTGAACAAAGAGCAGACTTGAGTCTCCCTCCTTCGCCGCTGTTGGTAGAAGGTACAAACCACAGGCAGAGTGACCTCAGCCGGTGCTTCACATCCAGTGTTTCTAATAACGCCTCAAGAAAGAAAGCAGTTTAAATCTAACTAATGACTGTTTCTGTCCTTACTACGCCGTTACCGTTACTGAACGTTAAATGTTAGGTGCGTTACTATTAATACACAAACTGCTAGGAGACTGGCTGGGTTAACAACGAGATAAGTGGTTATGATTGGCTAAGGCAGAGTCATGTTTCATGGGAGCCAATCGTAGCCAGTATTTTTACACACAAGCCAGCAAAGGCATGCCACACACACACACACACACACACACACACACACACACGCACACACACAAACACGCACACACACAAACACGCACACACACAAACATGAAACAGATTTCGATGAAGAAGCGGAAATGGTGAGTCCAGAGCAATCCAATGAAAAGTTGTAATTTTCAAGGTGGAGATATAAGCACTACTTCAAATGGATTGAGGTCAAAGGCAAGAACGGGCATGTAATGTGTACATTATGTTCTTGTGAAAAACTGCTCAGAGAAATCCAAATTCTTTGACATATAGCAACTTTTAAATTTTTTTTTTTAAAGTAACGCAAATAGTTACTTTCCCTGGTAACTAGTTACTTTTATTATAGAGTAATTTAGTTACTAACTCAGTTACTTTTTGGAACAAGTAGTGAGTAACTATAACTAATTACTTTTTTAAAGTAACGTTCCTAACACTGTTCACATCGTACATTTGGCCCATTGAGCTTGGGAACATAATGCCCCCCACCCATTAATATTACATCCTTTATCCTTTATAGAACTAAAACGGTCAGGTGGGACTTCTCACAACGTACAATATGGAGATGAGCTTGCCACAGAGAGTGTGGCAAATCAGCATTTTATATAAAGGGACATTTAGCGGACGTTTTTGTCCAAAGCGACTCACAATCAGTACATTTGTGAGGGTTCGACATGTGGAAAGTTGAGGGGGGGGGGGATCAAGGGGATCGAACCGCCGACCCTACGGTGAGTGGACGACCCACTCTGTCCACCCGCTGTACCCACTGAGCTATATAAACATTATCATACGTGACGAGAATTCAATCCCAATGTTTCCACTGACTAAGAAGCCTGACACGACACAAACTGGCTGCTGCGGCCTCTGCTGACACCTTCACACCCCAGGGGCCTGCATTTAAAAACCCTTCATTAAACAAGAACACCAGAAACACACACACACACAAAGCAAAAACACACACACACACACACCAGCAGTGCATGCATGGTGGTTGTAAACAGTAAAACAACAAAAAGAAACCCGATCTTGAGTCCACACCGGCTGAGCCAGAACTGGCTGTGGAGCTGGATGAGTGCTGTGTGTGTGTGTGTGTGTGTATCTGTGTCTGTGTGTGTGTAGGTGTCCGTGTGTATGTGTGTGTGTGTGTTTGTAGGTGTGTCTGTGTCTGTGTGCGCGTGTGTCTGTGTGCTTGTGTGTGCGTGTGCGTGTATGTGTGTGTTTGTAGGTGTGTGTGTGTAGGTGTGTCTGTGTGTGCGTGTGCGTGAGTGTCTGTGTGTGTGTGTGTGTGCGTGCGTGTGTGTGCGTGTGCGTGTGCGTCTGTGTCTGTGTCTGTGTGTGTGTGTGTGTGTGTGTGTGTCTGTGTGTGCGTGTGCGTGTGTGCGTGCGTGTGCGTCTGTGTCTGTGTGTGTGTGTCTGTGTGCGTGTGCCTACCTGCTCCGCCACCATCAGGGCGATC
>JAXIVH010000033.1:335596-337501 GCA_036785325.1 Urophycis tenuis
ACACTCTACGTATAGTAGAGTGTTAGAATATATAAATATATAATATAAACCTATGTAAACAATATACAAAAAATATATATAAAGAAATGTAAAAATATACATAAATGTACATACATCCAGGCATACACTATAGAGGTAATAGCATGTCGGATTTTGTCATGGTAAAAGGACCAGAGAGAGAGAGAGAGAGAGAGAGAAGAGAGAGAGAGAGAGAGAGAGAGAGAGAAGGAGAGAGAGAGAGAGAGAGAGGAGAAGAGAGTGAGAAGAGAGAGGAGAGAGAGAGAGAGAGGAGAGAGAGAGAGAGAGAGAGAGAGAGAGAGAGAGAGATAGTCAGTGAGTGATGGGTCAGTGCGTGAGTCAGAGAGTCAGTGAGTGATGGGGTCAGTGCGTGAGTCAGAGAGTCAGTGAGTGATGGGTCAGTGCGTGAGTCAGAGAGTCAGTGAGTGATGGGTCAGTGCGTGAGTCAGAGTCAGTGAGTGATGGGTCAGTGCGTGAGTCAGAGAGTCAGTGAGCCACTGACCTGTGACCTGCTTGTCCGGTAAGGAGGGGATGGGGATGGCGGAGCCCAGCTTGTCCAGAAGCCTCTCGTACAGCCAATCAAAGTGCTTGTAGCGGTGATTGACAGGCCTGTTGGTGGTCTGCAGACCAATGACATCTCGTCATGTTAGGTTTGTTTTTTTGTCTGCATGCATATATATAATACAATACATCTAAAAAAATAAAATAAAATCGCATCACAAAATGTTGTCGATGGAAACGTTTCCAGACAGTGTGGAGAAGACAAAGAGAAGACGCCGTACATTGGGTGTGACTTGGTACTCGATGTAGCTCTTCAGGCCGTACATCTTGGAGCCCTTCTTTGGGTCGGCGACCACACAGTCCAGCTGAGTCTCCGGGTAGGACCACACCGGGCCACCTCGCCCATCTGAACACAGGGACATGCTGGTCACCACTCTGAACATGGGCCCAACCTGACCCCAAAGTGCCTGCTCGTTGTGTAAACTACATCAACGGTGAGCCCCTCCCACAGTGGGAGGAGTCAAGAGAGTTGTAGTACTGAAGAATCTATGTAAATATACTGTAACCTAGGCTGACAGGCCGTCCATGCAGATCAAATCACATGAATGCTATAAAAGGTGGTGACACCATAAAACATACATAGATGGATAGCTTGTCTTTTCCTTTGACCAGCCCCTTCGCCAGAAGGTAGAGCTCTGGGCCAGACTTGGAGAATCCAGGGAATCTGCTCATGGAGGATTCACAAAATGTTTTACAGTTAGAACAGTAAATAGCCCCAAAGAGTAAGTCCGGATACCAGTGTGCTAATCTTAAATAATAACGCCTGCACAGCTAATGGCTGCATGGTTAACAGCTGTGTAGCAAAAACGGCTGTATGGCTAATGGCCGCGTGGCTAACGCTTGCACAGCTAACAGCTGTGTAGCAAACGGCTGGTGTGGCTAATGGCCGTGTGGCTAACGCCTGCACGGCTAACAGCTGTGTAGCAAAACGGCTGTGTGGCTAATGGCCGCGTGGCTAACGCTTGCACGGCTAACAGCTGTGTAGCAAACGGCTGTGTGGCTAATGGCCGCGTGGCTAACGCTTGCACAGCTAACAGCTGTGTAGCAAACGGCTGTGTGGCTAATGGCCGCGTGGCTAACGCTTGTAAGGCTAACAGCTGTGTAGCAAAAACGGCTGTGTGGCTAATGGCCGCGTGGCTAACGCTTGCAGGCTAACAGCTGTGTAGCAAACGCTGTGTGGCTAATGGCCGCATGGCTAACGCTTGCAGGCTAACAGCTGTGTAGCAAACGACTGTGTGGCTAATGGCCGCGTGGCTAACGCTTGCAGGCTAACAGCTGTGTAGCAAACGGCTGTGTGGCTAATGGCCGCGTGGCTAACGCTTGCAG
>JAXIVH010000033.1:340201-342701 GCA_036785325.1 Urophycis tenuis
TTGCGGCCTCTACGTGTCCTGTGACTGAGTAGTTTGTATTGCTATAATCATTCTTGCTATTCTGTACACTGTACTCTAGGTCCTCCCATCAACACCAGAACATCACAGGGACCAGGGAGATGGACCAGGGACATGGACCAGGGACCAGACCGCCGTTGCGTTGAGGTGCATCTGGACCTGATTGTGTCGTAATCACAGCGCTCTGCAGCCCTGTGGAGGATTGCTTGCCTCTATTAAAACATCAACCTTTTTGTGTTAATTAGTGTGAAGAAGGACGAGCCAATTCATTACTGCTGTCTAATAATCTCAGCTCATGAGGTTAGTGACGTCTCCCGTTGCCCTGGGGAGGAAGGGCAACAATGTGGTTGTGCTGATCACTGATCCTTGTGGCGGGGAGCCTCCTCAGTCAAGGAAATAAGACGCTTCAGGAGGACACATACGACACTTAGATCTAAGATCTAAGATCTAAGATCTAAGATCTAAGATCTAAGATCTAAGACACATGAGGCTCCCGTGAGGTATCAGGTGGCCGACCTTGAAGAAATCACTTAAAACTCAAAACAACTTTTGTGCCCGGTGACTTTGATCCTTGGATCCGTCGCAAATGTGTTCAAATTACAAATGTGTTTAAAGGAAGACAACAGACCGTGCTGCAGCCCAGCCATTTTTTTTTTTTTTTTGGTGCTTTTAAGACACGAGGCCATTAGGAGGCTGGCTCCTGAAAGCTCCCGGCAGCGAGAAGACCTCTGCAGGAATGGCAGTGCTGGCCGGCGGCAGGAGAAACATGAATGTGTGGTATGGCAGGATTGTTAAGGAAAGGCAGAGAGGCTGAACACGAGGCAATTTATTAGATTTGCTTTTTCTCTCTTGACATTTCAGTAAAATACACACGGCTCCAGTGGGGACACAAAGCTGGGCTTGTGTTGGTCTGTGCTGGTGTTTCCACTGGTTTGGTGCTGAGGTCCATGCTGTTCTACAGTGTGTCTGGTAAACAGAGACTGATATTTAAACCCTCATCCGGTGTCTCTCGCCCGGCATGACAAACTCATTGAATCACACTTTCATTGAATCGATTCACTGATATGTATCTACATCCCCATCACAATACCTCCCCAGTATACCTTTGAAGTATATTTTTATCGAATTAAAATAAAAGGTAAAACTTAATAAAGGTGTTATTGGTGCAAGCAAGGATTGTTTTTCAAGTGTTGTACCCTCTTAATGTCTGTTTATCCTGAGACATTTGTCAGAGCGTTGTCCACTGCTATGACAGCATCATTTCCTGCCCTTTCTCGTTGCCATGGGGTGAGTGTCCTCATTTGCTCTGCCCAGGGGGAACGCAAAGTCCTTCTTAAGATGACTCCTTCTTATGTCTCCCTCGAAGGGTCAAATAAAGAAAGAAAGGTCCTCTAAACTCTGAACTTTAGATGATTTGCGCGTTTCCTTTTGTCTACAAATAGTGAGCCATTACCTCAGCTGCTGACACACTTTATGAACCGAGGGGATGAACCACAGCCGTCCTCGGCAGCTCTCAGTCACTCCTCAAGGACTCGCCAGCCGCTCAACACATTGGCAGAACCCAGTCGGGTCAGACTGAGCGATGGTCACATCTCTGGGTCCTCGTTCGCTCACCACACAGCGTCCTCTGAGGCGGTCGGAGAGGTGATCCCTACCGCTTGGAAGTGTCTCGGCTGATGATTCCACTGCCATGGCAACGTCCCCATACTCACCGAGATACGTTATTGGTAAGGTGAACGAAAGGTCAACACAGAGTATGAGACCAGGGCCGTGGGGTTAAGGGGACCATAATGACCTGTTAGTGATTTAATCACACACATGGGTCGCCTCCCAACCCCCACCACCACCACCTCCCTCCCCCATCCCTTCCCCACCACCACCACCTCCCTCCCCCATCCCTTCCCCACCACCACCACCTCCCTCCCCCATCCCTCCCCCACCACCACCTCCCTCCCCCATCCCTTCCCCACCACCACCACCACCTCCCCCATCCCTCCCCCACCACCACCACCTCCCTCCCCCATCCACCCACCCTGACAAGCATCACCCATCCATCCATAAAACCACCCACCCACCCACCCATCTATCCATTCATCCATTCATCAATCCACCCGTCCAGTCATCCACCCAACCAACCATGCATTAATGAAGAAGTGGGGGTGGGTGGGAGAGAGAGCTGAACAGAGAGACACAGGGCCGTGTGTGGTGGAGACGAAGGGGAGACATGAGGGAATTCATCAGACGGGGGAGGAGGGGGGGAGGCAGGAGGACTAAATGGATAACAAGAGAGTGAGGGCGTGACAGCAGGTAGGACAGGGTTGATGAGCTGTTGGACTCACCAGACTCAGGGGAGTCCCTCTTCAGGTCATGTGGTGCTGCCACCCTGACATCATGGCATCCATATCGTCCAGGTCCAACACAGCCCTGCTCACTGGAAGCTGCCTACTCTGTTACTGCCAGCCTACTGTCAGGTAAAGGGGTG
>JAXIVH010000033.1:352701-362701 GCA_036785325.1 Urophycis tenuis
ACCTCCACTTCCACCATCACCACCTCCACCACATCTACATCCACCACCACCACCTCCACTACATCCACATCCACATCCACCACCACCACCTCCACCTCCACCACCACCTCTACATCCACTGACACCTCCACCACCAGCATCCACATCCACCACCACCACCACATCCACCACCAAATCCATCACCACCACCACCTCCACATCCACTACCACCTCCACCTCCACCAATATCTCCCCCACCACCACCACCACCACCACCTCCACCCTCGATTGCGATTTCTTTTCACAGCCTGGATTTTCTCGAGACTGACGATTTGTACAATTTTGTACAAAAAAAAAGCCAAACCAGGAGGACTTCAAGGGAGCTGTGATGGACAGGCAAATAGTCCCAGTACTACTACATCTACATCTGCACCATCTGAGTAGCAGAGAGGCTCTGAGGAAGAGGAGGGAAAGAAGGGCGGAGGAGAGCGGAGACAAAAAGAGGGGAGGAGAGAAGAGAGGAGGAGGGAACAGGAAAGGAGAGAACAGAAGAGCTATAGGAGACATGAAGAGGAGAGGACGGAGGAGCAAGGAGAGGAGACCGACTAACAACTTGAGAAACTTAAGAGCTGACATCTCGCGCATGTTCCTTTTAAATAACAACTAGACGTACGGGGGTGGGGGGGGAGAGCCCCGCCCACACGGTCTCACTCTGACGAGCCCGCGCAGACCAACCAACCACGCGCACCGCAGGTTCCCGCCGCCGAAGAAAGCGCCGTGACCAATTAGGGCCGCGACACGCGCGTGCGCGTGTCAGCGCTGACGGCCATCGATGGCGCTCTGATTAAAAAAGCGACAAAAGGTTGCTCTGAAATACGACCCCTGGGGCTCCGCTCCGGCGACGCGGTGGACAGATAGGCGCCTGATGTACGAGGGGCCGAATGACACGGTCACAGCGCGTTCGACAAGGCACAGCGCACGCGAGACGCGCTGCGTTGCCTGATTCATGACAGACCCCCCCCCCCCACCACCACCCCCCCACCCCCACCCCACCACCACCCCCTTTGGGTTTTTTCATCCCAGATTCGAAACACTTTTTAGCACATCGATTTTCTCTTTCAAATTACAGTTGGTTCATAAATAATTCAAGCGAATCAAGTTGATCCTTTCTGTGCCAAACATTTTCCTTCTGTTACTCTCTGCTGAAACCGCTCTGACGCTCAGCAGTCTCTGCTCCAGCGTGCGTCTTCGCGCTCGTGTGCGCGTGCGCGGGTGTTTGTGTGCGCGGCAGCGAGTGGTTTCCCTAATGAGTGATCACAACAAAGTGGCTTCGCTCTGTATTCAAGCAGCGGGCCAGTGATGAACAATGACCCCCGCTCAATTAAATTATGAGCCCTTCGCTACAGCGAAACACACAGGCAGACACACACACACACACACACACACGCATGCGCGAGCCCACTAACACACAACGCTCAATCAGATTATTGAAAACATCTGTCGGCCTCCGTTATTCCATATTTACATTGTGGTCGTAGGCCTACATTATTAATGCCCGGGCCAATAAGCGCCGCGGTGGGGAGACGGCCGTGCGCGCGGGACGGGGACTCCATTAACATGTCCTTCACCGACGACGCCCTTTGTCGGGTGAGCGCCTTAAGAACGACAGTGTTTGATCGTCATCGGAGTGGATGGCCGGCACCAGCGGGCCCGCTCCGGAATGCTCGCACTGCGGGCGTCAACGGTGACAGAACCCGCTACCTTGTCCGTATGATTAAACGCAGCCCGCCGTTTAATGGAAAGCAACACCAATCATATACTAGGCCTAATGCAGGCATACATAAAAAGACATCAAGATGAATGTAGAGAGAGAGAGAGAGAGAGAGAGAGAGAGAGAGAGAGAGAGAGAGAGAGAGAGAGAGAGAGCGAGGAGAGAGAGAGAGAGAGAGAGAGAGAGAGAGAGAGAGAGAGAGAGAGAGAGAGAGAGAGAGGGAGCGCGTGGGAGAGAACGAGCGTGGGAGAGAGATATTGAGAACGAGAGAGTGCGAACAAGAGGAAGTGAGAGCTTTCTGTCAAATCCAACAAAAATGAAACCCTTCGGCACCATTTCAGAGTTTGAGTCGATTCTCCAAAAATCGCCCCCCAGCCCGCACCGCACCGTGCAGCCCCCCTCCTCGCCAGGTTAACATCCCCGCGCGCTGCTTCCAGCTCGCCACTGCGCATGCCCCGAACCCCAGCACAGCGCGCTGTTCCGCGCAACCAGCAGTTGCTGATGAGTGGCGCGCGTGGCAGCAGCCAGACACTCCACCGCTGGCGCGTGCTGTTCCGCTTCCCGCCTTTGGGCAACACCTGCAGTAGGTGGGCGTGATGTCTCGTGAGACCGCGGATCCCGCGGGGAATTCTTTTTCTTTTGTCGTTAGCGTTTGTTGTGCGCTTTAGTAACTTCACCTGTGGACGGGAACACGTTGTTCTGGAAGGTACTTCCGCCGGGGCGGGTGGACGTGGTAAAGTTCGTCGTGGAGGAGCGACACGGCGAGGGACCCACGGCGCGTCCAAGTGTGTGAAACAGCGGGCGAACATCGTGGGTTCGTGTCGTTGTGGGTTCGTGTCGGTGTGGGTTCGTGTCGGTGGGTTCGTGTCGGTGTGGTGGTGTCGGTGGGTTCGTGTCGGTGAGCGGTCGGTTCCGACTTGCGACGCAAAGGGAGCGTTACAAAAAAAAACGCATTTCTGAGGGACTGCATTTCTGAACATTTGTCGGCGTAGAAGACAAGGTAGAAGACATGGTAGATAAGAAGTAAGTTACCCAAAAGGCTTTTTACATTTACATTTCATCACGATATATATATTTTTTTATATTATTTAATATTCTGTATTCTATTGTCTGGCCAGCTCTTGCAAGGCGCACGTCGCTAAGATTGATCATATCAAAAAGCCCTGTAAAGAGAAATGGCTACAAGTTCAGATGTGCTTCTGTTGTGCAATGAAGCAGATTTGGGCACAAAGTCTCTGGTTGCCAACCAAGCCTCCCAGTCTCCATGATGATGGTCCCCGACTGTACAAGTCAGACATATCCTGGTTCTTATCGCCTGTGGGGGTCGATAGTCGACGATACATGAGCGAGATAACAATATATTTCTACTTATTAGAAGATTAGTGATATACATACATACATACATACATATATCCTATACTATTTGTACAGAACTACTTTTCATAATCATAATCTGAAAATAATTACACACTTTCTGTCTGTCTGTCTGTCTGTCTATCATCCACCCCCCTCACTCTGTCTCTTTCTCTTTCCCCCTCTCCTCCCTCTTATCCCTGTCTTTTACTCCCTCTTTCCCCCCTCTCTTCCCCCTCTCTCCCTCTCTTTTACTCCCTCTTTCTCCCCTTCTCTCTCCTTCTATCCCTCTCTCTCTCTCCCCCCTCTCGCTCTATCTCCCCCTGTCTCTGTCTTGCTCTCCCTCTCTCTCTCCCTCTCTCTCTCCCCCCTCTTTCTCTCCCTCTCTCTCCCCCTCTCTCTCCCCCTCTCTTTCTCTCCCTCTCTCTCCCCCCCTCTTTCTCTCCCCTCTCTCTCCCCCCTCTCTCTTTTCCCCCCTCTTTCTCTCCCTCTCTCTCCCCCCTCTCTCCCCCCCATCTTTCTCTCCCCTCTCTCTCTTCCTCCCTCTGTCTCTCCCCCCCCTCTTTCTCTCTCTCTCTCCCCCCTCTTTCTCTCCCCTCTCTCTCTCCCTCCCTCTCTCTCTCTCCCCCCCTGGTCTCCCCCTCTCCCACAGTGGCCGCCCCTGACCTCCTCGACCCCAAGTCTGCCGTGCACAACGCCAAGCCCCGCCTCTCCTTCTCGGCCCACCCGCTGGTGCTGACCCCCCCCGCGGACGACTACGACACAAGGACCACCGTCATGCGGTGGAAGACCGTGTCGGCCATCTTCTTCCTGGTGGTGCTCTACCTCATCGTGGGCGCCACCGTGTTCCGGGCCCTGGAGCAGCCCCACGAGAGCTCCCAGAAGCTCGCCATCCTGGCAGAGAAGCTGGACTTCCTGACGCTGCACGCCTGCGTCAACTCCTCCGAGCTGGAGGACCTGGTGAAGGTAAGACCTCCCCCCCGTCTCTGTCCTCGGACCCTCTGTCCTCAGACCCTCTGTCCTCGGACCCTCTGTCCTCAGACCCTCTGTCCTCGGACCCTCCCAGCCTGTTTGGGTGATGGACTCTGTGATGGACTCTGTGATGGACTCTGTGATGGACTCTGGAGTTCACTTTGAGTGCGCTGAGAAGTTCATCAAGGTGTGCAAGCAGCGTTTTATGAATGCAGGGCTGTTTGATATCTGGATATTTCTGAATGTGCCTCTGGCTCAGTGGAAAGCAACACAGCCGGCTTTATAATGTACTCTGGTCCAGACTTCTAAAAAATGAATCGCTAATCTTTCATTTTTCTGAGAATTTAGGCCATTGGCATTTAGTCATATTGCAGGTGCTTTTATCCAAAGTGACTTACAGAAAATTCTGACCATCATTAAGGTTCTGGTTGTACTATTCCCTGTAGATTGCGTACATATGTGTACATATGTGTGTGTGTGTTCTCGGCTAGATGATCACAGTCCCAGCTCACAGCCTGTGTGTGACTTTACATCTCTGATTGTGGGAGGGCTCTGTGGTGAAGTCAGCATAGGAGCTTTTGTTTACATCCAGGCTCATGGGCTTCATATGATATGTACACTGTATGATATAATATATAATGTATAATGTGTTCAAGAGGCAGTCCTCAACGGAAGCACCAATAAACACAAAAAGGAGAGTGCAGAATTACCATAATCACAAATATTTGTTTCCAAATACAGCTAAATTGAATTGAATGAATATTTGATGATATTACTGCATGTGTGTGTGTGTGTTTGTCTATGTGTGTGTGTGTGTGTGTATGTGTGTGTGTTAGCCTCTTCTCGAGGCTTTCCATTGTTTTAGAGCAACAGCCTAGATAAAGACAAGCAGACACGTTTCAGCGTTGGCAAAGTTAGCTCCCCTTGATTTAAAGTCCCTGAAACTCCAGCTGACAAGTGCTTATTAAGAAAGTGCAAAATCGTAAAAAACCATCAACCTTGAAATAACATGCTCACCATAAGGTGTCACAACTAACTCAGGTGTGATCATAAAGAATAAGGCTAATCAGTCATTAGCGGTCCATTTAAGACACCGCTACATTAATGGATCACTCTGGGACTTGTCAACCTGCACCCTATTATCCCATCGCTCCGGTCTCAGTGGCCGCTACAGACAACGGGTTCTGAAATTGAACAGATTGCTGCATGAGCCACTCATAGCAGAATGATGGGATTATCGCGTTCCAGGTTGTAAAATCCCAAAGTGATCCTTTCACGCCGGGGGATGTACTCAAGTGTTAGCGCGAGATGCTGCAGACAAAATGGTGCGAATGAACAACTCGGGCACACGCGTCTGTGAGGAACCTTGCCCGGCGTGCAAATGGTTCCCCCGCGGTCCCAATCCGGAGATGGCGTCCGTCTCCTTGAGACGCCGAGCATCAAACTCCTTTGCTGTACCTCAGCTGAGCTCTACGGTCAGCGGAGACATGACCTTTGAGACGCATGGCCCGTTGACGGCGGTGTGTCTCAGCCACGTGACCGGAGGCCAGCGTGTCATTGGCGTGACCGGGCCCTAACGCGGCGTGCTGGCTGACACGGGGGGGGGCTGGGCGTGTGGTTGTGGCTTTGGATTCACCCCTCAGACCACTGCTGCACGGGGTCCAGCTGCAGGAAGGAAAAAATATTTCTCTTTGATGATTTATTGATGTGCCTCCCGCACAGGTGTCTCTCTCTCTCTCTCTCTCTCTCTCATACATTCACACACACACCCACATACATGCACACACACACCCACATACACACACACAAACACTCATACACACACCCACACACACACACACATACACACACACACACACACACACACACACATAAACACACAAACATGCACACACACACGCACCCACACACACACACATGCACACACACACACACACACACACACACAGGTGCATGCAAACTCACACACATGCACCCACGCACACTTAGCGCTCTCCTGCTGATCAAAAGCCAGCGAGGTAGCCGTGGCTGGAGGTGAGATGTTCCCTCAGAGGAAGCACTCAGAGGATGGAGCGTGAGGTGTTAGCGGTCCAGACTAGCCGGCTCCCCCACGGGCCAGCGGGCAGCCGCCGTGGAGCCCGCTGTTGTTTCCCCCCATCTTCTGTGAATTGTGGTCCTAAAGTGAGTGCCAAGTGAGTGTATTACTCTGTCCCGCCCTGGCTGTGAAGCGAAACAATGTGGTGTGTGTGCCAAGCTGGGCTGGTGAGCCCGTGGTTCCCCAAATGAGGTTATTTCTGGAAGGCGAGGAAGGGTTTTTTTTTTTTTGGGTGCGGATTTCATTTATCAAGGCGTAAGTCTTTCATGGAGACTCACTGCTATTGAATTCTGAAGTCACGGGGGCTGATGAAAGAGCCACTGCTGGCTTCTCTGTGTGTGTGTGTGTGTGTGCGTGTGTGTGTGTGTGTCTGCGCGTGTGTGTGTGTGTGTGTGCCTGCATGCATGTGTGTGTGTGTGTGTGTGTGTGTGTCACCAACTCTGCCCTCTCTCTCTGATCAGGCTGTCTAACATTCTCATTTGTGCGCTGATGTCTGTGTTTGTTCTTTCATTAAGAAGCCAAACATCAGCCTGGTCCAAACTGCATTATGAGTAGCTGTGAGCCAGTGGCCTCTCTCTTCTCCTCCGGTGTTTACCCGGCCCGGTCAAACCCAACGCTCTCTGTTTGGTGTCGGACCGGTGCCTCTTGACACGGCCGTCCATTACTCAGACACCTTCGCGCACACTGCTGACCTTCAGGTCTTCATCAACACTAACGCAGCGGCTGATGAATCAGTACATAGGTTAATGAATAGCTACTTGTGTGTGACCTGCATGTGTGTGTGTGTGTGTGTCTTGAACTGTCTGTGTGTGTCTGTTCATCTTCAGCACCATGGACAGCACACTGCAGGGCGATAGTGCATAAATAGACTGTATCTCATAACACAATTAATTATAAACCAGCCACAGATAGATATTGAATTTTCCGAGTGATTCATGGGCTTTCCTTCTGATCTATATCTGTGTTTATATATATTAGATTGTGTTCAAATTTATCGTCACTGCGCAAAAAAAAAAAGCTTTCGCCACAGAATAGATATTTGCGATGTATTAGCAGAAGACTTTCTATCAGGTGTCCCTTGGTAGTTGCAGAAATGCTTACGTTTGTCCTCCCAGTATTGTGTTGTTGTCTGTTACACAATGCAGGGAGTGTTCCTCTGGCAAACCTGTTTTGTTCTTAGGGCAGCTTTTTCTCTGCCTTTTTTTCTTGATTCTCTTCTGTCTTTTTTTCCTCTCGCTCTCCGCTTACTCCTGCAAGCATCCCCTCCTCTCTCCTCCTCCCCCTCCTCCTTCCCCTCCACCCCCTCCACCTGCCATAAGCCTCGACAGCTTTTGCTGCACTTTGTTACCATCCAGCCTCGCTCTGTGGTCGGCTCTGATCTAGCAGCGCTGTGTTGTGTTGGCCACCAGACCAGCGTCAGTCACTATCCGCCATCAGCTCTGCTGTTATCACAGCTATTATGCCACCATCATCATCACCATCATCATCACCATCACCATCATCGTCAACATCATCACCATCATCATCACCATCACCATCATCATCACCATCATCACCATCACCATCATTATCACCATCATCACCACCATCATCATCACCATCACCGTCACCATCATCATCATCACCATCATCACCATCACCATCATCACCGTCACCATCATCACCATCACCATTATCATCACCATCACCACCATCACCATCACGTGTCCGTAGTCCAGCTGTTCTGCTGACCGTGCTGCAGACTGTCGGTTCTGCCGTCCCTGTCCAACGGACCTCGTTGTGTACCAAGGTTCCCCGTGCGACCCGGTCCCGGTCCAATTAGACGCGCCGGAGCAGCAGCAGCCACCGTGCGCCGCGGCTCCAGGAGACCACAGCTGTCTTTGTCACGGATGACTTGAGGAGGGCGGTCAGGCAGGCGGGGGGGCGGTGGGGCGGTGGGAGGGCTTTGGGTTTCATCTGGTGGTGTGTTGGGTGCTGCGCGTGTTGTTCTAGGGAGGTCAAGATGATCCAGTAAGTAGTGGTGGGGTTTAGCCCCGGGGTGCCAGGGGGGTTCTGGGGGCGGTGAACCGGTGATCCCCACTTTGATCTGCGAGGAGCAACAACAAGTGCTAATAGTTACCTCATGCTAATGCTATAGTGATCATGATCTCATGTGGGCAGTGAGCAGATGTGCACACTTCCATGTTGGTAATCACATTTAAATGCGCAAGTCTTCAATCTTCCTTGCATGTCTGTGTGTTGCATCCATATGTGTGTGTGTGTGTGTGTGCGCGTGCATGTGTGTGTGTGTGTGTGTGTGTGTGTGTGTGTGTGTGTGTGCGCGTGCGTGCGTGTGTGTGTGTGCCTGTGTGTGCGTGTGTGTGTGTCATCTCCTGCCACTCTGCTACTCCTGAGATGAGTCCCCGTCGCGCTGGGTGTTGTATGATTCAGGAAGTCTTTCTGACATCCGAGGAGCCAATCAATGGCTTCGATTGCTGCTGCCATGTCCTCCATGGGGAAGGCTGATTTGTGCATTTTCCGTGCAGCCTGAAGAAGTTGTCCAAAAGCCTGTCTGCCATTGGAGGAGACTTGTTTAGCTGGTGTTTTATGGCTGTGTTGAAATGCATTGATGGGATCCTGGGTCTCTGTCTAATGTCTTTATTGTCTAACGTCTAATGTAATTAGTTCATTCTATTGTGATGCATGCTGGCCTGTGTGCTGTGTGTGTGCATGCATGTGTGTGTGCACGTGTGTTACGTGAAAAATCCTAATGGGTTTTTTCCCCCATTCCCTTCCAGCAGGTGGTCTCTGCAATACGAGCGGGTGTGAACCCTTCAGGAAACTCCTCCAATCAGACCAGCCTCTGGGACCTAAGCTCCTCCTTTTTCTTCGCTGGCACTGTCATCACCACCATCGGTAAGACCAATCCCGTTAGTCCCGCCTCCCCTCCGCCCTAATCCTGTTATCTCCATCCCATAATGTATTTGTTTAGAAACGTCTCACGTAGAGAGTTCAGCCTGAATGCTGGACAGACTTCAGGGGTGCTGAATCCTTCCTAGAGGGTGTTTTCTTCATGTTTACATTCTTATATACATCCTGACCTTAAAGGTGCGTTAGGAATGATTTTAGAGATGTCCTTTGAGTGTAGTTTGTTCAGAAGTGTGATTGGCACCTGGTAGATATTTGTGAGTGAAACGCTCTGGGAGAATATCTGTTCTGATTAAGTGCCTAACTCTGTGAGACCCTTCAGATTCTGAGACCGCTCCCTCCTCATTTTCGACCTATCAGGACGTCCCTATGGTTTGGGGGCTCCATCTTGCCAGTCGATCACATTGCTCAACCAAAGGTGCATGGAATGAAAACTCCTGCAGGGGAGAATGGAGGGATGGAGGGAGCGCTGAGCGTTGTCTCTTCTAAATCTGTCTCTAATCTCTTGGTCTTTACAACTCTCCAATACAACCCTCAAAGCTGAACTTCACCAGGAAGCTTTAAAACATGTTTCACACGTGATTTCAACATGGTTAATAATAAAAAGTCCAAAAAATAAATTGCTACGGTCAAATCTAAACATCATCGTTAACCTTACCCTCTTAGTAAACAGTTAATTAAACAGTGGGCAGTGTGTAGCCCAGTCAGGAGTCAGGAGCCCAGTGAGGAGTCAGGAGCCCAGTGAGGAGTCAGGAGCCCAGTGAGGAGTCAGGAGCCCAGTGAGGAGTCAGGAGCCCAATGAGGAGTCAGGAGCCCAGTGAGGAGTCAGGAGCCCAATGAGGAGTCAGGAGCCCAGTGAGGAGTCAGGAGCCCAGTGAGGAGTCAGGAGCCCAATGAGGAGTCAGGAGCCCAATGAGGAGTCA
>JAXIVH010000033.1:367701-370201 GCA_036785325.1 Urophycis tenuis
TTCTCTGCACTTGACCGATGTTATGACCTCGTGGTTCATTTACACCATCTCAATATTGATGTGTAATCTAATATCGGCAAATAAATCACCCACCTCAACATCCAGGGGGCGCTGCAGCACCCCTAGCCCCTTTACTCTTGGGGGTACTGAGGACTCATGTGTGATGAGGACTCATGTGTGATGAGGACTCATGTGTGGTGAGGAGTCATGTGTGATGACTCATGTGTGATGAGGACTCATGTGTGATGAGGAGGCCATTCTTAAAAATATTCCTGTTTTCCCCCCCAAAAAATGGTCGGTAGGTAGGTCTATTATTACTATTTTTTTTTTTATACAATTTTGGTCATGGTGAATACGTTGGTATGAATTTAAACAACTTTGCATATTGTGACGTCACTGACTGGGTCTCTAACCCATAAAAGTGTAGTGGTCTCCTTGACATCAGTCGACACGTCACTGTACGACTCAAGGAGAAGGGATGGTGAAGATCTGGACACAGTTCTTCCAGAACTTCGTGTCACGTTATAGGGGTGCCAGATATTTCAATGCATTTTTTAAATGTATTGCTACAGTGCCTGAACCCGTATATCTTTGAATGGTGACTGCGAACATTTTCTTTACTGCAGCCGCAGCCATCATAACAGACAAACGCGAACCATTGATGAAATTAATCGAATATAAAAGAGAACGTAGCCTACGTGTGTATGTAGGCTTTTTTTTAAATTATTATTTGCGATACTTACTAAAATATAATTAAAAGGGTTTTATTGTATTTGCATTAGTTGTTTGAAGAGTAAAAAAAAACAACGATCGGTCTTAACGCAAGTTTACAACCGGCAAGTCGGTCGGACTTAAAGGGGAAAAAAATTAATATGGGTTGGTCCTAAATTGACAGGGTTGGTCGGGTTACGGAAGCAAAATATTTTTAAGGATGGCCTGACTCCTGACGCTTTTGAGCTGAAAACCGTTGGGTGAAATGATGCCTCTCTCTCTCTCTCTATCCCCTCTCTCTGTCTCTCTGACTCTCTCTCCCCTCGCTCTCTCTCCCTGACTCTCTCTCTCTCCCTCTCTCCCTCTCCCTACCTGTCTCTCTCTCTTTCTCTCTCTCTCTCTCTCTCTCCCTCTCCCTGCCTCTCTCTCTCTCTCGTTCTTTAAGGCTTTGGGAACATCTCTCCTCACACAGAGGGCGGGAGGATCTTCTGTATAATCTACGCCCTGCTGGGGATTCCTCTGTTTGGCTTCCTATTGGCTGGCGTCGGGGACCAACTGGGGACCATCTTTGGGAAGGCCATCGCCAAAGTAGAGAAGATGATTGTGGTGAGTTTCCCTTGGAGAGACGTGTGTTTTGTGTGCTGTCTCTCAGTCTCTCAGGCATTCATTTTGTTTTGCCAGATAATAAAACCAGGGTGGTAACAGAAGAAATGCATAACTTAATGACACAGAACTCAGAACCACAACCCCTACGCTAGAACCAGGAACCCCTTTGTGGCCCACTTCACTATAAAGTTGGTTGCCATGTCAACAGACGTCTTCTCGATGGCAAATGAATGCACAGATGGAAGATGAGAGCAGCCAATTGGAATCGTCCTGTGAAATTAATCTCACTGCCGTTGAGTTTACAGGCTTCTGCAGAACCGACTCCCTCAACGTGGCGACATGCTCCTGTGTTTTCCTGTTTTCAACCCACCCTATTAAAGCACCGTATACTAACAAGGAAATCCTGTGATTGGACTTCACGCATCGATGTGGACTCGATGCGTGGCTGACGGCTGCTCTCGGCTGCCTCCCCTGGCCCCGGTCAGACTGATTAGGGCCGGGCGAGGCTGCTGCACACCTGGTGATGCACTGAAGAATCAATACGCCAACCAGGATAGACCATCCATCCCGCACGCACACACCCCAGAGACCGCTGAGACGGAGGCCCGTAACACCTGCTCTTCCTACAACACACGCCGCAGCAGACCCGTCTCCAGCATCAACAGCCTGTGTGCTGGTGTCGGAGGAAACCAGCGTCGTTCCACCGAAGCCTTGCTGATCCACAGCACTACAGCGGACGCCTCTGTGTCCACGTGTCCAATCCATAACTCAATCCATAACCCCTAACAATAAGGAGCACGGGCCTCAGCATGTACACACACACACACACACACACACACACACACAGTCAAGGTGTGCGTCTCTGGTCATTAGTGGGAAGTGTAGGTGAGCCTGGGGAGGAGGGTGAGCTGCCCATGGGCCGAGGGCGACAGACGGTGACAGCCTGCCTTGGGCCTCCCCGGGCAGCAGACTCACCGCAGCATCAGCACCAGTCAATAGATTGAGCTCTGCCTGGCAGGATGGTCCCGCGGCCGCGTCTTTCCACACAGAGAGCGCCGGAGCGAAAGTGAAAAATGATTGGAGAAAAATGAAACAAGGAGTTTACGTTTTGCTCGCCTTAGCTGAGCTAAGAGTCATCGATCAAAATGTGCCGACTAAATTAAAACCTTTGCTCGCTGCGTTT
>JAXIVH010000033.1:372701-385201 GCA_036785325.1 Urophycis tenuis
GGGTCATCTCCAAGAAGACCAAGGAGGAGGTACTGAGCTGTCACTAGGCTGGTGTCCCCCTCACCACAGGGGGAGTGAGAAAGTGTCACTACAGGTAAAGTGTGAGGGTGTCACTAACCTACAAGTGAGTGTCATCTCACTACAGGTAGAGTGAGAGAGTGTTATTACACTACAGGTGGAGTGAGAGAGTGTCACTTACCTTCAAGTGAGAGTGTCATCTCACTACAGGTGGAGTGAGAGAGAGTCATCTCATTACAGGTAGAGTGAGAGAGTGTCGTTACTAGGGTTGGGCAGTAATACGGTAATAAGGTATCCCGCGGTATCTAAAAATAGCAACGGTATCAGTTTCATTACCGTCATTAAAAAAATCTGCTGCGCATATTGACCAGAGACACTTATATAGGTGGAGACACATCACTTAAAAAGTCCTCCCATAGAAATGTATTGCGGCCGTTCGTAACGCAAAGATGGCGGAGTTGAGAAACTGGAAGTCCTGCCTTGCAGTAAAAATAGCTAATCGCATTGTTGAACGCTGTATGACTGACGGTTAGCCTTTTGTTTACTATCTCCGTTACTATGGTGATAGCCATGCCGCGAATGTTTGCGCAGGCGTACTGAGAAATTGCCGTGTTAAATAATGTCTTTTTTTTTAGCTTTATTTGAGCAATCTACGGGCAGTTTTTGACATCGTTCAATTCAGATTTAAACAAGGATTTGCACAATATACTTTTTAAGTCAGTACGACCCGCCAATCTGTTTCTGACCGGTTTAAGCGCAAGCCGACATTTTCGCGACTCCGTCTGAGCCCTACTAAGTGATTTTTAATTAGTCACGGTAATACCGTATACCCCGGTAAAATGTGGGGAAGGTTTAACGGTATCAAAATTTGGATACCGCCCAACCCTAGTCGTTACACTACAGGTAGAGTGAAAGAGTGTCACTTACCTTCAAGTGAGAGTGTCATCTCACTACAGGTAGAGCGAGAGAGTGTTGTTACACTACAAGTGGAGTGAGAGTGTCACTAAAGGTAGAGTGAGAGTCATCTCACTACAAGCGGAGTGAGAGTATAATTACACTACAGGTAGAGTGAGAGAGTGTCGTTACACTACAGGTAGAGTGAGAGAGTACACTACACTACAGGTAGAGTGAGAGAGTACACTACACTACAGGTAGAGTGAGAGAGTAGGTACCGTTGGAGAGCTCTAATGAGATTCATAGGAAGGACCCACGGCTGTTTGTCAGACCATTCATGTATTCAGCAGATTAAATCCCCCACCCCCCCCCACCCCCCGTTTCTTTGCCCTGTCCTAGCCACAGCCTTTTAAGAGCATTGAATTATTTGTTGGAGCCACTTCACTGAGCAATGCTCATTAAAACACTCCTTATCGTCTGCTTGGTACACATCCAAACACAGAAAGCTGGCTGACTAGAGCAGAGGCACACGCACACACACACACACACACACACACACACACACATTCTCAGGACACTCCAGCTACTTCATATCAGTCTGGTATTGTTACACCCCCCTGAAACACCGCCTCGTGCTGCCTTCAGCCCGGGCACGGTTAACACACCCGCCCTCCCCCACGCCCCCCCACCCACACATCCTCCCCCACACATCCTCCCCCACAGCCACTCTCCCCCCCAGTCACTTGACTCCCACCGTGGTGCATTATGTATGCTGAGGGGCAAATGGAACAAAGCCTCCTGCAAGATGCCCTTGTCAGCAGCTGCACAATGCACCTCTCAGAGGCTGCTGGAGCCGCAGCTTTGCCGCTCCACCGCCCCTGTTCTGCTGCTGCAGCAGCAAGGAGCTAACGCCGCGCCTCTATGAAGATGCAAGCGCGCGCCGCGAGCGCTAAACCCTCGCGGAGTGACCTCCGACCTGCACCCGTGGGCGCCGTTACCCCCGGGAGGCGGCGGCCCCCCCGCCAGCGAGGGGGCAATGGCGTCCACCGCGGGAGCTGGATCGTCTCCCTGCAGTAGGATGGAGCCGCCCGCCTCCCCATCCAGGAGGCGGAGGAGAGTATTTACAGAGCCTGCTGGTGGCTAAGAGGAGACCTCGTCACGCCTGTTAGCCACGCTGAGACGAATGAGGACAGCCGGGGATGGAGTCAAGTGCAGTGAAACCCCCTCTCACACACACACACCCACATGGAGATATGCACACACACACTCACACACACACACACACACACGCCCACATGGAGATATGCACACACACACACCCACACACACACACGCCCACATGGAGATATGCACACACACACTCACACACACACACACACGCCCACATGGAGATATGCACACACACACACCCACACACACACACACACACACACACGCATGCAAACACACACACACACACACACACACACACACACACACACACACACATGCATGCACACACACATATGCACACATACAAATGTACACATACACAATGTACACACGTACGTAACACATAGAAAGGCAAGCACAAAGTCACCCACACACACACACACACACACACAGACACAACGTATTCATGTGCGCATTCACAATGTACCGTGCCAACGTGCGCATAACTTCACACAGAAACACGCTCTCACACACACACATACACACACGAGAACCCTCTATGAGCAGGCAGGGAGTTTCATGCATCAATTAGACACACGTTCTACTTCATGACTTATTCAGCACACTGGTTGGCATGACGGCTGAACCGGGCGCTAGTCTGCAGTGGGAATTCTTGGCAGCGGCTGCAGAAGCGGTGGTGGTGGTGGGAGTGCCTTCTGAGAAGATCCTCGAATACCGCTAGAACCACAGAGAACCTTAGTGGAGGTGGTGCTGGTACCGGAGCTGGTGGTGGCACACACACACACACACACACATACACACACCGGGTGGGGTCTCCAGAAGAGTACTTAGCGCCTGGCTACTTGGTGTGTGAAGAGCCTGATCAGTGAGCACCTCACACCGGGTCTTATGTAACGATGGAGCATGGCGTGCATCACTGGCGTCTCCTGAGAAGAAGCACAGATGGATCCTGTGTGTTCATGTACTAGTTACACAGTGTGGAGTTTGAGGGAAAACTATCACGGTAGATAATGAGTGTCCACGGCCCGCAACTCCTGCAACCGCAGCCTGCATTACCGTAACCATAATAATAATAATTACACCATCCTGATAATTACTCCACATCTAAACCAATCACAGCCCTCATCATGGCAGACGTAGTCCAGAAGACCAGGCCATGTGTGTGTGTGTGTCCGTGTATGTGTGTGTGTGTCCGTGTATGTGTGTCTGTGTGTGTGTGTCCATGTATGTGTGTGTGTGTGTGTGTGTCCCTGGCGACGCCCTCAGCTCTCTCTCTCTCTCTCCGCCGGCAGGTGGGCGAGTTCCGGGCGCACGCCGCCGAGTGGACGGCCAACGTCTCAGCGGAGTTCAAGGAGACGCGGCGCCGGCTGAGCGTGGACATCTACGACAAGTTCCAGCGCGCCGCCTCCATCAAGCGCAAGCTGTCGTCGGAGTTGGGCATCAACGCCATCAACCAGGAGATGACGCCGGGCAAGCGGACGCTCTCCGTCAACTTCGGCGAGGAGCGGGAGCTGTACCCCAACCTCACGCTGTCCTTCACGCCGGCGCCGGGACCGCTGAGCCGGAACGGCAGCCTGTATCTCAACGGCCTCAGCCCCGACTACGCAGACCGCCGCGAGGTGGCCGTCATCGAGAACCTCAAGTAACGGGGCGGGGCGACCCAAGCAGTTTGGGGATCGACGCACACACATCAACACACACACACATGTCTGTACACACATATACGCACACACATCAACACACACACACATGTCTGTACACACATATACGCACACTCACACTCACACACGGGCGTGCTGCGCAAACACTCTGCTGATTGATGGAGCGTCTCAGCCCGGCACTGGAGGGGCATTCATTAGCAGGATTGAGCGGCGAGGAGATCGATGGGGAGCGTAATAGAGACTTGAGCAGATCCATCATGACGCTAAGTACATTTACACATACCTCATGCGGTGGGGGCTCCTGCACACACACACGCACGCACACACACACACACACACGCACACACACACACACACACACACACACACACACACACACACACACACGCACACACCCACACACCCTTACGCGTGGACACCCAGGGAACAACTCAGGTGCAGTGCTGTCAAACGTGGACGGCGGTGGAGACGTCTGGCGGGGGTCTGCCGGTGGCCGTACCTCCCCTCGTACCGACGCCAAACCTTCGGCCAGAGAACACTGTGCCTCGGGGCGGACCTACAGAGCAAAGACTTCCGTTTGTTTTCTATCCCTTCGTATCGCGAGGAGCACCGAGGTCAGCTCCCCTGGCTCACGTTCCGATGGCACGAGAAGCGTTTTCCGCGACCAGTCGGCCATTTTGAGCCGTTCACCTTGGGATGGATCCCAGCGTGCCTTAGGAAGCGACAGGTCCGAGGCCCCTGAAGACGGCTGCTGGTTCAGTAATAGGCTGAGCAGCACCTGGTCTGGACGACGCTCGGTGTGAATCTCAGCTGTTGGCGAACACATCGCGAGGAAATGTGTCGGGGATTGAATGGGGGCTAAAAAGAAGTTTATTGATCATATTGAACATTCTCTATTTACCTTCCTTCAAATCTATTTAAGAGAGTAATATATATATATCTATATCTATATATATAAAACTACATATATAGATATAGTATATATCATTGACAACGGAATATAGCCTACGTGTGTTTTACACGTCAAAGCGGTTGCGAGGTTTCAAACTAATTTCAGCTTGCTCAGTGTCTCAGTGTTGGCTTGGTTTGTTGTCTCTGTGTCAGTAACATACAGACAGCCGTTCTGACGTTCACAGGCCACCCAAATACACTGTGTCCATGTGTGTTCACCGATCAGAGAACTGCTGGTGTCTACCTGGTAATTGAAGGTCCCCATTAGCTCGTAATTACAAATATATTCCTTTCGTTATCTTAGCTTGCGGTGAATGAATACTGGTAGAGAAAAATCAATAGTTAAAGAGTTAGAGAGAAAAATCGATAGTTAAAGACTTAGAATCTTCAAGTTAAGAGATCATGGACATTGTTTTGAGCCCTGAGCCCTGACTGAGAACTTCAGTCTTAGGTCTGTCCGTAGCTAACATTTGCCAAATCAGTGCCAACATTTTAAAGTTACAACATACTTCATATTTATTTATCGTTTCAGTCTTTGTATTGAGCAGAGATCCATTAAAAGATAAATTATGATGGAAGTGTATCAATCAGAGTCATCAAAAATTAATCATTTTTAGTTTTGTTTTGTCATCCGTCTTAATGCCAAAATTAGGTCTATTTTTAAACCAGATATTGATTCAGCTTTGTCGCCGCCGGTCTATCTCCAGTGCGTTTAAAGTGATGGTTCGGAGTAAAATTCACCCTGAGGTCATTTCCACCAATAATCCAGCCAAATACCCCCTCAGATGCATTTTTAGCGACGGTCAATATTGGTCAAGTTTAGGGGTATAAGCCGAATGGCTTAGTACTGGAGTGAATGGTACAGTGTGTATATCTCGTAAATTACCCCACTAATAATCCATGGATTGTTACCCAACTTCTGTAGTAGTACATATAGGGTCTGTACTCAAAAAACGAGGCATTTTAAAGTTTGTAAGTACACCAGGAGTTTATTTATAAGAGCACTTTCCTGATAGCTTCAACTCTCTGCTGCTAACGCTACCGCTGCGTCGACGTCACTTCCATCTTTCCTGAAAAAATCGTAAAAGTCCTCTTCAACTATATACAAATAAATGGGAATAAAAAATCTAAAATATGGATTTGGGGACTGTCGTACACAACAAACAACAGTGTTTCCCACACATTCATTTATTTGTGGCGGCCCGCCACGAAAGAATTTCGTCCGCCACAAATAGATTTTTCAGGTTTTGGCTCGCTCGACCTCGCTCGTAAGCAATGGGACTCTCTGCAGTGTTTCCCCTATATGCATTCAGCAGCGGGATTGTCAGCGCCACTGCAAAAAAAAAAAAAAAGCAAAAGTTTTTCAGTACTTTGTATGGACTCATCGTCTCAATTTTCATCGTCATAGATTGTGAGCGTTCATTATAAACACATCGCAAAAGCTGGTCTGTAATGCGATAAGTTCGCCACGCACACTCGGGCCATCCTTATCCTTAAATCATCCTTAAATATTGTGGTTTACCGTAACCCGACCCACCCTGTCAATTTAGGACCGACCCAAATATTTATTTTTCCCTTTTAGTCCGACCGACTTGCCGGTTGTATACTTGCTTTAAGACCGACCATTGATTTTTTTAACTCTTCAAATAACTAATGCAACTACAATAAAACCCTATTAATTATATTTTAGAAAGTATCACAAATATAAATTGCCTACATACACAGGTAGGCTACGTTCTTTCTTTTATATTCGCTTCATTTCATCAATGGTTCGCTTGTCTGTTATGATGGCTGCGGCTGCAGTAAAGAAAATGTTCGCAGTCACCGTTCAAAGTTATAGAAGGCTAAATTATTACTTTGGGTTCATGCACGGTAGCAATAGGTCCTACATGAAAAAATTCATTGAAATATCTCGACACCGCTATAAAGTGACGTGTCGACTGATGTCAAGGAGACCACTAAACTTTTACGGGATAGAGACGCGGTCAGTGACGTCACAATATGCAAATTTGTTTAAATTCATATCGACGTATTCACCATGACCAAAATTTTACTCTTTTCTTATTTATTATTGCAAGTCATATCGTCATCGCAATATTGAACAGTGTGATCGCACATTTTCACAAAGATCTGGTCTCAGCAGATACCTTGACTCTGTTGGTTGTTATGTCATATTTGGAAGCTCAATCTAACTTTTTTTCATAAAAATCTCACCAGAAGTAACCATTTAAAGGGTTATTTTTCAAAATTTTCTTCCGGGGGGGCATGCCCCCGGACCCCCCTAGTGTTGCTAGGTTACCAACACACAGCACCACTGCTACAAAAAAATCTAGGGGAGCACTGTAGTTTCAAGTGAAAACTAACAAAAAGTAAATTCAGACTATCTGCAAAACTATCTGTATATCTCTGTATAAATATATCTAATCTGTTTATAAATATGTACATAAAGTGTTGTAATTCTATACAAAATATGCGTTCTTCTTGGTCATCGCGGCCGCCGCCACCCCTGCCCCCTGACAACACCACCACAAATAGATGTTCCTGTGGGAAACACTGAACAATGTACATAATATCAACTATTCAATTATTTCAGTTGTCAATACATTTCGATGGAGTGTTGAATTCACTAACTTTTTCCTTACACTTGTGAGTTTTGAAGAGGACTTTTACGAACTTTTCCGGAAAGACGGAAGTGACGTCGATGCAGCGGTAGCGTTAGCAGCAGAGAGTTGAAGCTATCAGGAAAGTGCTCTTTTAAATAAAATCCTGGTGTACTTACAAACTTTAAAATGCCTCGTTTTGTGAGTACAGACCCTATATGTACTACTACAGAAGTTGGGTAACAATCCATGCATTATTAGTGGGGTAATTTACGAGATATACACAGTGTACCGGACACTTCAATACTAAGCCATTTGGCTTATACCCCTAAACTTGACCAATATCGACCGTCGCTAAAAATGCATCTGAGGGGGTATTTGGCTGGATTATTGGTGGAAATGACCTCAGGGTGAATTTTACTCCCAACCATCACTTTAAGGACCGGCCCCACCCGTGGGAGAACGTGCAGTATGCAGGGAGGTTCTCCGAGGTGGGGTTCTGCGGTGACGGTGAGCCCGTCTGGACCATCCGTGCTGAATGTGACCCAGTGCTCCCAACACAAGTGGTCCTTACATCACCAAAACACACCGACACGTGGTTTACAGTGTGCCTGCGTCGGACACACACCACACAGTGTTTGCTTTCTTTGCACGCGTGTCTGTTCTGCCAAATGTCCTCAGATGCTTTGATGTTGACAGAGAGAGCGCTGGCAGCGGCCTGTGAAGGATGAGTTTCTGCTCAGTCAGCTCCGTCGCTCTCCACCCGGCGCCACGGGACCGCTTGGTCCTCGTGGGGCGGTTCTGATGTTCTGGACTGGCATCCTGTTCGGTGTGTGTGTGGTGTGTGTGTGTGTGTGTGTGTGTGTGTGTGTGTGTGTACCAGTGTGAGTGCTGCGTCGTGTGGAGCCTTAACCTTGACTACATATGGACTTTGCCTGCCATGTCTAGCTCATCGCGTGCGCCCCGGAGAGAGGCCTCTCCGGCCACACACATCTCATTTCATCTTTTTCTGTTTACTCTTTAAGCCAATCAGTGAGGAGGGGGGGACGGTGTTAGACTGTGCTCTATTCCCGTCACCTCGGGACGGTACACACTGGTTTAACACGGGACTCCTCAGGATGCTCCACGTGAACCCCAGCCCCCCACTGTGACCCCAGGAGACCACGGTCCATGGGTCTGCTTCGGCTCTGTGTGGGTGTGGGCCTCGGGTTGACGAGGCGTGCCAAGTGTGTGTGTCTGTGTGTATGTGTGTCTGTGTGTATGTGTGTCTGTGTGTGTGTGTCTGTGTGTGTGTGTCTGTGTGTGTGTGTCTGTGTGTGTGTGTCTGCGCGTGTGTGTGTGTATGTGTGTGTGTGTTTGTGTGTGTGTGTCTGCGCGCGTGTGTGTGTATGTGTGTCTGCGCGCGCGTGTGTGTGTGTATGTGTGTCTGCGTGTGTGTGTGTATATGTGTCTGCGCGCACGTGTGTGTGTGTGCGTGCATGTGTGCCTGTGTGCGTGCTTCTGTACGTACAGAAGGGGGTGATTAATGCTTCCAATCACACTCACACAAGGATCCTGATGTTGCACCATTGTTTATTTCAAACGGACAGTCCAGGTGGATGTGCATCAAAGCCCCATCTCGACTGCACCATGAATGTAACCTCTGACCCTTTTCACACGGACGACCGCATGAATGAGGCTGAAACTGAATGTTAGCATGTTGAAAAATTAACTTTGTGATTTGTAGATACAAAGACATTCACTTTTTGTTTTTTTCTGATAGCAGGTTACGCGTATTAACAAGATAACAATCTTTATATATATACATAGAAAGAAGGAATCAGATATCTCATTTCACTGACTTAATTCCAGCTCATGACTATAAGCTGAAGTCCATGATCGAGTTTCTAGATTTTTCTACCAAATCACACTCCATGATGCATGGCTGCCTTTTCAAATGGGTTATGTTCATGTTCAGGCTGCCACAGACAGCGAGAGGTGGAACGGCCCAGACCAGCACATTTGGTTTCTGTATACATGTCGCGCCACAGCGTTTGGTGGCTACACAGAAGAGTTGAATTAAATAACATTAGTTTGCATGTTATGTCATACTACCAAATGTTTGTACATGAGATTTGTTGTTCTGTGTTTGCAGACTGTAGTTCGACTCGCGGTCCTGTAGCTGATGGTTTCTCATTCAGTCGTCAATAAGTTGTTGTTGTCGAACTCAACTCACGCCAAACTTTTCATAAATATTTAGAATAAAGTATTTTATATGAGCAAAGCTTCCAGGCCCTGTGGTTTTGTGTGTGTGCAGTTGAAGCTCCTTCAGAATAAGAGCATGTGTTATGTTGTGTCAAGGACCACTTTAACACCAACCATTCAACCCACCTACTGTCGTTCTCAGGGTTTGCGTGTCGCAATGGGATTTCTTTGATTTGAACAATGACTTCAAATAATTTCAAGCACAAGCCCCACAGTCACCCACACACACACACGCACACACACATACTGTACACATACACACACATGCACACACACACACACATACAGCCCACGCCCTAGCAAATCCATACGTGTCATATCTGTAATCGTTGAATAATCCAGAACCACCTTCTCCCCCACAGAATTAGAAGGTCTTGCAGATAAAATGTGTAGCATGAGGGGAGCCAGAGGAGAGCTGTGGTAATCAGGCCCGTGAAAGGCTGACTGGTAATGGACCTGTGGGTGAGTCACTCGTTACAAAATGTTCCAAGAGACCCCGACTGAGCACAACTCAGGGCTTCGCTTCCAGGACTCGCTTTCACAGGGAGTTTTACCTTGGGCTGCGCTAACAATCACCAAAGCATCGCATGCGAAAAAAGAACTGTTAACATTGTTCCCCCCGAAATCTGATGAATGTGAATTCAATGGCACCATATTGTCCTGTGACACCCCTCTCTCTCTCTCTCTCTCTCTCTCTCTCTCTCTCTCTCTCTGCCGCCTCCCCTGTCCAGTTAGAGGCAGGCGTCATCATGTCGCGGTGTCGGTCGAGCTGAAATGAATGTATCGCACGTCATGCCAAGCGCTGACCATGACCCGTCATCAGACGGAGGAAGCATGTCCAAACACTGGCTCCTCTCACCGCTACAGCCACTGTGCTCTCCGTCAAAACACCGGTTCCACTTCGGAACGTTGGCGTTTGTTGAGGCCTGTGCGTTGTGATTTCCCTTGGTACGCCTGGTTGCCAGGAAGAAGCATCACATGACATTTGTTCAGCCAACGCTTTTGTCCAAAAGTCATGAGAATAGAACCCAAAAAGTGCAAGAATCCTGCAAGATTGAATTCATATCAGTAAATAAGCAAAAAACTGACCAGAATGCAGTCTAAGCAGCTGAGTTTTCAGTCTGCAACCGAGGATGTGTGGGGGTTCCAGCAGTGCTGATGTGAGTGGGGAGCCCGCTCCACCATTATTGGTTTGCTGTGGACAGCAAACAATCAAGATTCTGTTGCCGGACCGCCGGGGCCCGGTGTAGAGTGAGGGGCACGCCGTGGGGACGCCATGGAGCAGAGTGGACGGTCTGGGTGGTCCGACCACGTCCTGGGTGAAGGACGGGAGCTATTCATAGAGCGGTGGGGGAGTCCAAGTGAGCAGCAGCAGCCAGTGAGGGGTGCGGAGGAGGGGTGCATTGTGGGAGAACCGGGCCAGGGAGGCCATCGGCCAACCTGCTGCGTTCTGAGCTGCAGAGGACGGGCGGCCCATGCAGGCACACTGAACAAATTGGCTTACAAACCCAACGTGCTGCAGCCATGGAGGCAGGCAGACAAACTGGATTAACTGGGATTGTACTTGATTCTACCTGACCTGAAAGGCGGGCGGTAACAACACTCTGCAAAATTGTTGATATGGGCTGCGACGTCCATTTTGAATGCTCCTGTGTCAATCTCACATATTAACTTTAAAGGGCGGGCGAGAGGAGGTTAGGGGGGTGTGTGTGTAGTAATGCTGGCTTATTATTCCCTTCAAATCAACGCCGGTGATCAGCGTGCTTGGAAAACATAATTAACAAAAACAGGAAGAACAGCTGCAATAACTTTGAATTGCCAGTATAGTTGTTTATAAAACATTAACGCTGTTTTTGATGGAGGGGGTCAGACGCAGACCAAGCAGAGACTTGCTCTGTGTCGTACGAGGAGCTGATGGAAGACCGCTCTGTGTCGTACGAGGAGCCGATGGAAGACCGCTCTGTGTCGTACGAGGAGCCGATGGAAGACCGCTCTGTGTCGTACGAGGAGCCGATGGAAAACCGCTCTGTGTCGTACGAGGAGCCGATGGAAGACCGCTCTGTGTCGTACGAGGAGCCGATGGAAGACCGCTCTGTGTCGTACGAGGAGCCGATGGAAGACCGCTCCCGGAGCATACAAATAGAGATGTGCTTTAATAAGCGGCGCGGCGGTGAAAGTGACGGTGAAAGTGATAGGAGGAGGACCGTCTCACGTGATGGAGGAGGAGGACCGTCTCACGTGATGGAGGAGGAGGACCGTCTCACGTGATGGAGGAGGAGGACCGTCTCACGTGATGGAGGAGGAGGACCGTCTCTCGTGATGGAGGAGGACCGTCTCACGTGATGGAGGAGGAGGACCGTCTCTCGTGATGGAGGAGGAGGACCGTCTCACGTGATGGAGGAGGAGGACCGTCTCACGTGATGGGGGAGGACCGTCTCACATGATGGAGGAGGAGGACCGTCTCTCGTGATGGAGGAGGACCGTCTCACGTGATGGAGGAGGAGGACCGTCTCACGTGATGGAGGAGGAGGACCGTCTCACGTGATGGAGGAGGAGGACCGTCTCACGTGATGGAGGAGGACCGTCTCACGTGATGGAGGAGGAGGACCGTCTCACGTGATGGAGGAGGAGGACCGTCTCACGTGATGGAGGAGGACCGTCTCATGTGATGGAGGAGGAGGACCGTCTCACGTGATGGAGGAGGAGGACCATCTCTCGTGGAGGAGGACCGCGCAGAGCGTTGTCTAATCCCCAAAGACAGATGGAGGTGAACACACACACACACATGGATGATGATCGATGGCTGGTGAATGGATGATGATGGTGGCTGGTGAATGGATGATGATTGCGGCTGATGAATGGATGATGATGGTGGCATCGTGATGGGTGAATACATCACATCTCCTGATGGACCAGCCTCGCTGAACAGAAGCTCAGCACACACACCTGGCAGGGGATG
>JAXIVH010000033.1:397701-470201 GCA_036785325.1 Urophycis tenuis
GACCCTGGAGCGTGTGATCTCCAGGCCCTCAGGGATTGGCTCAGGGGCCATGACCGCCGCGCGGCTCTTCCTGACCTCGGAGTCCGCCTCATGTCTGCTCTGGGAGGGAAACTCTGGAGCACCAATCAAAGCAGAGGCCTGTCAACTCGCTGGTCCTGTGTCTCTATTTATAGATGCCTGTTTGTACATTTGTGTGTATGTGTGTGTACATGTGTACGTGTGTGTGTGGATGTATGTCTGCGTGCGTGTGTGTGTGTGTACATCTGTGTGTGTGTGGATGTATGTGTGTGTGTGTGGATGTATGTGTGCGTGTGTGTGTGTGTACATGTGTGTGTGTGTGTGTGTGTGTACATGTGTGTGTGTGCGTGTGCGTGTGTGTGTGCACAGCAAGCTTCTTACCTGTATCTTGATATTCACTCAGCAGCTTCTCCTTCTCATGGAGACGTTGCTCTGTGGAACAGTTTAGATGTTAGATGTCAGGCTTGTTAGGCCTTTTATGTTGTTGTTGTTGTTGTTGTTGTTGTTCTGTCACCCACCTAGATCTTTGTTCTGCCTTTTCAGCTCCCGGTTGATCTGACATTGTTTCTCCAGCTGCTGCCTCAGCTCCTCCAGTTGCTTCTCCATGGCTGTGAGGGAACAGTGGTGCAACGCACGGGGTCACACGAGCACTCTCACCACGCGCACTCTCACCACGAGCACTCTCACCGCGAGCACTCTCACCACCAGCCTCACACAAGCACAACAGTTGGTGACATTAAAGGGCGTTGCCACGACAACTTCCTTTAGGTGAGAAAAAAAAAAAGAAAAAAAAGCCACATTGCATCAGGAGCCGCACGTGATGACAGGGCGACGACGTGAGGAGCAGGCAGACAGGCAGTACCACGGGGTGAGACGGTTAACACCAGAGCAGGAGGACAGGATGCCAAAAGAGCGACCACTCTGTCACACCCTCAGTACCCTGCGGTGGTGAGGCTTTGAGACGCGCCGAGGACTCCAGCGTGGAGTCTGAATAATGTAGACCGGCGTGCGGTGCTCGGAGGATACACAGCGTCTGACAGCTCGGGGACAAGGCTCGTCTAGGAAACAGCTGGGACATCTGGAGCGCCATCCACTGCTGGCCGTTGCTTGTTGTTTAAGACCATCGATTACTGTACTTCTATACGTCAGGTGAACTGACTAACCCTAAAGGGATGATGGATTCTGGTTTCTTAATATGATTGCCATGACCGGCTTGACCTTTGATTCTGTTTGGTTGGAGGCGGCCACGGTACAGTCAGCACATGAGAGCCCTGCTGCAGAGGGATGTCCCTCTGTGGTCCTTCTCAAGGCTCCTGTGGATTCAGAGTTCTCCCCGGTCGTTTGGAGAGGGCTGGTTAGGGGCCGTCATAAATGTAAGCATGTCGTATAACGTTAGGGGGGTGTCATAAAATGTGGGCCCTTTGATGCTCCTGCTATAAAAGTCCCCGTTCACCTTCATGTAAACGGGGATATCTTCATGAAACAATGCTCACTGTTGTTATTAGTCATCCATCAATGTTTGATAAAGAACCTATTTCAGAACCTATGGCGCAGTGCTGTTTAAAAAACATCTACAGTATGTCTGCTCGTCAGGGATTGGGCGGCCGGTTTTGATTGACATCCATCGAGGCCAACCAGAGCCCAGAGGCGAGCGAGTGTCCCGGTCCACCGGGAGAGAGAACATTTTCTTAATTGTATGGCATTGCGGCGCAGGTGTCACGCGGGGACAGAAGAGAGCAGACTCACTCTGGGTGTTGTGACTGACAGCTGTGTTTGTCCCTGGGCCACCGCACCCCCCCCGCACAGCCGGTGGGTTAATTAGAAATGTTATGTAAAGAGGCTGGCCTACTTGTCCCCCACAAGTAGGCCAGGCGTATAAACAGGCTTATAATTAGCACCCTTGGTCAATTAGGTGTCACTGCACTAATGGTAGATACCCGCCTTAATAACATCCGGGGACAGATGTGGACGCCTGTGGTTTCTACACGTGGATCTACACACTGGACTGTACAACATCTGTCACGGTGACCACGCACACACACACCGCACGCCCGACAACACAAACACAGTCGGATGAAACTGACGTACAGTCCCATCACTCATGATTCGCAGGTTGTGATGCTAATCATATCATATACCTTAAGTCATCGTATCCATGCACACACACACACATGCACACACACACACACATGCACACACAAAATACAATTTCCTCCTTTCTGTGACCTTTCCATCAATCTGTTTACAAAAGCCCTGATTGTGATGAATGACCACCATTTTCATTTAGCTGTCAGTTGGATAGTCGTTTGTGTGTGTGTGTTTGTGTGTGTTGGTCTGTGTGTGTGTGTTGGTCTGTGTTTGTGTGTGTGTGTGTCTTCCATATTGACACATCAAACACATTGCTTCAGTTCAAGCCCAGGCGTTGCACGACCAATCAGACCAGAGTAACAACTCCAGCCGAGCCCACGTCTCTTTCACCATCACCGTTTGTTGACCCCAATTACCGCGCTCTCACCCTGGACGTTGGACATCGGAGCCACACGGGCGCCCGAGAGAGAGAGAGAGTAATGCAGCCTGTTGTTACAGACATTGTGTATACCGAGTTGTAGTCTATCCTCTGGGCGTGGGCAGGACTCAGAGGGGGGCTCCTTCTGGAAACATCCCGCAGAGGTTTTTGCGTGTGTTTGCAAAAGCGTGAACATTATTGAGCAGGTCGATGAGCGATAGTGACTCACTCAAGAGGACGCCATTGTGTTGGAGTCAACATTTAACTCTGTGAACCTTTTATCGTACTGCGCTGTTGTAATGCTGACATTTGTTTGATTGGCTTGCATGGAAGTTTTACTTCTTTTGACAAAAAGCTAAAGTATCCGAAAAAATGTTTACCCATGAGGGGGATTGTAATTTATTGAATTATTTTATATTTGAGTTATTTGAGTTAAACTGCAAATAAAAGTCAATGAAATGTTGAAAATGTTGCTGAGCTGTAAATGGAGTGTTAAACCTTTATGGCTTGGGCCATAATAGAGAGTTGCCCAACATTACGTAATAGCGGGGGCATACCTTACATGCAGAACCTGTTTCCTAAAATAGTAAATTATGATGTTCACACTGAAGGAAAACATCTGACAAGACGAGCCCCCATTTCACAATAAATAACTACTTGTCATTCATTGCAATCAGATACTTTTGCAACATTTGAATACAATTGCCAGATTCCTGAGAAAAAACTAACTAAAACAAATGATAAATATACTCTCTGTGAGTTAAATGCATAATCATTGTCTCCTGACAAGCAGAGCCAGAGAGTTGAGAGTATGCAGCTGTCACCTGCAACAGCCAAAAGCATGGAGAATGAAGAGATGCCCTCAGAGCTGCACTCACCTAGAGCTGTCTGTGGAGATCAGGAGCAGGGGCTCAAGTCCACTTCTCTGATCGGTATCAGCTCGATCCGCAGGAGTCAGTGGGCTGGAAGAGTCAAGGTCTCCGTTCTGCAGACACGGGCTGCCCGGCCCGGTGCCACCAGAGGAGCCGTTTGGGATCGGTGGTGGATCGGGAAATGTCTGGGCTTCACTCCCTGACCCCATGCAGACCGGAGCCACACCTGAGCAGATCCACCTGTGAGCTAACCGTCAGCTGTGTGTCTGGTTCAGTCAGCCGCGGTGAGCTCCCACTGTCATGACTCTCACCTGATACTACTGTCTGGTCCCCATGCCATGCTCTCTCTCTCTCTCTCTCTCTGCCTTTCCCTTGCTATCTCTCTCTGCCTTTCCCTTGCTATCTCTCTCTCTCTCTCTCTCTCTCTCTCTCTCTCTCTCTCTCAATATATATATCTATCAATCTCAGCAGCTCCAGTATTGAATCATTAACCACCATACTCTGAGACTCCACCCTTCCCATCAGGTGGGAGAACACGGGGGAGGTGGCGTGGGGGAGTATGGAGAGAGGAGAACAGAGTCTGTGTGTCTGTCCAGTACAGAGGGTTAAATACCGGCTCTACGTTCTCTGCAGATGTGTGGATTTTTTTTTTTACTTTACTGAGGAAATTGTTGTTTTGATCTGTTGATTTGTCTTGATCTGTCATTAGTAATAAACTAAAATAATAAAAATAAAACGGAGAACAAAATAAATTATATTCAATATTAAATGCTAATGCTAATTACAATACTAAATGCAAATGTAAATTTCAATATTAAATGCAAATGCTAATTACAAGCACAAATTACATGAGAGTATCTTATAATATGAAACTAATCTCATTTAAAAATGTTGAATCTCCTCAATAACTTCTGGAGAGTAACATTTATTCACACATATATAGGCCTACTGCTTTTTTTATTAAAGCAGGGGTAGGCAAGTTGGAGAAACGAGTCAGAGTAAGCTTGTTTAAAGTATCCAACTGAAAACCCCGCCCCTCCCTTCAGTCCTCCCTCCGAAGCCACGCCCCCAAAGCATGTGACTAGCTAGCTAGCTTTAGTAATAGCAGCTTAGCCTTGGGGTTACGAATGCATGGGCAGAGGGCGCGTAAGGTAGCCAGGTAGGTAGGCAGACAGGTAGGCCGTCCAATCATTTCATTCGGGCCGACTGAAATGATTGGACGACTTATTCATATACTGTTTATCTTTTTATTTTGTCAGAGCCTAAAAAAGCCCCAACAATGCCTCTAAAACAAGTTGCCTCCCCCACCATCAACAACGAAAAGGCAAAGTGAAAACATTGCTTCATACTGAATAGAGTAGCTTCCCCATTCCTTAGTTCCACCAGGGTGCGAGAGAGTGATGCTAATGTATTCGGAGCCCCTGCACTTCACTGTGCTGCTGACGTCAAATCTAATCTGGAGGTGGAATCTGAAATGTCTGGAAAATGTCTCCTCTATCGGGATATGTTTTCCACAGCGGGGTGAATGTGCCAGCGCCCCCGGGTGTCATTAAAGGACTCCAAACGAGGCGGCGGTCAAGTGTTCACATGATGGCCGGGGGAAAAGGACTTTTATTGTCCCCTCGTTAATTATTGTCAGTCCTTCAGGTTAATCAATCTCCGAACACGTTGGCGAGCTGCAGATGCTGTGATAAAGCGAGTGTTACCACACTGTGTGCATTTTACGACGGCGTCAGCCCACGGTGCAAAGCGAAACAATGGCGCTCCAGTCGGACAGCCGCGCGCCCCCGACAGGAAGGGGTCTGTTCCGCTGGCGGGGAACGAAGCCGATAAGATGAGGAATGTACGACGGCGTGAGGAATCCCTCCCCCTCGCCGCGACTGTGGACCACACGGGATAAAGACGTGAAATATGATTTGCATTTTATTTTCAGTTTAATAGTCAAAAAGCATTTCAACCACTGTGCATGTTGAGTATTTTGTGCGCGTATGTGCAACACGTGACAAAATAGTGGTCACCGTGAGAGAACTTTCAGCGTCATTCAAGTGTCGCCAAGCTGGACCGGCAGCGTGCTGGTTTGTGTCGTGTTTGCTACAAGAACAAATACAATGCATACCCGTTGACATGAATCTGAAGTGGTCATTAATGCCCGTGACAAGATGACATCGGTATTGCCAACATTTGACAGCTTCCTCATATATCGGCTCTAATGGGCCGGACTTCCCCTTGCAGAGTCAACTACCCGGTGCAGGGACAGCAAAGCGGCAACAAGTAGACACACACATTCCAGGTGGTAAATGTGGCACTGCCAGTGATATACAGAATAGAGCAGCTTTTGAACATTGAACCCTGAGAGGCCACAGTGGTCAAACAAAAAGAATACCTTTCACTACACAATGAATAAATACAGTTATTATATTAGATCCTTCATTGTATCAGTAGACTGTATATATATACATACATATATTAACTATTGCCAATTTGGGTGAAATATTACAATGCAAATAAATAATTACAGCATATTGTTTAAATGAAAAAAAAACCCTGACATAATAGACAGTTTAAAGGAAATAGGTCAAACCAAAGGAATATCACAAGCATATTCAGCAAATACAGCTGTTTACACCCAGGACAGCTCTTGAGAGGGACTCTCGTTTACCCTGTCATGATCCAACACATTCTGTGAGCTGAACAACATGCTCGTTAAAAGAACCTCATGGAAAGAGAAGCCTTGACAGCAGTGGATGTGAGGCTGCATTTGTGATAAGTCTGTGAACTGTGATCATCACAGTTCACAGACTGAGGGTCTTAAACTGCTCCTACAGTCTGGAAGAGCCCAGCGGAAAACTACGACAACGTCAGCTGTGCTATGAAAATGCTGTCATAAAATTAATAATAATCATCATAATCATAAATTATACCATAATACTACAACTAATAATAATAATAGTAATAATGATAATAATAATGATGATGATGATGATGATGATGATGATAATAATAATAATCGTAATAATAATAATAATGCTCAACTCTCTTGCCCCCGTTAAACCCGGCCTGTCTCATTCCTCCACTCTGCCCCCTGGTTCTCCCCCCACCTGCGCCAGCTGAAGGCCAAAGGTCGCCAGCTGGAGCGTCTTTTCAATAGAACTGGACTCACTGTTCACAAACAAATGCACTCTGCTCACATCCTCCACTATAAAGACGCCATTTCATCCACCAAATCCCAATACTTTGCCGATAAAATCAGTTCTGGTGCTGGAAATACCAGGGCCCTGTTTTCAGTGGTCAACAATTCTCTCCGCCCCCCTGATTCCCTCCCACCACACTTCTATTCCACTGACCACTGTAACTCCATAATGGCATTTTTCAACTCTAAAATATCCACCATCCACCAGCAACTGACCCCTCACACGTCTAGTCGTCCGCCTCCCTTTGTTCCCAATCCCCCCCTCTCCATACCTCTCTCCTGCTTTCAACTCCCCTCAGCGACAGACTTAACAAAACTCATCCGGTCTTCCAAGCCATCTACCTGCCAACTTGACCCCCTGCCATCCTCCCTAGTTATAGCCTCCCTTCCCTCTTTACTACCCCTGATAACAGCCATTATTCATTCCTCTCTCACCTCTGGTTCCGTCCCATCCCCGTTCAAATCTGCTGCTGTTACACCCCTATTGAAGAAACCTGGCCTAGACCCCAACATTTTCAATAACCTTCGCCCCATCTCCAACCTGCCATTTATCTCAAAAATTCTGGAAAAAGTTGTGGCATCACAGATTCAGGCCCACCTCTCCAACAATAACCTCTATGAACAGTTCCAATCCGGCTTCCGCCCCCGTCACAGCACAGAAACAGCCCTCATTAAAATAACCAACGACCTCCTGATGGCAGCTGACTCTGGTCATTTATCCATCCTCATCCTCCTTGATCTGACCGCAGCCTTTGACACCATTTCCCACCCCATCCTCCTCGACCGACTAGCCTCCATTGGTGTATCCGACACACCCCTACTGGTTCCATTCATATCTCTCTGGCCGTACTCAATTCATTCAGTTAAAATCATTCTCATCTCATACCTCCCCCCTCTCCTCAGGTGTTCCCCAGGGCTCTGTCCTTGGCCCTATCCTATTCATCATCTACCTCCTCCCACTCGGTCAAATATTCCGTAAACACAACATAAATTTTCACTGTTACGCGGACGACACCCAGCTCTATGTCTCCTCCAAACCCTCATCCACCTTCCCCCCCTCTTCCCTCTGTGCCTGCCTACAGGAAATCAAATCCTGGTTTCCCTCCCACTTTCTCAAACTTAACAGTAACAAAACCGAGATAGCCCTCATTGGCTCCAAATCCTCACTCACCAAGCAACCCAGTTTCACCCTCTCTATTGACAACTCCTCAGTTTCCCCCTCCCCTCAGGTTAAGAGTCTGAGTGTCGTCCTCGACAGCACCCTATCATTCCACACCCATATCAACAACACCATCCGGTCCGCCTACTTTCACCTCCGAAATATCAACCGCCTCCGCCCGTCACTCACTCCCAACAGCGCTGCTATTCTGGTCCACTCTCTAGTCACCTCACGCCTGGATTACTGTAACTCCCTTCTGTTTGGTCTTCCCCACAAACTCCTCCATTAACTCCAACTGGTCAAAAACGCTGCTGCCCGTATCATCACCAAAACCCCTGCCATCTGTCACATCTCCCCCGTCCTACACCAACTTCACTGGCTCCCTATCAAACACCGCATTGAGTACAAGATCCTCCTCAATACATTCAATGCCATTCACAACCTTGCCCCCCCCATATCTGTCTGATCTCATCCAAATCCATACTCCCACCCGGTCACTCAGATCCGCCTCCTCCATACACCTACAGGTTCCCCCAGCCCGTCTGTCCACCATGGGGGCACGAGCCTTCAGCCACTCCGCCCCACGCCTCTGGAATAGCCTTCCCCCGGACATTCGAAATATGGACTCACCTCTCACCTTCAAATCCCACCTCAAAACGCATCTTTTCAGACAGGCCTACTCAGACATGGACTTAATATCTGCTGCAAGCTCTGTGCCTTTTTAAATCTGTTTTAATCTGTGTCCTTTGATTGTTTTATGCTTTTATGCTTGTTAGGTGATCTTGAGTGTCCTGAAAGGCGCCTTATAAAATAAATGTATTATTATTAATCGAAATAATAATAATAATGCTGTCATTATAACAACATTATACTTACAGCATAATGGTGTTGTAATTATTCATAATAATAATAGTAATAATAATAATAATGCTGTTCTTCTAATTAACACTAATAACATTAATGACATGTGTTCCAGAGCCCCAGCGGGCCGCGTCAGGCGGGGTCCTCCCTGCCACTGGCCCGCCTCAGCTCCTCTGTGTGTTCGAAGCTCGCCTGGATGAACTGGCCCACCAGGCGGTCCATGTAGCATTCCCCGCGGGGCAGCAGGCCCTCCAGGAAGCCCAGGTGGCCTCCGTGGGCCGTCACCAGCAGGGCAACGTTGGCCAGGTGCTGGACCATCGCCATGGGGATACCTTAGAGAGCATGGGGGGTACAGAGTCAGGTTCAGAGGAACGACAGCCATGGGGAGACCTTAGAGAGCATGGGGGGTACAGAGTCAGGTTCAGAGGAACGACAGCCATGGGGAGACCTTAGAGAGCATGGGGGGTACAGAGTCAGGTTCAGAGGAACGACAGCCATGGGGAGACCTTAGAGAGCATGGGGGGTACAGAGTCAGGTTTAGAGGAATGACAGCCATGGGGAGACCTTAGAGAGCATGGGGGGTACAGAGTCAGGTTCAGAGGAACGACAGCCATGGGGAGACCTTAGAGAGCATGGGGGGTACAGAGTCAGGTTTAGAGGAACGACAGCCATGGGGAGACCTTAGAGAGCATGGGGGGTACAGAGTCAGGTTCAGAGGAACGACAGCCATGGATTAGATTAGATTACATTCAACTTTATTGTCATTGTACAGAGACAAGGGAATGTAGTTGGCATTCTAACCAGAAGTGCAAAGGAGTGAAAAGGTGCAGTATGTACATGAGACATGCAATATGAGTGGACAGTTGTAAAGTGACAGTAGTAAGTACATAAAGTGACAGTGGTAAGTACATAAAGTGACAGTGGTAAGTAAATAGTGGCCCTGTAAAGTAAACAGTAGCAGTCAACAGTAAAGAATTAACAGATAAGATAAACAGATAAACAGCAAGTAGAGGTAGTAATTGGATGGAATGAAAGAAATGAAATGAAATATGGTAGCATCTTTGTTGTGGCATTCTGAGGACCAGAACAGTACGTGATGACTTCAGACACGGGTCACTAAGGATGTGGACCTGAGGGGACCCGGAGTCCTGCTGGTTGGACTCCAACACCCCCGGCTAGAGGACACCCGACCCGAGCCCGGCGGGACCCAACGGTACCCCACAGGCCGGGTCGGATTCGGACAAATTTGTAGAAATCATGCCCGGGTTCGGGTCGGGCTTTACCCGCGCGTTAACCTGCGCAAGTTGCGCTCATCTGTTTGTTGACATTTCCAAATGCCTTGCGGTTGCTTACTAAAGGTGGGATTTCATATACACAGAGGTAAATGTATCATTAGTATGGAAAAAAAATAGACCGGCTCTCCCCGAGCGTGAGCCCGTGTTGTCGCGGTGACGGTGCGCTCCGTCACAGACTGTGTCGGGTTCGGACACAAAAAGCCTGATGCCTGTCGGACGCGGGTCAGGCTCGGACAGAACATTCCGGCCCGATCCGCGCTCTCCCCCCCCCCCAGGCCCTCCCCCCCCCAGGCTCTCCCCCCCCCCAGGCTCTCCCCCCCCCAGGCCCTCCCCCCCCCAGGCTCTCCCCCCCCCCCCCCCAGGCCCTCCCCACCACCACCAGTTCTGAGAGCGCGGCCCACTCACTGTCTCTGGGACTCATGGGGTCGTCGGCAGCGTTGAGACACAGGACGGGCGTGGCGGTCTGCGGCAGCTTGGCGTCAGGGCTGGAGGCGATGTAGTAGTCGGTGCTGGAGTTGTAGCCTTTGACCACCACGGTGAAGCGCTCGTCAAACTCACGGATGGTGCGGGCCTGGAGGGAGCGGGCCCAACAACCGGCACAAGAGGTTTCAGCGCGTGACACATTCTGAAGGGAGTCTCTTTACATTGAGAAGGGAAACATTTCCGGGTTCCGAGGTAGAAAGGGGCTCCCTACCTTTATCACGTGGTCCACGTCCACCACTTTGTCCATTACCTTACGGTTCCTTCAACGCAAAAACGGGACAAAACTGCTGAGTCCTGAGGGACACCCGGGACAGACACTCTGAGAGACTCTGAACCATCTGAGAGGAGGTGCTGCTCATCTGACCTATTGATGGTGCTGCACAGGTTGGCCGCTATCGGCCGGTTGAAGAGCAGCCAGTTGATTGGCCGCTCCAAAGAGTCGTTCGTCTTCAGGGAGTTCCAGCACACAGACAGGGTGAGCACGGCCACCAGGCCTGACCGGGGGCCCTTGTTGGCCAGGTGGTTCAGAACCAGCATGCTTGGGAGACAAACGATGGGGGGAGAGATGAGACATTGTTCTAACTCCCAGTCGGGGGTTCGGTGGCCGGTGACAGATTGGGGACAGAGGACCCTTACCCGCCCAAGGACATGCCCACGGCCAGCAGGGGTGCTTGTGGGAGGAGAGCTTTGATGTGGAGGATCACGTGATCGAGGTCTGCGAGTTTGGCCGCAAAGCAGATGTAGGGTGTCTGGGAACGACGAGCAGAAGGTCAGGGGGCTGTCATGTATTGTTGAGGGTACAATTACTACAACTCCCCCACTGGCTGCAGTTACACTGCTGACACTCATTAAAGGCCTAGTTATGCTTCGTTTATACTTCCGCGTCGACGCGACGCGTTGGGACGGCGGACCCACGGCGGACCCTTTGCGGACCCTTTGCGGACCTTTTACGTCCTCGACGCGCACCTCCCCAAATCCTAGACGCGCGTCGAGGCGACGCCGTCCCAACGCGTTGGCTTCTGCTGTGATTGGTCCGCGAGCTACATTGGCTGGAGATCGCTTTTCCGGTTTCCACTCGTAAACACCGCCACGGTGTAAACACAGCCTTGATAAATGCTTCGACTGATTGGCGACAACATATATATATATATATATATATATATATATATATATATATATATATATATATATATATATATGTGTGTGTGTGTGTGTGTGTGTCCGTATGTAATGATCAGAATGGTCATTACATACGGATTACTAGCGAGTTAAAAAGCCGTTCTTGATAAAGAACGGTTATGTCACGTTAGATCAAGACATTCAGAAAGTAATCCATAATAAACTACATAGCTGTATATTATATAAAGCAATCGTATCACATAGTCATATCTGTTGATAAAAAACGTATAAAACTTTTGCCTTCATTTCTACTCGAAACTTTTTTTAACTCGCTAGTAATCCGTATGTAATGGCCAGAATGGTCTGGTCCCTCTACCGGTGTGGCAATGAATTGCATTTTGAGACGTAAACCCAACGCAATCCCTCCGCAGAAGTATCACGGGCTCATGACGGCGTCCGAGCAACGGCGTGGCCATTGCGTGATCACGACGCGATCCCTACGCAGAAGTATAAACCAGGCTTAACTCCACAGTCGGACTATTGAGCATTACTGGGCTTGGTAAAGTGCCTTGTCAAGTCACTGTAAAGTCACTTGACACAGGAATTAATGTGTTGATGTATTGCTTACATACACAATTCCTTTGTACCATCAACCATTTTGTTTGTCTATTAGTGTCCTATCAAACCTATCAGTGACCTGTCAAACCTATCAGTGACCTATCAATCCTATCAGTGACCTATCAAACCTATCAGTGACCTACCAAACCTATCAATGACCCGTCAACCTATCAGTGACCCATCAAACCTATCAGTGACCTATCAAACCTATCAGTGACCTATCAATCCTATCAGTGACCTATCAAACCTATCAGTGACCTATCAAACCTATCAGTGACCTATCAAACCTATCAGTGACCTATCAAACCTATCAGTGACCTATCAAACCTATCAGTGACCTATCAATCCTATCAGTGACCTATCAAATCTATCAGTGACCTATCAAACCTATCAGTGACCTATCAAACCTATCAGTGACCCATCAAACCTATCAGTGACCCATCAAACCTATCAGTGACCCATCAAACCTATCAGTGACCTATCAAACCTATCAGTGACCTATCAAACCTATCAGTGACCTATCAAACCTATCAGTGACCTGTCAACCTGAAGAGTGCTCAACACAGCCTCCCCTGCTGGAACACAGGCGTTCTCTAGCTGGGGCGCTGGCGGTGTCATGCAGAACACACACTGCACACATCCACCACGGACGGAGGTTCCACGCGTTCCACTCACCAGCAACTCCCTGTCATCCGAGCCTCTGTTGGTGAACACCACACACCTAGGAGACAAGCATGTGGGAGGAATGACATCCTGTGCATGAACATAATAACAAGGCCAACATATATATAACATATATACAGACAGACAGACAGACAGGCGGGCAGACAGGCAGGCAGACAGACAGGCAGGCAGACAGAATGGCAGGCAGACAGACAGGCAGGCAGGCAGACAGACAGACAGACAGGCAGGCAGACAGACAGACAGACAGAAAGGCAGACAGACAGGCAGACAGACAGACAGACAGGCAGGCAGACAGACAGAAAGGCAGGCAGGCAGACAGACAGACAGACAGACAGACAGACAGGCAGGCAGGCAGACAGACAGGCAGGCAGACAGACAGAAAGGCAGGCAGACAGACAGACAGACAGACAGACAGACAGGCAGGCAGGCAGACAGACAGACAGGCAGGCAGACAGACAGACAGGCAGGCAGGTAGACAGGCAGACAGACAGAGAGCAGACCACGGTGGCCTCCACCGACCTGTAGCCACGCCGGGTGGCCTGCCTGACCACGTCATAGACGTAGAGATGCTGGCTGTTGGACCCTATCCCGGGCAGGATGAGCACGGTGGGCCGCGTGGCGGACGCCGGGTAGGCCGGGCTGAACACGTTGTCCACCCAGTCCAGGGAGATCCAGTCGCCGTCCGCTGTCGGCAGAGCCTCGCTGCGTAGTAACCAGACACACGTTCATCCTCTTAAAAGCAACAAACAGGGATCTAAAGGGCAGACTGGATGGAGGAACGTCACCGCCAAGAACAAGGACCCTACTTCCGATAGACGACACGGGGTGTGGACTTGATGAGCAGCGGGAGAATGGTCTGGAGCCGGCCCCCCCAGCACCACGGCGTGGGACAGAAGCGGCGGGCCACCACGGGGCAGTGCTTGAGGAGGAAAGCCCGGAACGCGTCGCTGCACACCAGCACCGGCACCTGGCCCACAACACAGCGCATTAAGATTTCATTTGAAACGATGAAAGGTGAATAGATTAAGCGCTCGCGTTGACCTGAATCATAGATCACAACAAGATACTAAAGATAATACAAGACAATACAAAGATAATACAGAAACATACTCATCCAACTTACCTTGCACTTGCGAGCCCACAGATAGTACATGAGGACCACGATGCAGAGGGCTAAGGTGACGGGCCTGGGGAGATACGTGCTCAGCCCCGTCCCTTCCAGGTGCGATGATAGAGGCATGACTGTAGGTGACTATAGGTGATGCTGCGGAGGACCATGGACCGCTCCGGCTCTCTGTGGCGCAGGGATGACGGTGATGTTTCACCGCACGCAGAGATAACCCCAGCTGAATCGCGATTGTCAGAGAAAATAACCACAAAAAACGCATTCACGCAAGTACTATCATCACCCCCCCCGCCGAGAACAGCTGCTTGGCGATCGCACCACCTCGGTGAGCGGACGGTTCAGCTTGTTACGGTTCCTCTGCTCCCAGATGGCCGTGTCGTTCGGGGTGGTCCTGCCCTGCAGTGTTTCTCCGACCCGTCAGACAGGTTGTTCTCCTCGCTCCACTGACAGGACGCGGAGCAGCATCGCAGACTTTTGGTCGCCCCGGGTGAGGGTGAGGTCGTGAGGAGGAGCGAGAGGAACGCGAACAAGGGAGGAACCATAAATATATACAGAAGACTAGATGTCTTACGGCGGGGTCTAGAACGTCCGCACAGGTCGGCCATCTTACTACAGGTAAGCTGTCTGTCAGAATCGGTTTATTGTGCTTTGGCCTTTACAAAGCTATTGTGAATAAGTATCTTAAGTGTAAGTATCCATCCATCCATCCATTATCGAAACCGCTTATCCTCTACAAGGGTCGCGGGGGGGATGGAGCCAATCCCAGCTGCAACGGGCGAGAGGTGGGGTACACCCTGGACAGGTCGCCAGCCTATCACAGGGCTAACATATATAGACGAACAACCATTCACACTTACGGTCAATTTAGAGACACCAATTAACCTAATCCCCAACCTGCATGTTTTTGGTCTGTGGGAGGAAGCAGGAGTACCCGGTGAGAACCCACACAAGCACGGGGAGAACATGCAAACTCCACACAGAAAGGTCCCGGGTCCCAGGTGGATTCGAACCCAGAACCCTCTTGCTGTGAGGCGACAGTGCTAACCACTGCACCACCGTGCCGCCCAAGTGTAAGTATGTGTTCTTAATTATTAATGTTTTTGTGTGCATGTCCTTGAAGTAAATAATTACTTCAAGGACATGAAGTAAATATTTGAAGTAAATATTTGTGATATGCGCTTGTTTAAAAAAGACAGTTTGTCTTTGTGAGCTCCATGTTTACCTAAATGCAGGGCCGGCCCGAGGCATAAGTGAACTAAGCGGCCGCTTGGGGCCCCCTGGGCACCCCCCCCCCCCCCCCCAAAAAAAAATATATATATATATATATTTTTTTTATTTATTTATTTATTTATTTATTTTTTAGTTTTCAGGAATAATTGTCATTGTTGAACCCTTGTTGTTATTATTCTTCATTTTTAGTATTCAGTTTTGACTTTTAAGAAGTTGAAAATGTTAAAGTAAAGTTAAAAGTTTTAAAAACATAAGACTGAGGCACTTTAATTATTTAAGTATCTATTTATTTTTGTATTTGATTTAAATAAGACTTTTTTTTATTACATTATTTACATTTATATTGTCTATTTTTTTTTTATTTTGTTGTTGAAGATTGCACATTGAATGCCCATTTGCAGATCTGTTCCAAGTTTAAACAAATAAATGAATAAATGTGTGATTTCAGTACCCTCTAAGGTTAAAAAGACACTAGTTTGGGGTAAATAACTACTATATTAATACAACGGTGGATTACTCTCTTAATGGGGCCCCAGATCAAATACAGAATGTGGTATATCTTAATAGGGCTCCTTATTCATATAAAATGGGTTATGGGTTGATGTCTGAATGGGGCCCCTCAGGTAAATATCCCAGGATATGTGATGTGATATATCTGAAAGCCCTCTAAATCATGAAATTCTGCTTATGACACAATGTCTGTGTCGAACCCTGAATGTATGTAATCAATAATGGACTTAACTTTTAATCCAAAATATAGGCCAGGCCTTTAAAGTAGGCTTATGGTTTGGGGGGAGCTAAACCCAGTGCTGTATCTGTTTGCCTGTGCAGGCCCTGCAAGTCAGGTTACAGACTATGATTCTGAACAAATTAAGGTATAGCCCATCTCAGGGGCGGAGCGGGGGGGTGGCTTTCGGGGCTGAAGCCCCGAATCTCACTTCAAAAGCCCCAGATCTTTTTTAAGCTTTTGAAGTTATGACAACCAAATAGTTATTGTGTTAAATTAAATAACCATTAAATAGTATTGTCTTGAGCAGGCCCTGCAACTAAAAATGTAGTCTATGAATTAGAAGGGATTTAGGATTTGCCAGTGTCCAGCAGGTCACCCTAAAAGGGACTAGAATGCAGGAAATCGCATCTTGGAACAGACTGGACTGGAAATCTAACACCGATGCTGTATGCAAGAAGGGGATGAGCAGACTCTATTTCCTGAGGAAGCTGAGATCTTTCAACGTGTGCAGTAAGATGTTGGAGATCTTCTACCGGTCTGTTGTTGCTAGCACCATTTTATTTGCTGCTGTGTCGTAGGGTCGGCGGTTCGATTCCCTCCTCCAACTGTCTGCATGTCGTAGTGTCATGAGGACGACACTGAACCCCAGCTTGCTCCCCGGGCGCTGAACACGGCAGCCCACTGCTCCTATGTGATATAGGATGGGTCAAATGCAGAGAACCAATCCCGTCCCCCCTTCCCTTTTAGGCAATTTCCCTCAGGGATCAATAAAGTATGTCTGTCTGTCTGTCTGTGTGTTGGGGCAGGAGCACCAGAGCCAGTGACACCAACAGACTTGATAAAATTATCAAGAAGGCTGGCTCTGTACTAGGTCTCGGGCTAGAATCTTTTGAGTCTGTGGTGGAGAGGAGAATGCTGAAAAAACTGTTATCCATCATTGACAATGATCAGCACCCTCTCCATCACACAGTGGTCAGACAGCGGAGCACCTTCTCTCACAGGCTGCTCCAGCTCCGCTGTCGAAGGGACAGCTATAGGAAATCATTCCTACCACATTCCATTACACTGTACAATAACAGCCAATAACTTATTGCAACAGTCTCCTTGCACCTTATATTTCATTTCATTATATTCTGTACACTGTTTCTGCGGGTCTGTGTTTCTTTAAAAATATTTGCACTAAAATTAGTTTAGGTTAGTTAAGATTAGTTTAGATTATATTTAGTTTACATTTTAGTTTATTTAGTTTTAGTTTATATTTTATATTTATATTTGTAATATATATATTTTATTTTTACATACACTTTTTATTTCTAATCTATTCTGTGTATTTTAATGCTGCTGCTACATTGCAATTTCCCAGTTTGGGATTAATAAAGTATTTCTATTTCTATTTCTATTTCTTAGAAATTAAAAATTTTCCGGCCGGCTCTGCCTAAATGTTTGCAAAAGAAAAAAGCTAATAATATTGTCTCTCGTATTGTCTCATCTTCTCGCTTAAAGATCTGTACCTTGCCATGGTGAGCGAGCTTCTCAACTAAACAGGTCTTGTCTTGTGTTTGTGTAGTGTACTTATTAATACTAACGTCTTATAGTAATACACTCTATTTCTCTTTCTTCCCCTCTTACCTCACTTGTGAGGTAAACCTTTACCAGTCATCAGTCACCCTTGTATTTGATGTCCCACTGACTCTCATCGCACCTGAAATCCCATCCCTACAACTACCCTACCATCTCTTGTTGCTGTCCCCTTGCCCGGACTTCCTCGCCCGCACAGCCTAGCGACCCACAACTTGGCTCTACTTGCCCTTGCCCTATGACAATTCCTAATCCCTATGGACAATTTATCTCCTACACTGGACTGAGACATGAGGCATGTGTAATGTTTTGGCGCCCTCTAAGTAAAATCTAATCAATATTTAATTTAAATGTATGTGTTTGTGAATTGCCGTGTGTGGGTGAAAGTTTTTGTTGAAAATTAGCTTGTCATTTGAAGGGTGTGCTTCTGTGTGCGCCTATGTCTCTATCTGTGTCTAACACACTCTCGCAAACACACACTCACTCTGGCATAAAAAGAATTGGTTTAACTCCACTGAACTTGGAGATGATGGCTGCTGAGGCTGAAGTGGCTGTGGACCCAGCTGGATGAGGACCACCTTTTTTTTAAGGATTCATTATGCTTCTGCAGCACCTTTGTTCAAACATTCTGATTTTAGTAAATCTACAAAGATCTTTGAAAAGTAGGCCTACCTTTATAATATCTAATGAAGTAAATATTTGTAAACAATGTGTTTCAGACTGGTTTACTACCATTTCGTGTAAAAAGGGGTGTAGTGGTAAAATAAGAGGTGGGTAAACTGGTTTACTACCATAACATGTAAATAGGGGTGTAGTGGTAAAATAAGAGGTGGGTAAACTATTACTGTAATTCTGTGATCGCAGTAAGGTTGACTGTGATATGCGCTTGTTTAAGAAAGACATACAGAACATATTTGATGATGCTGAAGGTTACTGTTTAATGTTTACACCAATACTAGTGGTAGGCCTACTAAATGATTCATACAGTGCATTTTGTGATTATGCTATATTATGAGGTGCATTAGATTTATTGAGAGGTGGGTAAACTGTTCACTTAAGTTTAGCCTCCACTACAGCCCTGTACATGTAAAAATATTTTCATTCAAAATTGAAAATATGGATGTGTATGGTTATTTGTCTCAAGGCCTCAATTATTCATAAGTATGCAGTGTTATAAATACATGGTGTACAGGGTGGGGATTTCAACATGCAGCCTTTCTTATAGCCTATTTGTAAATATTGTAATCCCCATATTTCAGAACATTATTCTATTTTTTAGGACATAACATGATTATTCATAAGTATGCAGTGTCATAAATACACCTCTGACGGTTGAAAATTGAGCAAGTTGTGGTTAATTAAAAAGTACATTTACCCCTACCAACACTGTTATGGGGAGCGAGCTGCCTGTAGCAAGATGGCCGCCATGTGCGGACGTTCGACTCCGTTGGCCAGTGACGCGGAGTAGTCTTCTGTAAATATCTATGGGAGGAACGACATCGACAAGGAGGAGATATATGAATAAAAAAAAAAACGCAAAGCAACATCCGAAACATGTAACGGAAGCTGAAGTCCCGCCCACAGAAAGTCCCCACTCGCCCCCCCCCCCCCCCCCCCCCCCCTCCAAATCTGATCATAAGGTTGAGATGAAAAACTGTTCAGCCCAGTGGCGCGGGAAGTGGGGGTGCGGCAGGTGCTGCAGCACCCCCTGTTGGCGAAGCTTTAAAGACCCACTCCGGCAAAATTTGACTTTTTTACCCTTTTAACATTTCCTACTAGTGGTATATATGTATTTCAACACATAGTACGATCGAAATATGTCGTAAACCGATTCATGAGGATTTCTGGTTTGAAATGTCACTGAACCTCCGCAAGTCACAAAAACACTCCGTTTTTCCTGTCCTCATGTCGTCATGAAGATGTGGAACCAATCAAAAACTGACTTTCAAGTAAGACCCGCCCCCTGCGCCAGAGCAGGCCACTGTGAAGGCTGGGTTAATATGGGCTGAGTATGCTTCGTTTATGCTTCCGCGTCGAGGCAACGATGGGGGGGTTCCGCACATAGACATATGGTTCCGCACCCTTTACGGACCCTTTACGAACCCTTTACGTCCTTGACGTGAACCTCCCAAAATCCTAGACGCGCGTCGAGGCGAAGCAACCCCAAACGCAGCGGCTTTTGGCTGTGATTGGTCCGCGAACTACATTAACTGGAGATCGCTTTTCCGGTTTCCACTCGTAAACACCGCCACGATGTAAACACAGCCTTGATAAATGCTTGGACTGATTGGCGACAACATATATATACACATAACTTTTGCCTTAATTTCTATAAACTTTTTTTTAAACTCGCTAGTAACCCGTATGTATGACCGCAATCCCTACGCATAACTACAAACCAGCCGCAGATTATGCGGCTTGGGCAAGAACAACCCCTTGCCTGAAACCATGAAGAAGGTCTGAACACCTTCTGTGTAAAAGCTATACAATTCTTTATTAGTTGGGTCAAAAATGTTTGAATGTGCTCCTTTTTTAAATAAAACGAAAATGTCAGGGGTCGATCAATGTCCGGAGTGGGTCTTTAAAATAAGCATCGTAATCTACCACTGATCCTGGCGCATCAAGCTCTTTTTAACAGACAATTTGATAATGGATATATTGCTAATAATATACAATTTACATTGACTGCACTAGGCAAATAACATTTTAGTTTGTATGCACGCATTTACACAGATATTTAGATTATTTTTTCATCGCTGGTCTTTGGAGCTCGCTTGTTGCGATATAGTTTCTGTGCACTGTCAGCTCATCTGTTCTTCATGTAGGGGAGGGCGAGTGTTTTTTTTTTTGTTTTTTGAAAGGAGACGGAGGTCTCTCCCCCCCCCCCCCCCCCCCCCCCCGCCCCGCACCGCACCCCCTGCCGAAAATGTCTTCCTGCGCGCCTTCAGCCACGCAATAAACATGATGAAATAAAATATTTGGCTTTGTCCACTGTGTCATCCGAAACAGTTCGGGTTTGGCCAAATGGTAGTGTCCCTTGTGAGTGTGTGTGTGTGTGTGTGTGTGTGTGTGTGTGTGTGTGTGTGTGTGTGTGTGTGTGTCGTGCTAAGAAAATTAAAAAACAAACTTAAAATAAATTGGGTTTTTTTGTCAATGTATCCATGTGTGTGTAGTTGAACATCCTGCTGCAGCTCAGCTGAGAAGGGTCCTGTATGTCTGCAGGACGGGGGCGTGACTTGTAGTAGGCGTAAATTGTACTAGGCGTAACTTGTAGTAGGAGGCGTGTAATTTTCTAAATCACGCATTACGCCAATAGTAGAATACTAGGCTATCCGTCGAAGTCGAAAGTCAAAAGTCATTATTGCCTTTGTATTCTATCAGGCCTTGAGCGTAGAAGACAACCTGGACCTGGCATGAAGTTTACACGGCATATAAAGGCCGACTTTTTAAGCCCGAAATGTCTTCAATAAAATTATTTGATTTATTCATCTGCTGTCTTTTTGTTAAAGGTATGAAGGGATAAAGTAGGCTAAACTTATGCCGGTTCCCCCACGTTAAACTGCTATGTGCATTAAATGTCATTGTAAAATTGTAATAGGCTTATTTTCTTAATGCATAATATGACTCAGGGATGTCAGTTTCACGTAAGCCAGTAAGGCTATGATTAAGCTAATCAAGAGCATATTTTTTAATGAGTGGGTCGGGTGCATTATTTTTATATAAGGCCTAATAACATTTGCGGTCCGAGTTGCGGTCATTGATGTACCTTTGGTGTAATTATTGTTCGTGTTTTATGATGTCTTATAAATGGTTGTGGGGGGTCTAGCATAGTAGACACACACGGGGGCGCTGTGGGTCACGCAAGAGTATTTTAAGTTATAGCAGAGCTGAAGAAGAGTTGAATTATTTTTTTCTACATTCAGTACGTGGTCTCACGCTTGTATATTAATACAGCAAATGTGATGTTATGAGCTAGTAACATTAAAAACTTCAGTTCCCAGCATGCTCAGCGCTAAACTGGATGCGCACTCAGCCCTTCACGCAGCCATGCATTGTTGTTGGTAGAGTCCTATATTAGGACTCTAGTTGTTGGTAGTTCACGTATGTACTGACTTGCTGCAGGAGACTTGATTTAACACGGCTCGTCAAGATTCACGCATAAGATGTGGACATAACAGCAAACACGACAGTACCCGCGTACCACTGCTAATCTTAATTCCGCGATTTAGAAAAGTACAAGACACGCCTCCTACTACAAGTTACGCCTAGTACAAGTTACGCCTCCGTCTTGCAGGACGCAGGAGATCAGCTCGGTCTGTTCCCATATGGGCAGCGTTCCTCCTCCGCCTGTAGGGGGCGCCAGAGAGCCAGAGCACACTGTAGAGGCTGCGCTGCGTGTCTCCACGTTCTAAAGTTGGTACGCTTTTTAATTTGGAGGAATTGGTTTACAGAGATGTAGTGACGGTGCGGTGGCACCATGTGACTTGGATTACATACACGACTGAGGGCCACTAGGAGGAGGGCATGAGATTATTACGAGATGTTTACTGGCAGACAGAAGATTAATGAAAGAGCAGAACCGTTTGGGTAATCCTACCGGAAAGAGACGAAGATCTGTTATCTACTGGGCTCAACAGAACCCGCCACCGCAGCCTCCGAGTAACTTGGATTTTGTTCCTCTGTTTTAGAAAAAAAAAAAATCAGAATTTTTATTCCAACTGTATTATACCGCTTAGAACATGTACAACAAACATGTATACATTTAATTTATTACAAAAGATTGGGTACCGCTGTGTTGCCGAGGCTGCACCGTACGGTCTATTCACAGACGCCATCCTGCTACCGAGCGGCACGGGGGCTTTGACCTGCTCCGTCTCCGACCTGGGCCGGTGCACCCCTCCTTAGACGACCTGGTGGTCCCGGGCTCCCCCAGGAGCACCATATCGATACCGAACGATACCGGACACCCGATCGACATAGTCCAGTACGGTGTAGAGCTCCTCGACTCACTTGAACCGCAAACCTCAGCCTCCCAGTGGCTTGGATTAGAGGCACGCGCCACCGTGCCCAGCGAGGGTCCTCTGGGAGGAACCGCATGACATCACAGATAGACCGCTGCTTTCTGAGGTCCACCAAACAAGATTGCTATTTACATTTAGTTTTGTAGAAGCTTATTGTTGACTGTTGATTGTGATTGGCTCTACACTTTTGTTTCGATGTTACCTTAATTGAAACAGAACTGCCACCCTCAGCCTCCCTATAGTCAATTAGTTTTACTATTATTTTGTGTTATTAATATTCCTTATAATAATTCACCCACCCAGATAATGTATTTTCTTCTAATTATACAAGCTGGTGTACTCGGTTGTCTCTCATCTGTGATGTCATGCGGTTCCTCCCAGAGGACCCTCGCTGGGCACGGTGGCGCGTGCCTCTAATCCAAGCCACTGGGAGGCTGAGGTTGGCGGTTCGAGTGAGTCGAGGAGCTCTGCACCGTACTGGACTATGTCGATCGGGTGTCCGCGCTAAGTTCGGTATCGATATGGTGCTCCTGGGGGAGCCCGGGACCACCAGGTCGTCTAAGGAGGGGTGCACCGGCCCAGGTCGGAGACGGAGCAGGTCAAAGCCCCCGTGCCGCTCGGTAGCAGGGTGGCGTCTGTGAATAGACCGTACGGTGCAGCCTCGGCAACACAGCGGTACCCAATCTTTTCTGTTAAATTACATTTGCAGTGTTTATTTGTTTTACGGATTATAATTTAATTGAAAAAAAAAATCGAAGAAATTCTATATGTAGAGAAACAAAGCCAAAACCAATGCAGTAGACTAGCTAAATCTCTATACGTTAATGTTAATGTCAGTCTTGTTAGCCATTTCAGATGCTGTCCTATTGAAACATATCCTGCATGATGGATCAGTCCACTGAGAATACAGTCCCCAATGTATCGGCCTCATCCACTGTGATGAATCCGGAAGACGTTCTCCTCGACGGGACGTTGCGATGCTTGAAATGACTCATCAAACCAACACAGGAGGGTCACGGGGGGCATCCCGTTAAATCACAGACACACAGTAAAGGACTGGAGGTCATAGGCATGGTCAGTCAAAGCTGTTTTTAATAGGCGTCACATGGAGGAAAAGGCTCCCGCTAAGATATTCCTCGTGAAGCCGTTCACCTTAAGCACACTCACCCATCAAGTATTGACATTCATCAATAATGGACACAGTGTAAACTGACGGCTGACCGGTTCAGTGTATGTTCTCAGCTCCCACATGCACGGCATTCTGTTCAGTCTCTCCCGCGTCCGTGGTTCTTCCGAATGGGACCGATGCGTACATATGGGAGGAGCTATGTTCGCCTTGACCTGTGGTGTACCTGAGCTCTGAGTGATGGCTGAAGAAGGGCACGGAAGACCCGCCCACCTGCCTAGGTCATTAGCATCTGCAGCGACAGGCTCGCTAGACGTCAGCGCTACCTGGTAAATAAGAGGATTTCATAGACTCTTTCTATATAAACATTTTGTTAAGGAAAAATACACCTGAATTCTCTTATGTACAACAGAAGACAAAAAAAAAACATAACCTGCATATTCGTTATTCATTTTTAATATGTATATTTTCTGTATTAGAAATATCGCTATTTTCTGAAATTTACTATTTTAATAATGACCATTTCACCCATAAATCATTGAATTACATTATATACATAAATAATACAGAACCCATTTAATCATAAACAATATTAAAATATATGTTCAATAGATACAAATGTTTTTAATCCTATATTTCAACGACCCTATCAGGAAGTCCTTAGACAGTCAGCGTTGTAAAGCCATTCTCCTCAAAACTATTAAGTGCAAACAATTTTTCTAAAAAAGAAAAACAGAGCCAGACTGAAGCATCCAGCGCTTTAGGGGAGCAGGGGGTACGCAAGTCGTTTGTGAACTGAGCTTCTTAAGCCATCTTTGATTTTAACTCACAGGTGTGTCGCCACACCGCATCACACGTGGTAAACAGACAGGGAACCAACAGAACGACGGAAACAACTAACAGTGCAAATATATGTAAGATGTGTGGAGCTGATTAGGGCTGAAAGCTCTTTCTGACACCGCAGGGGAAAACACAAGGGGCCACCGTACCCCTCAGGCCTAGGACTCAAGTGGGGGACGGACACGCACACGCACGTGCACGCGCACACACACACACACACACACACACACACACACACACACACACACACACACACACACACACACACACACACACACACACACACACACACACACACACACACACACACACACACACACACACACAGCAAGCGTGTACAGTAGTCAAAGCTGACATGAAGATGTGCCTTCCTTGCATACTCTGGAACCAACAGGCGCGGAGGGTAGGACCACTCATTAGAACAGCCTGTTAGAACAGCCCGCTAGAACAGCCAGTTAGAACAACAGCCCGCTAGAACAGCCTGTTAGAACAGCCCGCTAGAACAACAGCCTGTTAGAACAGCCCGCTAGAACAGCCTGTTAGAACAGCCCGCTAGAACAACAGCCTGTTAGAACAGCCCGCTAGAACAGCCAGTTAGAACAACAGCCTGTTAGAACAGCCCGCTAGAACAGCCAGTTAGAACAACAGCCTGTTAGAACAGCCCGCTAGAACAGCCAGTTAGAGCGACGCCACACTGATGTAGCTGAACCCCCCAGACCCTCTCCTCTGGACAACATCTCTGGCTGGTCGCTGAGCGCCCTCCTCCCACTCCCACGCCCTCCTCCCACTCCCACGCCCTCGGCTCTTATTTGCCATTGAATGAAATCGAACCTCGCGCCGGGCCTCCCGGTGCCCAGGACCGCTTTAGCGGTGAGCTAACGCAGCAGCGCCGCAGGGCCCCGGCCGGGCCAGAACCCCCCCCACCACCCCCTTAGTGAGGCTGCGGTGCTGGGGTCAGCAGCATCAGTACCCGGGCTACACTACAGCCCCCCTGGGAGAGCCGGCCGTGTTGTTCTGGGACGACCACGGTGACCCCTGTGGAGAGACGAGACGGGCAGACACTCTGATGACCAACCAGGCAGTGATTTTTATACAAGAGGTGAGGGTGGAGTTGGCACAGGAGGGGGGGGGGGGGGGGGGCGTCGTCCGAGAACGGGCGGCTCTTCTACGGCCGCTGGGCGGCGGGGAGCGAGGGGCTTCTTGTTCAAGGACTTGAGGAATGGATAAGCGTTTAGTCAGGGGGGAGCCCCCTGTGCGGTGGTCCAATGACTCTCAGGGGGGGGTTAGGTTTAGGGTTGGGGGGTGGAGGTGGTCACATCACAGAGTCCACCACGGGCCGGTCGCTCACCACCTTCCCGGGCCGGGCCCACGTGCAAACAAAGCCCTCCTGGCAGGCTGTGACCAGACAGTCCTCCAGGAAGATCAACACAGTGAGTCTCTCGTGGGCGATCTTCTTGCACACCAGCGGCTCCAGCAGGGGCACGTCCTCCATGCGCGGGCACAGCGCCGTGCCCAGCGTCTTGGCGGCGTCGGCCTTGGCGGTCCGCGAGGCGCTGAGCTGGTTGAGCTTGTCGCTGCTCTTGCTGTTGATGTGGCCCATGCTGTGGTTGCGCTTGTGGTCCTTCTCGTGGCGCTCCTTGCGCGAGTCGTGCAGCGACAGCGTGGCGAACTTGCTCACCCCGGTGGCGAGGAAGGTGCCGTCCATGATGCTGCTGCCCTTGGAGGCGGCGGCGGCGGTCGCCGTGGTGGTGGTGGTCCCGGTGCTGTTGCTGCTCGCGTGGCTGTTTGGCGTGCCGCCCCCCGCGGGGTTGGAGTGTGGTAAGCTGTTAGAGCGGGGCAGGGTCGCCGGGAGGGAATTGGTGGGGTTGCCGCTGTTGCTGCCGGCGCCACCGTTGGTCCCGCCCGTACCGGCGGCGGGCGTCACGGCGCCGGCGGCGGGCGAGCTGGTGGCGCTCATGACGTTGGTGTGAGTCCTGGTCCGGGACAGGGGGAGGTGTGGGAAGAGGATGTCCTCGGTGAGGTCCCACAGACACATCTGCGTGTCCTGGCCTACCGAGCCGAAGCGGTAGGTGACGCTCACCGGCCGTCCGTCCGTGGAGTTCCTCTTGGAGAGGCGCGACTGGGCGCTGTTGGCGCGGTCCCGCCCCCCGCCGCCGAAGTGCGTCTGCTCGTGGTACTCCTCGTCGCTGCCGCTGAACTCGGCCGGCGGCTCGCCGTCGTCGGCGCCGGCGGTGCAGTGGTCGAACGCCACCACGCTCACCCACGACTTGTGGCCGTGGCCGCGCGCGATCACCCGGCAGTCCGAGAAGGACCAGACCGTCACCAGGTCGTCCTCGCCGCCCGCCACGATGTACTGGCCGTCGGGGCTCCAGCACACGCACAGCAGCCCGCCGAAGTAGCTCTTCATGGTGCCGTGCAGCTCCGCCGCGTCAAAGCCGAACACGCGCAGGAAGCCGTCCTGGCTGGCGCACGCCAGGAACTTGCCGTCGGGCGAGAAGGCGAACTCGTTGAGGGCGCCCTCGCCCACCGTCCAGCGCAGCAGCGGGTTGCGGGCCGCCTTGCTCTTGCAGGTGTGCACGGCGTAGCTCTCGCCCTGCTTCAGCAGCTGGTAGTTGGGCGGCGTGGTGCCGCACGCGTTCTCCACGTTGTAGAGGTACATGCTCCCGCTGGAGTGGGCCACCAGAAACAGGCTCTCTGAGCCCGGCACCCATCGCACACAGGTCACCCGCGACTTATCTATCAGCCTCTGGGGTGGGACGCAGAAGGAGGAAGACAACACATGGGGGGGTGGGTTACTGATGGAGGAGGGCACACCATTCAAAAAGAGATCCCCCACACACACAACACCCCATTTAGCAGAATTCAGAAGCCACAGTGCATTGGGTGCGACAGGCCGGCACCCACTTCTTCGTTGAACAGCTTGCTGGTCTCTTTCTTTATGGGGTCGATGAGCTGCACCTGGCCCGCTGAGAAGCCCACCAGCAGCGACACGCTCTCCGCCGTGGCCGTGAGGGGGTTGAAGTCGTGGCACGTGGGCTGCGTTCCTTTGTATATCCTCTTGTCTATGGGCTTACTGAGGTCCGCTGCCTGCAAGCACACAAACAAGAGCAACGCAGCATCGTCAGGAGAGGCGACGGCCAGAGGTTCGATTCACAACGTCACGCCACCGTGTCTCGCTTATCAAGCGGAATGAACCAATGAAACACGCCGATGTTCTCATGATGGCCGAACCGCAGCTGGCTCTGATGTTACAGTCGAGCCCACAAGCACGGGCTTGAAGAGGGAGTTGTGTAAAGGACTCATTTTGTAGGTCAATTAATTCCTGGCATAATGTGCAGTGTTCAGGGCATCATAATCCACATAATGACACTTAACACACCGCGAGTGCAGACAAAATGGCCTAGCTGTAAGGGTCTCACTGTAACATCAACCACCTGGTTCACAAAGCAAGGAAGTCTTGACATAATGAGAGTCAGCCTACATCGCAGCTAAACAGCCTCCAACCAGCACATACAACAACAACAACAACATATGGTAGAACAATTAGCCTTTCTAACTTCCATGAGACACACAACCTGACTTGGCACGGAGATCGCAGATATAAACAATGACTGTCAACATATCCCTAAGCTGTCCGCCAAGGTGAAACCAAGTCATTATGAGAACCAGCCCCTTCCTTCCTGAGACAATGTAATGTTACATAAGCCAAGTGAGGCTGCCGTCTGCCCTTTGACTAAATAAACACGGGAAGCCTCGGGATCTCTAGCGAACCGAGCCGCAAGAAGAGGACGCTGCGACCTGTTCATCACTATACCCTCCGTGGAGAGCCTTATCCATCCAAAACGTCTCCTCCTTCTTCTTTAATGGCGATAAACAACACAACGAGGGTCGTCGTCCTGGTATGCCTTTGGTTTCACACATAAAATCAACGCGGGTCAAGTAGGATCAACTTTCTGGCCAGAAGTCTGGGAAGCATCCAATCACCTCAGAACACTTGGAGAAAACGAAACTCTCCACAGACGCGTGACAGAAAGCCCTCCTGCAAGGCCAACGGTAAACTGTTAAACCAAGAGGCATGCCGACACAAGGACGGTGACCCGATCTGCCCTTACGGCTGCAACAATGATGAGTGCATCTCCATGAAACCCAATCATATCAGGACCCCCGTCTTAACGAACGGGGCACCCCAGAGGGCGGTGGTGCGTAATGTAGCGTGCACGTCGGGCGCCACCGGCGCCTCCACGGAACCAAAACAAGGAGTGACGGAGTGAGCAGGGGGTGAGCTGGGGGGTGAGGAGCCGTCTGGCCTCGTCTGGCCCATCTGCGCACTTCATCAACACAGTCCCTCGGAAGCGACCCCCCCGGGACCCGACCACGCAGACAGACGCAGTGGACTGGACGCGGTGGGTCGGAGGCGGCGGTGGTCGGTTACCTTCCGGACGCCTTTGTAGATGTAGAAGTAGAGCTCCCGGCCCACGTTGAAGCAGATCCGGTCGCCGTTCCCGGACTGGTCGTTCACATTGACGAACGACACCTTCACCGGGTTGGAGCCCTGGGAGTTGAAAGGCACCCTGTTGGGGCGGCTGTACTCCGAGTGGGTGAGGAGTTTATAGACGCCTTCCCTGGTCGTGAATTGGGTTTTGATTTCGTTCGCCTCCTTCCCTCCTCCCTCCGCCGCCATCTTGAAAACCGAGCCCGGATGTTACGCACTGCGCAGGCGCGCCGAAGTTGGAAGAGCGCAGGCGTCCTGTTATGTGTTTGTTAGAATAGTATCTCTGAGAAATGTAGCTCATGACCGTGTCATATAAAGCGTGATGCACAACTTTAACATACACACAGGACTAAAGCACATCCATGATGCTGGGGTCGTTGGGGTGTCCGGTAGTGATGGTGGGCTGTCTGCCCCCCGCTGGTCCTGGTCTGGGGTGGGCATACCCTCGGCTTGGAGCCCATGTGATTATCAGTGAACATACATCCCACAATGGTCACTTCAATTTGTATATTCCCTGATCCTGTTATCACACGAGTTGAAAAGGTAGGCTTACTCGTAATCGTTGGATCGACAAAAAATAATGTAACTTTAAAATATGATCTGTGTTCATTTCTTTCAGCGGTAGAGTCTGTGGACTGCGAATATATGATGTTGCGTAACCAGGAGACTACACCGCCATCGCCTGGCTGACGTGAAAACACACAGGCACAACATCTACACCAGACGAGAGAATTCTAGTATGTTCTACTGTTTTGTCGTCTTAAAACCAAAACAAAAAGTTTTACAAAATAATGTAGTTTAATTAATTATCCTATATGTCTATATACTCACTGTTATTTATTATTTCTGCACTACCTCTGCAATTACTACCTCCACTTGCACTATCTATTTATTGTTTACTGTTGTTACTGTTTACTACTGTCACTTTAATTACTACTGCCACTTTTTCAATATTGCACTACTCATGTACAATACAGCACCTTAATCGCTCCTTTGCTCTTCTGGTTAGAACGCCAACTACATTTCATTGTCTCTGTACTCTGCACAATCACAATAAAGTTTAATCTAATCTAACATAATATAATCTAATATACGTACGTTAAGGTTCAGGACCGCTAAAGGCAGACGACTCCCTCGCCATGATGGTGCCTCCTATGTGTAGCCTGATAAACATTGCAGAGGCCTTCATCCTCAGGCAAACCCCTGCAGTAAGCACCCAGTTAGAAGCTTTCATTTAGGTGTGTAACACACTTCCATTGCTTGCCCCTCTGCTTGTGAAACCTGTGATAACCCCTCAACCCTGTGGACCAAATAAAGACTCCTGTCTTCTGTCCCAGCCCCAGGGCCGGGGTCGCTATATTGCGCTGCCATGGCGGCAGGTGATAGAACAGGCACCAGAACAGCACAGCTGTGACGCCGACAGGAAGTGTGACAGATTGGGAGGGCCAGGCCTGAGACAGGCTATCAGGAGAGCCCCCTGTCTGAGTGACATGCACCCTTTGTGACTCTGAGGCCCTATATGGACACGTGAAGTTTAGGGCTCAAGAGCCCCCACACCCAGCCGCCACCCCCACCCACCCAATACTGTAGTGGGCATTTCTTCTGGAACCTTCTCAATGGGCTCTTCGAGAACCCCCCCCTCTGAGTATAAAAAGACAGATGCGTGTGGACGAGCGAGAACATAGAGAAAGCCTCCAACAGAAGACTTACTCAGAGCAGGAGCAGTGAAGCGCCTATCTGGACAGCTAGACACAGTCAGCAACGGATTGTGAGACATAGTTCAAACAAGACTAATTCTACTCAAGGTAGGGCTGACCGGTCTAGAAGTCTAGAAGTCGTTCTTTCATTCATAGCATGCACTTTAATTCTGAATTCAACGAAGTCTAATTTTTGCAGAGAACATAGAAAATGGGTTTTAATGCAGTGGGTGAGTGCTGGGTACAACATAAACCTTTGAGCTGCTAAATAATTGATGAGGAAAGAGGTTTTGGAATTTGCTAGAGAGTTGTTTCTATCCTCTGAGTGACTTTGCGAGGCCATGCCGTTTAAAGAGCACATGGCTTACAGCATGACCCCCCCCAGTAGCAATGGCCGCTCAGCACAAAGTACAAAGTATGGAAGTTATCTACTTTCTTTGAGCGGCGCCATCTTCACGCATAAGAGTAATCAGGGAGGACATTTTACTGATCCATAAGGACAAACGTGGGTTTTCATATGGTTTTAGTAAATTAGTACTACTACTAGTACTACTACTAGACTACTGCTATACCGTCACCAAACTACAGTACATGAATAAGTATAATATCTTAATCGATCATCATAATATAACAAAAGTTTGTTTTCTTTCCTTTTACCGTATCTCGACATAAACCTACGTGAATAAATTAACTTATTGCAGGCCTTTGACTGTAGGCCTACAGGTCTAAAAGCAAATGTAGCAAATTCCTGATACAAATTAAAGTGAAATAATCAGAAGTAAAACTTTTAAATTTGCCAGACATGCTAACCTTTTCATTTGTCTTGTGAGAAAGTGTGTTCTGGGACACATCTCGCAGCTGTTAGCAGCCGGGTGTGAGGGGCACGCTAGACTCCTCCCCCTTTTTGCATTGCTCCTCTTTGATTGGCAGGAGGAACATGTGTAACAGGAGCTCAGCTGTTCCCTTATCTGCCCCTTCGACTGCAGTGCAGTGTATCGCCTTACGTGTGGAGGGGGATGCGCTTTGAACAAGACAAAGGATAAGTTGTTGTTGATCTTGGGCACCTCATGTCATTAATATCAGTGTTATGTTCTCTCCTGATTCAGATGCCAGGAAAAGCCAGCGTTATGGAGGAGGAGGCAGAGACCTTTGCCTTCCAGGCTGAGATCGCCCAGCTCATGTCTCTGATCATCAACACCTTCTACTCCAACAAAGAAATCTTCCTTAGAGAGCTCATCTCCAACTCCTCAGATGTGAGTGGAATGAAATGGTTTGGTTTTTCATTTGTTTTAGCCACACAAAAACACTCACTCAATCATCTGTATTTTACTATTGTACTCCATTCTGGCAGGCCTTGGACAAAATCAGATACGAGAGCTTGACAGACCCCACCAGACTTGAGACCTGCAAGGACCTGAAGATCGAAATCAGACCCGACCTGCACGCTCGCACCCTCACCCTGATCGACACGGGCATCGGAATGACCAAGGCCGACCTGATCAACAACCTGGGGACCATCGCCAAGTCCGGCACCAAGGCCTTCATGGAGGCCCTGCAGGCCGGCGCCGACATCTCCATGATCGGCCAGTTCGGCGTGGGCTTCTACTCCGCCTACCTGGTGGCGGAGAGGGTGACCGTCATCACCAAGCACAACGATGACGAGCAGTACATCTGGGAGTCCGCGGCCGGAGGCTCCTTCACCGTCAAGGCAGACACTGGTAAGCCTCCTCTTCACTGGATCTCCACCGCTGGATTTGAAGACTTTCTCAAACACTGCATGGCATTAACTCTGACCCGTCGCTTTTAGGTGAGAGCATTGGCCGGGGCACCAGGGTGATCCTGCACCTCAAGGAGGACCAGTCGGAATACTGTGAGGAAAAACGCATCAAGGAAGTGGTGAAGAAGCACTCTCAGTTCATTGGTTATCCAATCACTCTTTACGTAAGTTCTCGATTGACTTTACTCCTCCATGAGCATTATAGCATTATACTTCAATGTCCGCTCGGCCACAGACATTTCACTCATCTTGAAACCCATTTCAGGTTGAGAAGTCCAGGGAGAAGGAAGTGGACCTCGAGGAGGGAGAGAAGGTGGAGGACACGGAGAAGGATGCGGCCGCGGACAAGGACCAGCCAAAGATTGAGGACGTGGGGTCTGACGAGGATGAGGACACCAAGGACAGCAAGAACAAGAGGAAGAAGAAGGTCAAGGAGAAGTACATGGATGCCGAGGAGCTGAACAAGACCAAGCCCATCTGGACCCGCAACCCCGACGACATCACCAACGAGGAGTACGGAGAGTTCTACAAGAGCCTCACCAACGACTGGGAGGACCACCTGGCCGTCAAGGTAGGTCCATCGCTAAGCAAGTCAAATGGCACCGCGGTGTTCACCACTGCGGTGTTTTTCAATTTCAAACAGCAATGTCTTCTGGTGGACAAAGTTAGGAACGTCATGTCTTTGGTCGTTCACAGCACTTCTGGTGGACAAAGTTAGGAACGTCATGTCTTTGGTCGTTCACAGCACTTCTGGTGGACAAAGTTAGGAACGTCATGTCTTTGGTCGTTCACAGCACTTCTGGTGGACAAAGTTAGGAACGTCATGTCTTTGGTCGTTCACAGCACTTCTGGTGGACAAAGTTAGGAACGTCATGTCTTTGGTCGTTCACAGCACTTCTGGTGGACAAAGTTAGGAACGTCATGTCTTTGGTCGTTCACAGCACTTCTCAGTGGAGGGTCAACTGGAGTTCCGCGCGCTGCTCTTCCTGCCCAGGAGGGCCTCCTTCGACCTCTTTGAGAACAAGAAGAAGAAGAACAACATCAAGCTGTATGTGCGCAGGGTCTTCATCATGGACAACTGTGACGAGCTGATGCCAGAGTATCTCAGTGAGTGTCATGCTAATGCTAAGTATGGACTATTATAAACCCTCTATGAACTACAGTGTATGTCATCACTACGATCCCTGTCTCTCCCGATCAGACTTCATTAAAGGCGTGGTGGACTCTGAGGATCTGCCCCTGAACATCTCCAGAGAGATGCTGCAGCAGAGCAAGATCCTGAAGGTCATCCGTAAGAACCTGGTGAAGAAGTGCCTGGATCTCTTCACTGAGCTGGCCGAAGACAAGGAGAACTACAAGAAGTGCTACGAGCAGTTCTCCAAGAACTTCAAGGTTGGTTTCAGGCAGCTCTCCTCCCTCCTTGTTATTGTTACTTGCTGTCATAGCTCTACTTGAAAATTTAGAATTTGTTGACTAACTGACTGTATCTTTCGGTCTCATAGCTTGGAATCCATGAAGATGCACAGAATAGGAAGAAGCTGTCCGAGCTTCTCCGATACTTCACCTCAAACTCTGGAGATGAGATGGTCTCCCTCAAGGACTATGTGTCTCGTATGAAGGACAACCAGAAGCACATCTACTACATCACTGGTTCGTAGTTTCAGCTCAACCCCTTTGACCTGTTGTTCCCCTTGACCCTTTCTTCCCAAGGACCTCAGACTCTGATTATTTTTTGTGGTGAACTTTCGTTTGTTCAGGTGAGACGAAGGACCAGGTGGCCAACTCTGCCTTCGTGGAGCGCCTGCGCAAGGCGGGCCTGGAGGTCATCTACATGATCGAGCCCATTGACGAGTACTGCGTCCAGCAGCTGAAGGAGTATGATGGCAAGAACCTGGTGTCGGTCACCAAGGAGGGGCTGGAGCTGCCCGAGGACGACGAGGACAAGAAGAAGCAGGAGGAGCTGAAGCTCAAGTTTGAAAATCTCTGCAAGATCATGAAGGACATCCTGGACAAGAAGATTGAGAAAGTAAGTTTCCCATTTCATTGAAAGATTAGACATCGTTATCGATGTATTCTAGCCGCTAGCCCTCTCATTACCTTTCATATTTAAAAAAATATTAGTATTTAACCATCATCATCATGTTCATCTTCAACAGGTCTCCGTCTCCAACCGCCTGGTGTCGTCTCCCTGCTGCATCGTCACCAGCACCTACGGCTGGACCGCCAACATGGAGCGCATCATGAAGTCCCAGGCCCTCCGAGACAACTCCACCATGGGCTACATGACGGCCAAGAAGCACTTGGAGATCAACCCACAGCACCCCATCGTAGAGACCCTGAGGGTGAAGGCTGAGGCGGACAAGAACGACAAGGCGGTGAAGGACCTGGTGATCCTGCTGTTCGAGACCTCCCTGCTGTCCTCTGGCTTCACGCTGGACGACCCCGCCACACACGCCAACCGCATCTACAGGATGATCAAGCTGGGTTTGGGTGAGTCGCTGGGGTTGGCCGTACGCCCGGAGGTGAAACGGTGTCTCCTGTCGAGGGCTGAGTTGCTGATGGAAGCCATGTTTCTCTGTCCTCAGGCATCGATGATGACGAGTCGGCCGCGGAGGACCTGGTGCAGCCGAGTGAGGAGGACATGCCGGTGTTGGAAGGGGACGAGGACACGTCAAGGATGGAGGAAGTTGACTAAATTATTGTGTGCTCCTGCACTTGTGTGCCTTCATCTTTCCCTCCTCACCTTCATCTTGTTCTTTTTTTAATAGCTTTAGTTCTTCCAGATATATTTTATTTTACAACACTGCAATATTTTTTAAACTGTAATTTTGACAAACTGAGGACCTAAATTGATATTATTATAGCAGTCATACATGATTGTGTTTCAAATCAAAGGTAACTTATTCAGACCTATTCGAAAGTACTGCAAGTCAACAGGACCCATCAGTCTTTTTGTACCTGTTAAATGTTTTTTAAGAAAGAAAAGCCGATTTGTAATAAAAATGTATTTATACATACTGCACAATTTGTTTTACTATGACTCTGAAATTCTTCGGGGGTATTTCACCCATCAATGATGTCAACACTCCATCTGTCGTCCGCTCAGACAGCCACCTCCCTCTAGAGCCCGCCCACTTTAAATGAAATGAATCAAAGGGGGCGGAGTGACAAATCATGACTGACAGTCCAAACTAGCCTATCCGCGGCGCGGCAGCGAACCTTCGAGAGCAGACCGTTCTGGAAGGTTCAGGATTTCTCCAACAGTTGGAGGCTCTGATATAAATTGAGCCCAGTAGCTTTTACGGTTATCTTTATCCGGCTTGCCTGAGCTTCGAAGACGTCCGTACTCCCCTTCGGGATCCTACGTAAGGTAACCAGCGGCTTGTTTTAACAGACCATGTTATATCACTGTGATGCATCATGGGCTAGTACTTTTAATTTGTGTGTTCCGATGTGCTGCCAGTAGGTATAGGAACCGTGGTGTTGTAATGGCTGCTATGCATTTGTTGGTCACGTTGGATGAATGAAATCGATATTATTGCACATTTTCATTGGGCCTATACATTGTCAAATATTGTCTCGTAGGCGTTATTTTAAAAAGAAAATATATAATTATGAAAAATATTAATGATTATGTTCATATATATATATAATAGTAGTTGATGTTACAAACTAGTAAAACAGGAATTGATACGGCCTGGTCCTGTTTGTCCATCATCCCTGCCACACAAGCCTATTTAACCGTGACGGTCGAAACTTTTGAGTGACTTTTATTTTGGAGCACTATGCGTGTGTGTTGGAGAGGACAGGTGTCACCCGGGGCAGCAGCATCCCCGCTGGACCACCGATAGATAACGTCATGCACACGGTCCCCCTGTCGCAAAACACCTCTCCGATCCCCACGGCTTACACCCTAGAATGGGACCGAGCATGAAGGCTCAACGTGAAAAAATAACCGTCAATGAGATGATGAGGCGCCTTTCTATTAGGAACTGTAGCCGCCACACAGGATCCGCCTAGTAGTTTCTAGAACCATGTCGTGACTGCCCGGACCGATAGGGGGCGCTGCCACTGGTTAGCGGCTGCTCCCCTCGTGAGTCCATATGTACTGAAGCCTTTGGCCGCTGTGGCGTGCAAGATTTACCCAAATGTTGTCATGCCATGCTCAATGAGAAGCAATGGCAACGTTACATCACTACCCTGAAGGCAGAAGGAGGCCATTTTTTGTCCTTATTCTGGGATGGATTAGGAACAGAAAGTGTGGCACTGAGCGGAACACGGTTTACGCAGGCCAAGCCAGCGTAAACTAGATCTCATTAGCTAATACCCAATTACATGATCATTATATCTTCTCATTCATGTAACACACAGGCTGCGGTTCTGTCTGCTATCCCCTAGGGCTATAACCTGACTCAACACTATGGGGCTTTTATTCACATTTTCTTTGTTCACAAATTCAAATTCATTCAATATAACAATGAACATGAACAGTCTCAGCAAGTATGCCACTTTGAATGAAGTGACCTGGTGTGTTTTTTTTAATAGTCCATGTAGTTATGTCCACTATTACACATGCAGTGCTACACTGCATTGCTTGAATAAAGCCTTCTATATGTATCTGTATAACAAAGACAAAATCACAATGCTTAAAATGTCTCGCCTGAAGTCAGAAACTTGCCATTACCACTGTTGCTTCAGATATGTGCAGACTGGTCAGAGGTGAGCTTCTGAAGGACATGCAGGGTGTTTTCCCACTTTGAATGTTTGCGTCGGCCCGGCAACAGTCCAATGCAACATTTCCTGGTTCCTCCCATCTAGATGCCTGAAGCACACGATCAAACCATGGAGGAGGAAGCAGAGACCTTTGCCTTCCAGGCTGAGATCGCCCAGCTCATGTCTCTGATCATCAACACCTTCTACTCCAACAAAGAGATCTTCCTCAGAGAGCTCATCTCCAACTCCTCAGATGTGAGTAGAGAAACATCATTGATGGGTTTATTTTAGCAGTTATTTATGAAGGGAACCCTATTGGTCTCTAATAAATTGATTCGCGTATATCATACACCATATTTGGTCTAATGTGTTGTTTGCAATCATGTTGCAATCAATAAACCCAAGAGCAGACAATAAAAATGTCTTTGTCACCCGATATTTAAGATGACGTATGCTGTATTGCATTCTGCATAAACCATCCTTGAATAATTGATGTCTGAATTAAAGTGTGACTCATGCACCCATCATCACACAACAACGCCCCCTGAACCCTCGTCTTCCTCGCAGGCTCTGGACAAGATCCGCTACGAGAGCCTCACTGACCCCTCCAAGCTGGACTCCGGCAAGGACCTGAAGATCGAGATCATCCCCAACGTGGCGGAGCGCACTCTCACCCTGATCGACACGGGCATCGGCATGACCAAGGCCGACCTGATCAACAACCTGGGGACCATCGCCAAGTCCGGCACCAAGGCCTTCATGGAGGCCCTGCAGGCCGGCGCCGACATCTCCATGATCGGCCAGTTCGGCGTGGGCTTCTACTCCGCCTACCTGGTGGCGGAGAGGGTGACCGTCATCACCAAGCACAACGACGACGAGCAGTACACCTGGGAGTCCTCCGCCGGGGGCTCCTTCACGGTCAAGGTGGACACGTGTGAGTGAACAGTCAACGCCCGACCTCGGGATCTGAGCTTCTGTCCGGAGCTTGAGAGTCGCCAAATACTGAAAAAACTTTTTTTTTTTTCCCCTCCCTCTTCCGAGCAGCGGAGTCCATCGGCCGCGGCACCAAGGTGATCCTGCACCTGAAGGACGACCAGATGGAGTACATCGAAGAACGCCGCGTCAAGGAGATCGTGAAGAAGCACTCGCAGTTCATCGGCTACCCCATCACGCTCTTTGTAAGGGAAACGGGAACGTGCGAGATGAGCTGCATGCACTGCCAGCATCTAGTTGGATTGAATATACATCAATTAATACGTTCATTATAAATGAATGTATTCATCATTCCAGTATGAAATAATTGTGTTCTTATGTAATAATGAAACTAGGTATCCATCAATGGACCACAGTATGTGTGCATGTCACTAATTGATGGCGTGTCCTCGTTTAGCTTGAGAAGGAGCGCGACAAGGAGGTGAGTGACGACGAGGCAGAGGACGAGGAGAAGGGCAAGGACAAGGACGGTGAGGAGGAGGAGAAGGACGAAGACAAGCCCGAGATCGAGGACGTGGGCTCCGACGAGGAGCATGACCACGACGACAAGTGTTCGGACAAGAAGAAGAAGAAGAAGAAGATCAAGGAGAAGTACATTGACCAGGAGGAGCTGAACAAGACCAAGCCCCTCTGGACCCGCAACCCCGACGACATCACCAATGAGGAGTACGGAGAGTTCTACAAGAGCCTCACCAACGACTGGGAGGACCACCTGGCCGTCAAGGTAGAACCCATAACACGTCTGTACCCGTGTAAAGTAGGGGCGGGTGTGTTCTAGCGCGCCTGACGTTCTGATGTTCTTCGGTTCTGCAGCACTTCTCTGTGGAGGGCCAGCTGGAGTTCCGTGCGCTGATCTTCGTGCCTCGCCGCGCGCCCTTCGACCTCTTCGAGAACAAGAAAAAGAAGAACAACATCAAGCTGTACGTGCGCAGGGTCTTCATCATGGACAACTGTGACGAGCTCATCCCCGAATACCTCAGTGAGTTGTGACAGAAACGTGTCTGGGCTCGGCAGCCTCGCATGACACACGGAACCGTGGTTCTAGTTGCGTCGTCGATTGTCACATCAATGTAGCCTGAATGAGAACTGAGATCATGTCTCTGCTGTTTTTAGACTTCATTAGAGGTGTGGTGGACTCTGAGGACCTGCCCCTCAACATCTCCAGAGAGATGCTGCAGCAGAGCAAGATCCTGAAGGTCATCCGTAAGAACCTGGTGAAGAAGTGCCTGGAGCTCTTCACAGAGCTGGCAGAAGACAAGGAGAACTACAAGAAGTGCTACGAGCAGTTCTCCAAGAACATCAAGGTTGGTTACTTTGCATGCTCAATGCACAGGTTGTCACCCTCTTGCATTTTATTTTGATCAAATTTGTGATAATCGGGATCCTACACTTGGATATTTTGTGTTGGATGTATTCAACGAGGTCCCATCTGGTGGGCAAACAAGATGGTACAGGCAGGGAATAAGACCAGCCACCAACTTGAACCTCATCAATGTGTGACTCGCGTCCCTGTGACCAGACAGGGACCACCTGTCTGATCCTCTTTCCACATTACAAGCGTTAAGCTGCTTGAGACCTTCTGAATGCTCCTCACTGACACCTTCTGTCCGGTCTGTGGACTGACATGAGAGTGACCATAGACCTGGGTCCTCATTCATCAGGGTTGCATACACACCAATCTGCAAACCGCACATACAACGTTTTTAGGGAAAATTCAGGATTCATCCATTTGTTCTTGGCTTGAGAACATGCGTACTTCTGGAGTCGATGCACGCATTGCAAGCAGCAGATTGAATCGGGTGATTACCAAATGGAAATGGCAAACATGACCTATAAATGCTTTTGGTTGATAATTGCCAATTAAACTGATTACACAACGCTGCATGTTTCTAATTGAAGTCACAAAGAAATGGAATAACATTAGCTGTAGGTGGTGCCTGCGTCAAACGGCAGATCTAGAGTCGTTAGACCTTTTTCCCCTTGATTTTCACCGTCACTTTTTAGTGTGTACGAACAGTGAGCGTCTTATCCGACGTGAAGGTTTCCTCCATACCGATGATAAACGAGGACCCTGGGCCTAATGAGGTAATAAAAAACTAATCTCTTGCAGCTCGGCATCCACGAGGACTCCCAGAACCGGAAGAAGCTGTCGGACCTCCTGCGTTACTACACCTCTGCTTCTGGGGACGAGCTGGTCTCCCTGAAGGATTATGTAACACGCATGAAGGACTCCCAGAAACACATCTACTACATCACTGGTGAGTCTGCTGGACACAGCGCACACTGTCTCCTGTGTGCTTTAGCAGACAGAAGCACTACTGTCGCAGAAATGTGTGAATACCTTCCTCAAGGTTGGCCTTAAGGAAGGTCTTGACTTTAACCCAGAAAGTGACCAGAGTGCTTGTATTTCAGGTGAGACGAAGGACCAGGTGGCCAACTCCGCCTTCGTGGAGCGCCTGCGCAAGGCGGGCCTGGAGGTCATCTACATGATCGAGCCCATTGACGAGTACTGCGTCCAGCAGCTGAAGGAGTATGATGGCAAAAACCTGGTGTCGGTCACCAAGGAGGGGCTGGAGCTGCCCGAGGACGACGAGGACAAGAAGAGGCAGGAGGAGAAGAAATCTCAGTTTGAGAACCTGTGCAAAATTATGAAGGACATCCTGGAGAAGAAGGTTGAGAAGGTGAGCAGAGGAACCGGGCTATAGAGAGGTATCAGTCCACCGTGACCTCTCACAAGTGTTATCACGAGTTTTCAATCAAATGCGTTTTGGGCTGGGAGACAGCAGGGGGTGTTATCCCCATGGTTACGACCCAGAGCAGTGTTAAGCTAGCACACATGGTTGAGTGTGAGCTTCATGATGAGCAATGGTAATCCTCTCTGGGACACAGTCACCGCATTAACTGCTGACCAGACAGAGCTCCACACAGCCACCCACACACAGACACCGTGAAACGGGCACAAAACATAGGATGTGCACCCGGTGGTATTTTACTGTAGTAACAGTGGCAAAAATGGCACCGATTAGCATGTGGAAGTACTGTTGCATGCCGCTGTGTGTCGGTAGTTACTCAGCTCGTTTGCTCTCCGTTGTTAAACCGGCTGAACCGTCACGTCTCCGCAGGTCACCGTCTCCAACCGCCTGGTGTCGTCTCCCTGCTGCATCGTCACCAGCACCTACGGCTGGACCGCCAACATGGAGCGCATCATGAAGGCCCAGGCCCTCCGAGACAACTCCACCATGGGCTACATGGCGGCCAAGAAGCACCTGGAGATCAACCCCGACCATTCCATCGTGGAGACACTGCGGCAGAAGGCTGAGGCGGACAAGAACGACAAGTCGGTGAAGGACCTGGTGATCCTGCTGTTTGAGACGGCGCTGCTGTCCTCCGGGTTCACCCTGGATGACCCCCAGACCCACTCCAACCGCATCTACAGGATGATCAAGTTGGGCCTCGGTGAGCACCGCGGTCGCCTGCCCACGCATAATGGGTCCTTTTCACTGGCGTCCCTTCAGGACACCCAGGGGGAGTTACTCAGCACGCTAATTATAGGTCTGCTGCTCGCCTGCACCAGGGCACATTGTGTGTGGTCGACCGGAGAGAGATCTCTTCCCCGGGCCTTGCATCATGATAAGACCTGATCCGTAACTGGTGTCCTGCGATGAGGGGCGCCAGTAGAGCGGGTCGTCCACCAACTGTAGGGTCGGCGGTTCGATCCCCCTTCTCCAACTGTCCACATGGCGGCAGTAGTCCAGTGGATAGAGCGGGTGGACAGAGCGGGTTGTCCACCCACCGTAGGGTCGATGGTTCGATCCCCTCGATACCTTGCGCCAACTGTTCGCCGAAGTGTCGAAGTGTTCTTGAGCAAGACACTGAACCCCAACTTGCTCCCCTGGTGTTGAACATAGCAGCCCACTACTCCTATGTACCAATAGGATGGGTCAAATGCAGAGGGCAAATTTCATTCCCATATCTAAAAAAAATACTGAGAATGACCAATAAAGACCGAACGGTCGTCTCTTCCCAAACCCCACAAATGTCCTGATTGTAAGTCGCTTTGGACAAAAGCGTCTGCTACATGCCCCCTGTACCCTTCATGGCACCGGGGTGAAGGGTCCATCACTAACGTCATGCGTCCCGTTTTCTCCTCAGGCATCGACGAGGACGACCTGTCCGTCGACGAGCCCGTGTCGGCCGCCGTGGAGGACCTGCCTCCTCTGGAAGGAGACGAGGACACCTCCAGGATGGAGGAGGTGGACTAGACGGCGGTCCCCGCTGGCGTCCGGCCGGGGGACGGATGTCCCGCAGCGGAGTAAATGTTGTTGACTAACGAGGAAACCCGGCGTGGCCCTCACACACTGCAGCTCATTTCTGTACGATTCTTCATGTTTTTTTGTTCATTTTTTGTATCGATGTGTTTTTTTTTTGGTTTACTCGCGTTCCAAAGTTCTTTCTGTGTTCACACTTTTACTGTAAATAATACTGTGATTTGGACTGGTGGTATCCAGGAATAAAGTTTAACATATTGACCACTTTTGTTCACCTTTTTAATAGATTCTGATATCAAATTATACTGTTATTGTCCTACTCTGCATGGAGTAACAGGATTCTAGTGCAAGTTTGGCATGTGTAATGTGTGGGAATTGAAATATTGTAGTTAGGAGTTGTAGGAGGAAAATAGACATTTATTCTAAAAGATGGACTAATATGATCATTAGAAGGCCTTTCATGTAAATCACAAGTAGGTACATTTAATTAGTAGCCTATAGTCACAATAAAAAGCCAGGAGCCAGGAAAATATTCATTATATCTGCTTAATGAAGATGCTATGAATAGGCCATTTTAGCATATCATTTAATATCTCACCACTTTATGCATTAATTAAACTGCATCATTGTTACAGTGGACACAGCTGTACCGGTAATGTAGACCCAACAATTCCAGTCAACCAGGACACTTTAAACCCCAATTCAAATGCAGAACCCTACAGTGTTATGTATCAAAATGTAACTTTTATGGGTCGACTCATGGGTCAATAAAGAAGGCTGTAAACTGAATAAAGAGAACCTTCTTAACCCTTCTTTGTTATGCAGCATAACACAATTATTTATAGCCCTGTTATGAATGTAAACGTCAACCTTCAAACACTTGAACGTGCCAGACTCACTCAGACGCTGACGTTGCGAGTCAGCTGACGGCCCACAGCCAATAATCTGGCTGCGCACGGGCAGCAGCCTATAGCGTGGTAGCGTACGGACAGCAGCCAATGGCGTGGTAGCGTACGGGCAGCAGCCAATAGCGTGGTAGCGGACGGGCAGCAGCCAATGGTGTGGCAGCGGACGGGCCACCCGCCACACCGTCGTGCCAGCAGAGTTGTCAAGGCTTCAGTTGTGGAGTATTCCGAGAGGGAGCGGGGCGGCGACGTCTGTGCAATGCCGAATAAAACGAAAAAAGAAAAGGTGAGTTGAATACGACAACAAGGTTCAGAACGCGGAAAATAAAGTGGACTAAATAATAATTGTTAAACATGAACGAGCTTTTTTTTTTTTTAACACCCGACGTGAATGAACACGGTGCCCCATCACCTAGCGGAGAGGCTACCAACATCCCTCTGCCGCTACGTTAGCGGCTAGCCTGCTCATAGGTTAGCATCATAGGTTAGCATTCGCGAACAAAGTCTTTCTATGATCTACATCAACCGAACAGTTATTATTTTTCTAGCACAGCCTTTAAAATCATGAGATACGCAGAACGCTCCCTTCTCCGGTGACGTGTGTTCTGCAGACGGCAGACTGCTTGCCCACATACTTGCCAATGTGTTAGAAACGAGTGTTGCTATTCGTGGTCAGCCAAGCTATATTTGGATGGAACCTGTGTGTAAAATATTTAATACGCGTGTGTCCATAATGCAGTGTTGCCACACAAATGCACCGCAGCCCCTTTGAGTTGTGAGTAACGGTCTGTCATGTTCCCAGGATTCCTCCAAGTCTGGAAAAGTGGCCAAAGGTGGAAGTCAGGAGAATTCAGAACATGAGGTAGGCTCACATTTGCAGTCCTGTCATGGGCGATCAGACGACACTAATCCTCAATCTGTCCCACATAGACAATCACACCTACTAATGTATTGCATTGTGTGCATGACTTTGTTTTATAGAGTGAGAGTTTCCAGGTCACTTCACCCTAAACTAATTATGGATTTTCAAAGTATGGATTTTCTTGCCCTGACCCAGAGTAATTCAACTGAATTGATTTATGCCTTGCCTTAAATGTTAGCAAAATAATGTAGCAAAAATAAGCATGCCCTTCAGCAGCTCCTGAGCATTAATCCATGATTTTTTGTTAATTCATGTGGACGTGAAAACAAGTTGGATTAATTGTCACCGCTCTTTTAACGGACGCCTAATAATCTCTGCAGTGCTCACAGATTTGTGTTCGTCTGCGTCTTCCGGTGGATTGTGTTTCTTCATCTGTGGTAAACTCCCTGTTCTGCGGTGGCAGGTCTGCTAATGCGTCGACCTAGTGTCCTATTAAACCTACTATCCACCACCCTGCTGGTGCTGCAGTCGCCCCTCCTCAACCTCAGTTCATGGTGGGCTCAGAGGCGTCGCGTAGAGGACGAGGTGTACGGTGATGATGAGCATAGATGTTAGTTTCCTCCGTGTGAAGGATTGTATGATCTGTGTCTGGGCGCTAGGTACGATGCAGAGCGCGACCCAGCACCGAAACTCTTCGTCGCTTGTGAATAAAGAACACTTTGATGGAGAGTGTTTATGACGATCTTGTTTCATGTCGTTTGATGTACTAGCTTGAATAACCGCTGATTTCATGCTTTGTAATGACCAGCAACTATTTAGTCGTTGAATGTCTCGAAACAGTTTTCTGTTTCCAGTGCGCTCAGTCACACAGAGGCTTGTTTGTCCTCCTATATTCTTTAGGTGGGGTCAGCAGCTGGTCTGCCTGTGGGGTAGATTTTCCTCTTCATGTAATTAATACAATCAGCCTTACAGAATTTGCCTTGTTTGTGAGCCGTTGCTTTTGCCCACAGGTCTTGCGTGTCTTATTGACATACTTTGTCAATGCTCTTCTAGTGCTGCACTTATGTAAGACGTTGTTACTGGTACCTTTTTTTTGACTGGGCATTCACAGATGCACCCCAGAGAAAGACGCATGATCTCTTTTTTGCTGAGGTCGGGAATCGGCTGGAATGGAGGAGAACATGCATTCTTTTGGGATTATACGAATGTATAATACTGCCCACAATGAGGATCGCCTTGGCTTTACTTACTTCATCACGAGTCAGCCTGGCAAGCTGGCCCAGCCACAAAAGCCATGCCGTCATCGCCATCAGACGGTTGCCTACTTTTGCAGAGGGAGTAATGTGATTGTCCAGGCTTTTATTCTGTGGGTCTGCAAAGGTTTCCCCCCTGTGCATCAGAGGCAGCTTCACAGCTGCAGCTAGGGGAGGGACTCCGGAGGGGTCTGGTGCACGGTGACAAATGGATCCTGACAGGCAAGTGGGTCCAGATGAGAGGTCCCTCCTAGTACGTTCACTAGATCCCAGGTCCAGGTCCAGCCAAACCTCCTACGGTTTGGCTGAAATCTTAAGTATTCTCCATGCATGGCTGATGGAGGGGGTCTCCTAAAATAGATGATGCTGTGGTATCCTATAGTCAATTTTTTGGCCCGGCTAAATCCTGGAAACTGTAGGTTTGGATTGGGCTGCAGCAGGCTCGTTTATGAACTTAATTAACTTGATAGGACCATTGTTAGTGGGCTAGCTTTGTTAACGCTGAGGATGTTTTTATGTCGGACTGCCCGAATTGTCGTTTGCTGCATTTCTAAGGAAGTCTTAAAGAAGCGTTGTGTTCTTTGTTTTGCTGTCACCTGACACGGTGTGCCGTGGATCCCGGTTGGCTCCAGTTCAATGCCGCTGACGTCCGGATTTTCTCCCCCCCTCCCTCCCTCAGTCGAGCTCCAATAGGAAGGGGGGCAACAACGTCCCGCCCACCACTCAGCTGCTGAAGGGGAAGCAGCCGGGCTCCCAGACGCCCGTCAAGAAGGACAAGAGGCAGAGCTCCTCTCGCTTCAGCCTGAGCAGCAACAGGGAGCTGCAGAAGCTGCCGGCCTTCAAAGGTATTTACCTCCCCGTGTTCACAGCCTCCAGGAGCACGGCGGCACCCACACCCTGTTGTTGACAACTGGCAAAATGAATGCAATTATCCCTCATTTTTTCATAATTGACAAGAAGTATAATTCATAATTGAGTCAATTAAGAAATGTAGGGCACCTAAAAAAACTAAAACTATTATGCAATTGATGAGTCATAACACTTTATAATTAGATTTTAATGTCAGTCAAACTAAAACAGATTTTATTTTAACTGAATTGAGACCGTTCATGTTTAGCCATCACATTTAATTGTTGACCACAAACACCAAAACATCTTCCCCCACACGGTCCCCATTTTAATTATGACATTTGAAGAAGAAGAAGAAGAAGAAGAATTAGTCTTTTGATTCCGTGAGGGAAATTTGGTCTCTGCATTTAACCCAATCATGAATTAGTGGAATACACTCAGCACACAGTGATGGTGAGGCACACAGTGAGGTGAAACACACACTAATCCCGAGGCAGTGAGCTGCCAGCAACAGCGGCGCTTGGGGAGCAGTGAGGGGTTAGGTGCCTTGCTCAAGGGCACTTCGTACTGGTCGGGGTTCGAACCGGCAACCCTCCGGTTACAAGTCCGAAGCCCTAACCTTGAACCCTAACCTTGGCCTACATTGAACAATGAACAATGCTATCAAGTCCAAGGTTCCCCTTTTACTTTGAAGGCACCTTTGTCCACTATTGTGTACTGTACTGTGGTGCAGAACATTGCATAACACTGCGTTGCATAACATTACATAGTGTGTACATTGAGGGTTTCAGGAAATCAGACGGATGCTCTAAAAGCCAACAAATAATGACCCCTGTGGACACATTGTCACCCATATTTATCTTTTTTCCTGCGTGATTCTGCGTTATTTTCCTGGGTATTCTTCTTTGAGCGCGTCCTGTGGCATTATGTCGCGGGTATGACAGAGGGATAAAGGAGGCATTACGCAAGACATGGAAACTTGCGAGGACATAGGCCTACATGGCATGGACTTTGCTGTGGATTTAACCAAGCGTCTATATTTAGTGGTAATCCAGAGATAAGGCTTTAATGCCATGCTACTTGCATTCCAGGATGGTTTTGGTCTGGCAGCGCTACTCTTGTCCTGTCGTTCCGTTCATTCTTTGATACGTGTGTGTGTGTGTGTGTGTGTGTGTGTGTGTGTGTGTGTGTGTGTGTGTGTGTGTGTGTGTGTGTGTGTGTGTGTGTGTGTGTGTGTGTGTGTGTGTGTGTGTGATCTTTTTTTATGCACTTTGTCTTCTGCTGGCTGTTGACTTTACTATGTCAGTGTTTATATGTATATATGTATGTATATGTATATATATATAGGTATATATATACCAGCACATGCACATCACCATATTGCCCTTCACACACCTCAGCACCGCTGCTGGCAAGAAATCACAGGGGAGACTGAAATGTAAATCTCTGCTAGAGCAGACACGTTGTGACTCCAGGGCTGCACCATGAGGCTCACTCAGCCAAAGATGTCCACGTTAACGCTGAATTGAGCGGAGACCCACGGCGCTCGTAAGCCCAACGGCGTTGCTGTGTGAGGGCCACAGCCATGCGCGGTCGTCCACCGCGGAGCGGGGAGGTTAAAGGCTGGCGTTCCCTCCCTCACTGCAGAGCCGGCCGTTCACCGTGGCCCTCTGCTCTCATACCAGACATGTGTTTAGATATTCAACACTGCAGCGTGACTGTTGCATGTGAGCCCCATCGCGGTGCAACAACTTTGCTAACTTCTCAGATTGTAGTACACAGTGTTCTGCTCGGGTCCTCACATCCGCTTCAAGTTGTGTAGTTTGATCAGTACTTCAAAGAGTTATCCTATTGTACAGAACGCCTTCCTAGACTGTTTTAAACAACATGGGCTGAACATAACCTGGGCTGAAGGTCCCAGGTCCCTGAAGGACTCCCGTGCAGTCCTCAGGAGGACAGCAGACCTCTGGTGAGATACGGGGAGATGTGAAGGTATGTGTCGGTGCAGGTGAAATCTGTCCCAGTAACTTGGCATCTGGATTTCTTTCTGCAGAAACGAGGCCAAAAAAACCCCCCAAACTAAAAGATAAGGTTTCATACATTCCGAGAGAAAGCCACTTCTGCTTTTCTGTGTAACACATCAAAGTGTGCGCCTGTTCGCTGGTTGGTGTTTGATATCAACTCGTGCAAAAAATGCTGGTAAATTGCGCGAGCCCTTGGGCTCTGGCCGCGGTATGGATTGTCCTTGTTATTCTTTACCTTGGAGAAAGGCTATTCATCGTCATGGCGCGGTACAGATACGGAGCCCATTCATGCAACAAGAATTGAACCCCATGCTTTTCAGTGATTGCTTTGGCTGCCTCCTAATTCTCTCCTTGTGAGGGCTTGTTATTCCCTCCCAGCGCTGTGTACACAGCAGCCCGTTAGCTCTCTGCGCTGTGGGCCGGCGCTGTGAAGTGATTCAGCCATGCTCCAACACTGGGATAGAGAGCCCAGCCGTTGTCTGTTGTGTTTGTCTATTTTAGGAACAATAATTGCGGACGCATGAAAAGAAACAGTATCTGTGACTCGCGTACGGCTTGAAACACAACTTGAAACACAACCACAGTTATTCTGCTTTCAGCCAAGGTACCGGTGACACCGTTTAGTGTTTTCCAGTTTTCACATCCACCCCTCGATGACTCTGAAGCCTGCGGTTCACACGCAGGAAGCAGGGGTTCTGACAGTGGACCGGCCCGCTGCGTTCTGGGTCGGCTCCGCCCAGACAGTTCAGCGCAGAATGAAAAGCTAAACATAGAATTGAATCGGTCCATCTGCGATTCGGCTCGTAATCTGCCATCTGAGATCCTTGATAAAGGTTTCTGGTTTCTTTGTGGTGTTGAAGTTGTTATCAGTTGTTCAGGCCCAAACAGGCTCGCGAGCCTGGTTTTCATTCCAGGCATAGTTCTGTCCTTCCCGGAGAGTCCTTCAATTGAGACGAGAATAAAACTTCAGATTTGGTCTCACTTCTTTTATTGTTACCCTGAGGAGTACCCCTTGTGGCCTGCTACTTGTTTTGGACCAGAACCAAACCCTGCTTGATGTGTTGAGCTTTGGGCTGACATCGCGGGAGAGATCACATACTCTGAGTCTTCAGTCTTACATTTCAAACCCCTTTTTAAACCACCTCATTCTTGCTGAAGGTGACAAAATAACAAGGGTTGCTGTTCTCTGCCAAAATCTGTCCCAGTCGTCCATCTCAGTCTATCTGCACCTTCAGGTGACCATTAAACTCTCCACGAAGCAGGACCTGTAGGAAATATTAGTCAGTTTTATCATCGAAATGCATGTGCTTCATTGTCATGTTTGTTTTTGTTTCTGTGAACTCTACAAATGGGATCACAACCCTTTTATTTTGGCCTGCGATTTACACGGATAGCATAAATAAGATTAAGAATTATTATGGATTATGTAGTGTATGAATTCATTTGTTCAGGCAGCTGAGTTGTTTTTACTTTACCGGTTTTAACGTTCTGTGTGAGAACCGTACAATACTGCGTAAAACCTGTATCCTTAGAGATAATGTATATCTCGTCTGTAGGATGCAATGCATTTATTTCCTTGAAACCTCTCGACGCAGGAAGTTAACGTCAATTTCAGTTTTGCAAAGGTCTGCGTTCCAAACCGACCATTGTTAAACTAACCCACAGCACTCAGCGCTTCTCCCTGCATACTAATCACGCCTGGTGTTGGAGGGAACAGTACAATCTCAAACGAATGCCTCAAAAGTGTTGTCATTAAGATGCTCGTCTGCTTTTTTCCACATCCACACCAACACCCGCAAAATGGACTCCGATGGCTCACAAGTTGTCGTCCCCTGCTTGCTCAGAATAGCACGGACCTCTGAAAAATAGAACTCAGGTCTGCTGGTTGCATGCGCCAGAACAGCAGGGAGGGGTATTTCTAATGGAGTATGCATGCTGCCGTTTAGTCTTTGTTAATACAACAGATCTTTTGATAGTCAGTTTTCCCCATGACCACGGGAATGACCCAGCACTGTAGAGCCCTTCATTTAGTCTGGCTAGACCACCCATCTTTTACGATTGGCCACACTGTCTGTATGGGATAACAGATCGATAGCTGTGCTTATTTGACACAATTCTTATTTTTAATGTCAGGACGGTATATAGAGGCACTGTTGTAGGGGAACGTGTCGATTTGGACCACTAATGTAACTCTAAAATCAGCAATGCTGATGAGGAAACTTGCATGTTTAACAAATGCATGCAGATTCAAGGGAAAAACATTAAAATGCAAAAAATATTGACATTGGACCTTCCTATAGTATAGATGTTCAAATGCCGAATATGTGGAGTATATTGTGTTTGGACATTATCATGTTATGGTCATTAAAGTCTAGGGCTCAGTAGAGAATAAACATGTATTTATGCATGTGTTCATTAACGCCTTTTATTTACATATTAAAATGCATTCACGTAAACTCCTATTGCTGGAATGTGGCCATAAGGAGCTGCAGGAAGATAATGGGTATGCTTGGCCCACATTGTGCGTTTCATACTCTGAATGGCTTGTACTGCCTGGAATGGAAAACTTAACAAGAGGCCAATTTGAACGATATGAGGTTATTGTTATTAAGATGACAGCACACACACACAGGCCCTAATAACCCTCCCTGTTCAGAAGACGTGCGCTCCGCTGCTGTGAAGGTGAACTCGTGTGGTCGCGGTCTGAGCTGCTGAGACACTGGTGCACATTGTGTCAGCAGCACATCCTGTGTTGCCTGCAAAAGCACTTCCTGCCGTTCTTTTTCTGTCTCCTACACCTGGGCTCAGGGTGTCCTCCCCGCAGGGCCATCTGTCAGGCGAACGCACACCCACGCACCCCAGAACACAACGCGGGCGCAGTCCTGTCGGTGGTGGTGGTGGTGGTGGTGGTGGTGGTGGTGGTGGTGTTGTGGAGCCCTGGACGATCCTGGCCTCGCGACTTGTTTATTTGGCGTGTGCTAATTGGTTTTGCATGATGGTTAAGCGATGCTTCCTGATTTGGTTTGAGGCTCGCTCTGTTAAGAGGCAGTTCCCAGGCCTTGGACTGTGTATCGGTCATCGGTCTTTCTCTGGATCGGCCACTTAACATTATCCATCTAGTTTTAACTCGGTGTTTGTTAGTTAATATTCAGTTCCCTCTCTTCCGCTGTCACGTGGCTGGGGTTGATTCAACTGCCACCTTTCCTCTCTGTTGACTGGCTTCAGTTTTAAATTGTCTGGGTCCTGTCGGTGGTTTTTATTTTCATAACTAAATATTTACTGTGCAGCATATCGCTGTACTGATGTATGAACCTGTAAATCATAGCCCGCTCCACACTCCCCAGAACCTCCTCCTGCAACAATCACAGTGTGTCCCCGCCCCCCCCCGGGCCCCCGGCCAATCCTGTCCCACATGTTTATTTATTCTGACAGGGAGCCCATGTGACTCCAGCCGGCCTATCAGGCGGCGGCTGTGGGCTATGACATCACTAACTAGCTGCTTCCCTTCAGCAGCAGGAGAGCTTCATTTTCTGCGGCTCTGTGTTTGTGCTAAAATGGAGGCTGAGTTGTTGCCTTAGCCCGGGCTGCCCTCTGCTCCCACTAGCCTCGGCACACCCATGTTGGCGTGTACTAGAGCGGCCGACGCCATGGTTCTGGACACGTCAAGCTCCAATGGGCCTTTCCAGCCCATGGCCCTCATGCATTTTAGAGGTGAGAATACCTCTGTTGCTACAGTGTTTTGTGTGTGTGCGTGTGCGTGTGTGTATCTGTCAATCAGTCAAAGGCAGGTAGGTTTGGAATGTGGTTTTCCCTCAGCCATCCTGTTAGCTGGATGGTAGGGGTTGGATTGTAGGGGTAATGGCTGTGGGGCACCGGGGGATGGCTAGCTCCTGACGTTTCCACAGACCGGTGGAGAGTGGCTCGCGTAGCCGTCGCTCTGGGGATACCATTCCGGAGGAAGGAGGGTTTTGTTTGTGTTTTAATGGCTCAGGCGTTCGCTGGAGTGCAGCTCGGCTAGCTGTTAGCAGAGCGAGCGTGTGCGCGTGTGTGTGTGTGTGCGCGTGTGTGTGTGTATGTGTGTGTGTGTGTGTGTGTGTGTGTGCGTGTGTGTGTGTGTGCGTGTGAGAGAGCGAGAGAGCATGAGAGCAAGAGGAGGGGGGTAAAAAGAGGGAGGAGGGCTAGTTTTACAGCCTTTACTGCCTCCCATCCCCCACCAAGACTGCTGATGCCAAAGGAAGTGAGGCTGGCCGGTGTTTGTTTGAGCGCTGTGTGCATGGGGGTGAGGTTTCATTCTGCTGATCAATCTAATCCTTATTGACCTACATCACGGCCCCTACCGGGACAGCACTCCACCTTTTTGAGTCCGTATTGAGTCATTTGGTGTAAAGCCTACGGTTTCATGAATGAATGCTGAAGTTTAGGGCGCTGGCCTGGCTCCCACGTTATTGTGAGTGAGGGATTTTCCTCAGTGATTGCTGTAGAAACATGACCCCTTACATTTTTATACCCTTGATAAATAGGTTCAAGCCCTTGGTTCTTTGCTATGCTGTTTGTTCTTTTAATGGGTGCCATTGTAGCTCCATAACACTTTACCCTGCCCCAGTAGTATTATGGGGTGCATTTGAATTGTGTTTGCCTTTCCCTACACTCTCCCTGCACTTAGAAGCGGTAGAGTGGGGGAGAAAGAGAGAGAGAGAGAGAGAGAAAGAGCGCGTGTTTTCCTACCCGTCTATGTGGCATAGGCTGCTGGCCTCAGGGTGGCGTGTGTCATGTTGATACCTGCCTGCAAGCCGGGACCTGTGGGGGAGTAAAGGTCAGGTGGCAGCCGGCTCGGCGGGGCCTGTGTGGGAAGGCCACGGTGGCGCCGTGTGTTCCTCAGCCGTTCTGCCGCCGCTGAAGCCCCGGGGCTGTCGTGTCACCCCAGAGGCCTGAGGCCCCGGGGCTGTCGCGTCACCCCAGAGGCCCCGGGGCTGTCGTGTCACCCCAGAGGCCTGAAGCCCCGGGGCTGTCGTGTCACCCCAGAGGCCTGAAGCCCCGGGGCTGTCGCGTCACCCCAGCGGCCCCGGGGCTGTCGCGTCACCCCTGAGGCCCCGGGGCTGTCGTGTCACCCCTGAGGCCTGAAGCCCCGGGGCTGTCGCGTCACCCCAGCGGCCCCGGGGCTGTCGCGTCACCCCAGCGGCCCCGGGGCTGTCGCGTCACCCCAGCGGCCCCGGGGCTGTCGCGTCACCCCTGAGGCCCCGGGGCTGTCGCGTCACCCCAGCGGCCCCGGGGCTGTCGCGTCACCCCAGCGGCCCCGGGGCTGTCGCGTCACCCCTGAGGCCCCGGGGCTGTCGCGTCACCCCTGAGGCCCCGGGGCTGTCGCGTCACCCCAGAGGCCCCGGGGCTGTCGCGTCACCCCTGAGGCCCCGGGGCTGTCGCGTCACCCCTGAGGCCCCGGGGCTGTCGCGTCACCCCAGAGGCCCCGGGGCTGTCGCGTCACCCCTGAGGCCCCGGGGCTGTCGTGTCACCCCTGAGGCCTGAAGCCCCGGGGCTGTCGCGTCACCCCTGAGGCCTGAAGCCCCGGGGCTGTCGCGTCACCCCTGAGGCCCCGGGGCTGTCGTGTCACCCCTGAGGCCTGAGGCCCCGCTCAGGGAACCAGGCAGCGCGAGGTGCGCCGCGGTACACGAGGGTGCCGTCGGGTGCCTGGCTCAAAGGCAGCAGTCGCGGGGAGGCTACGGGGGCGGCCTGTGTGGTGGGAGGCAGCCGGGAGATGACTCTCCCGTAAAGATGTGTGGTCGTGGCGCGGGTTTGAGTCCCCTCTAGTTCTGTGCTCGGCCCGGTTGGTCGTCAGACACTTCCAACGGGAACGTGGTGGGAATGTGGAGGGAACGTGGTGGGAACATGGTGGGAATGTGGAGGGAACGTGGAGGGAACGTGTGTTTTGTACATCTTTCGTCGAGCAGCTGACTTGCCCAACGTCTGCATATTTCAGAAATCCGGCATTGCGTGAGAAATTGTACCCACACATGACTCCAGAATATGATGACATCCCGGCATATTCTGGAAATGCAAGCCGACACGACAAACGGCCTTGTTGTCAAGTCGTTTTTATTGTAATGATCTTGTAATGATTGTCTAACATTCAGGTTATTAAAGTAATGTGTCATCGTTTGCCTTGTCACGATCAACCAAACCAACAGCAAGCAGAATAAAATATATTTGCGTTTGTGAATCCATGAGCTGTTGGTAATTTTTGTAAATAAATACTGTGACGTGAAACGTGATTAATCAACTACCTACATCATTAAGCAGTTAATTTGGTCTGTTTGGTAATTGATTAATTTAAAATCTTTTCAGCAGCATTCATGAATTTAATCGTGTTGCATGCTAACGGGATGAATTCAATAGTTTGGAGAGCCACCAGAACCAACACCAGCTAAGTGTGTTTTTCACACTGGAAGTGTTGAATTCATCTCCTGCTACTATCTGCAGTCTACCTCGGCTGTGAGGGTCTGTCTTGTGGGAACATCCTTCTTTGGAATTTATTTTCACATTCATGTAGTTGTTTTGCAGCCATGATAAACTTCTGACTTCTTTCCCACAATAGTCAAGAGGTTGTTTGTCATGCAGCACGATAACCATTTTACCCAGATTAATGTTTTATTACCGTGTGTGAGTGTATGCATGATAATACAGATGGACTGTGTGAACTAACTCTCTCACACTGATAACTCACACCGACATGTATATGACTGTATATCACTGGTGATATGACTGTATATCACAAGTGATATGACTCTGTATATCACTAGTGATAGAGGACATTCTTCCACAATGAAAGGACCCTCGTTGTTAAGCAACCACCGCCGCAGACCGCAGCCATCTTTGATTCACTGTTGACCTCCCTTGACCAAAGTCCTGCGCTGAACTTGTCGCCATGGCGATGCACACACATGCACGTTGTTGACAGAGATATTAAGGGCCGCTCTCCTAGACCCGGTATCAGCAGGGGAACTCACCGTTGCTACGGAAATGGTCTCGAGGACACCGCCCCTCTAAAGACCCCAGTAACGACACTATTCTGTAGACCTATAAAAACTCAACTGTATCTAGATATTATATCTGGAATTGTTGGTCATAAAACAAACGAGGAAGTGTGTGCGTTTTGTGGGCGTGCTTGATAGCTGAGTGGTTCCATCAGGGGGTTCCGCTGTGTGCAGTCTGTAGGTTCCATCAGGGGGTTCCGCTGTGTGCAGTCTGTAGGTTCCATCAGGGGGTTCCGCTGTGTGCAGTCTGTAGGTTCCATCAGGGGGTTCCGCTGTGTGCAGTCTGTAGGTTCCATCAGGGGGTTCCGCTGTGTGCAGTCTGTAGGTTCCATCAGGGGGTTCCGCTGTGTGCAGTCTGTAGGTTCCATCAGGGGTTCCGCTGTGTGCAGTCTGTAGGTTCCATCAGGGGGTTCCGCTGTGTGCAGTCTGTAGGTTCCATCAGGGGGTTCCGCTGTGTGCAGTCTGTAGGTTCCATCAGGGGGTTCCGCTGTGTGCAGTCTGTAGGTTCCATCAGGGGGTTCCGCTGTGTGCAGTCTGTAGGTTCCATCAGGGGGTTCCGCTGTGTGCAGTCTGTAGGTTCCATCAGGGGGTTCCGCTGTGTGCAGTCTGTAGGTTCCATCAGGGGGTTCCGCTGTGTGCAGTCTGTAGGTTCCATCAGGGGTTCCGCTGTGTGCAGTCTGTAGGTTCCATCAGGGGTTCCGCTGTGTGCAGTCTGTAGGTTCCATCAGGGGGTTCCGCTGTGTGCAGTCTGTAGGTTCCATCAGGGGGTTCCGCTGTGTGCAGTCTGTAGGTTCCATCAGGGGGTTCCGCTGTGTGCAGTCTGTAGGTTCCATCAGGGGGTTCCGCTGTGTGCAGTCTGTAGGTTCCATCAGGGGGTTCCGCTGTGTGCAGTCTGTAGGTTCCATCAGGGGGTTCCGCTGTGTGCAGTCTGTAGGTTCCATCAGGGGTTCCGCTGTGTGCAGTCTGTAGGTTCCATCAGGGGTTCCGCTGTGTGCAGTCTGTAGGTTCCATCAAGGGGTTCCGCTGTGTGCAGTCTGTAGGTTCCATCAGGGGTTCCGCTGTGTGCAGTCTGTAGGTTCCATCAGGGGGTTCCGCTGTGTGCAGTCTGTAGGTTCCATCAGGGGTTCCGCTGTGTGCAGTCTGTAGGTACCGAGTGGCCTGATGGCTCCGCAGTGCGTGGCGCTTGGGAACGCTGTGTTTGCTCTGTGGCCCTTCAGGGGCCCCATCGCGCCGGCCGCAATCAAAACACGGTTTGCTTTATTGTGAGCCGAGCTGCAGACATTTAAAGTGGACTTCAGACGTCTGAGGTTAATGAGGGAGATTTTCCCTCGGATGTTCCTCACTCCGCCCCGTCGTGCTCCGCTATTGAAGTCAGATGTCCTCTTCGGCGTAGCAGGACCTGCTGACCGAGTGCAGTGAGTGGTCATGCTCTGGCTGCTCTGTGCTGCAGCTCTAATGTCATGTTCTCCATGTAGTGACGGAGTAGTGGACTGAGCCTCGCAGTGGTCATGATAATTCAATGAGTGCGTATTTTTCTCTCCCTCTCCCCCCCTCCTGCCTCTGGGTCCTAAACATTGATTTGTCAGGCACAGGGGCCCTGAGGAATGCACCGGTCTGGTCGACAGCGTTGAGTGGGCAGCTGTATGTTCTATCGACGTGTAATGGATCTGGAAGGGTGTTCCATCCTATTCGTGAGGACTCTCACAGCAGCAGCAGTGCAGCAGGGCAAGAGCACTCAATGTTCCCCCCCCCTCCCCCCCTCCTCCAGGATGGAGGGGAAGGCCCCGCCCCCAGGAGGCTGTGCTTTTGAAGGACTGAGATGTGTATTCCTGTTCCTGTGCTTCGTCATGTGTTGTACTTGTGACACGGCTCAGAGCCAAAGGAGCAGCATGGCCCGGTCGACCCGATCAGCGGTCTGTCCATCAGCTTGCTCATTTTAATTATTTTTCGGACCGGCGTCACCCCAAAGGCAGGCTAATTCAGGGTCTGTGATCAGGGCAGTGCAGGGTGGCTGCTCTGACCTTATCAGAGACGTGTCGCTTGCTCTGTTATCCATCTCCACGCTCGCCGGTGTTCTGCTCACTTTTAAACATGATTAGTGTCCCGTCTAATTAGGTTGGTTTTCTGTCCCCTTTGGACGTTTGCAGAAGTTAGCCGTGATGCCGTAGCTAACGGCCTAGAAATGGCAGTGGCCACCGGGGGAAATTGGATGTGGTTGATGGGAGATTCAGACGGCTATTTGTATTCTGCAATCAGGAAGGACAATTTCCTTGAAAGTGATTCACACACAATATTTGATGGCAGTGCCTGGTTACCAAATGCAGAATCTACCGTCAGAGTAGATCATCAACTACTAGAAAAGGGAACACGAACAGAGTTCTTCCCTCCAGCCGCAGCCATCGAGTTCATTTGCATCAAATAAATATCAAATAAATATCTCATAAAACCATTGAAGGGTCACCAGATGAACTCCTCTTTGGCTCCAGATCCATTTCAGGGCCTTCGTTTATCTCCCGGCTCTGCCAGGTGAAAAGGTTCTCGAGGAGACCGGTAGTGACAAACACCCTCAGCACCTGACCACCTTCGCCCCCACCACGGCGCCCCCTGTCTCCTCCTGTGAAGCCCCCCGCCCCGCGGGGAAGCGGGCGCCGTGCGTGCCGTCGTGTAACGGGGTCCTCCGTCTCCTCCCCACAGATGTCCCGCCGGCGGAGCAGGAGAAGCTGTTCGTCCAGAAGCTGCGGCAGTGCTGCGTCCTGTTCGACTTCCTGTCCGACCCGCTCAGCGACCTGAAATGGAAGGAGGTGAAGCGCGCGGCGCTCAGCGAGATGGTGGAGTACATCACGCACAACCGCAACGTCATCACGGAGCCCATCTACCCCGAGGTGGTGCACATGGTGAGGACAGGAGGGGGGGGGGGGGGGCTCAGCTGCTGCTCCTGAGGGCGCTGTATAGGAGGTCGCTAACGAGGTGTCACTAACGAGGTGTCACTAACGAGACGTTTACATCTCCGTCAATTAGCAGAAGCACTGCCTTTTTTTTTCTTTTACAGTATATATACATGTAACTACAAAACCCTGTGAGTGTTGGATGAGGATGAGGATGCCACGGTTGGGGCTGTGAAATATAAGATGATAATAAGATTTATAATAAGATATTCTTTGGAAATATCAGTGTTTTTGTTTTCTTTTTTTCTCCAAACATTCAGTTAGATCAAGTTGCATAACTTTTTCACAAAACTGAACTAAAAATATATAGTTTTTTGTTGTTTGTCCCCCAAGACAAGCCACTAACTACTAGTTTTGGTGTATCAGGATTATTTGGTTCTTTGAAAAAAGACCCGGTCTTGCCACACCAGTGGATGTGTCCGCCGCAGACAGAAGCACAGTGGCAGCCACTGGTGGGAGTACTCCCTGGCAGCTTGAGGTTCATGTCGTTTGTCTTACTCATGACTGAGTCACAGGACTGGAGAGCCTGGCTCGTAGGAGGCCAGTCCTCGAACCCCTGATGCTCTTTGTGATGGTCCACACACCGGGTGTTCTGGAGAGCTGATACAAGCAGTATTACTTTTGTGTTTCACTCCAACTTGTCTCGTTTGTGCACCCATTGTCTGCCCACAAGTCAAACCCCTTCTTTTAAGTTACAACACGGTGCGTGTCGACCAGACCGCCATCGTTCACTTCTCACGTTTAAAAAGATTTATTGCTGCGATGCTCTGAAGGCATTATGGGGCCAAGTTTGCTTTCACGGGCCAAATTCAAAGCGCTTTGATGTTCATCAAAGCGCTTCCTGGCCGCCACGCGCTGACCTGCACCCCATCAAGGTGCAAATGTGGCTCGTTCTTAACCCACGCCGCCATTTGATCAGTGCGGCAGGAAATGCAAGGGAGCTGTCAAATCAGCATGAAAATATCCTCTTCCATACCCGGGCAGAGCCTTCTCCCAGCGGCCCCGGGCGCTTTGAAGTCCACCGCGTGCTGCAATCATCAAAGCAGGACGTGGTCGGGACATCTTTGATGCTGACGAGGGGAGTCAGGGGGTCACAGGTCCATCTTTATGTATCGCTGTATTACATGACCTGTTTGTTTGCTGTGTCCCTGGCTCCTAGTTTTCGGGGAACATGTTCAGGACGCTGCCCCCCTCGTCCAACCCAACGGGGGCAGAGTTCGACCCAGAGGAGGACGAGCCCACGTTAGAGGCCGCCTGGCCACACCTACAGGTGAGTGATGCCACATCCACAGGTAGATGATGTCACATCCACAGGTAGATGATGCCACACCCACAGGTAGATGATGCCACACCCACAGGTAGATGATGTCACACCCACAGGTAGATGATGCCACACCCACAGGTGACATCACATCACATGTAGGGCGGCAGTAGCTCCAGTAGGTAGAGCGGGAGGACAGAGCGGGTCGTCCACTTAACGTAGGGTTGGCGGTTCGATCCCCTTGATCCTCCTCCAACTGTCCACATGCCAAACCCCACAAAATGTACTGATTGCAAGTCGCTTTGGACAAAGGCGTCTGCTAAATGCCCCTTTACTCTTTACATACAGTAAAGTGGGACAGTATATCCACACACACCACACACCTGATGTTGCATTGTTTGTGTGACCTCCTTTTCCGAACTTTTGTTCTGCAGCTGGTCTATGAGTTCTTCCTACGGTTCTTGGAGTCGCCAGACTTTCAACCAAATGTAGCCAAAAAGTATATCGACCAGAGGTTTGTCATGCAGGTGAGATTTCCTTTTTTCTTCTTCATGTCACGCGTGTAGATGCATATACAAAACACTTGTCTCTCCAGCACTACTCCAACATGAGGCTGGTGGTGTTTGTTCTGTGGTCTGTGTCATGTCTCATCTCTCATGTCTCCCCCCTCCCTCCTGTTCCCTCCTCAGCTCCTAGACCTGTTTGACAGCGAGGACCCCCGAGAGAGGGACTTCTTAAAAACAACTCTCCATCGTATCTACGGGAAGTTCCTGGGCCTGCGAGCCTACATCAGAAAACACATTAACAACATATTTTATAGGTGCGTAGTGGAAGGGCAGCACGCATTAATGACCTCTGGTTGCTTCTCCTTCTGGAGGCTAATGGATGCTCTTTGTTAACCGTGTGTGTTTCTGTTTCATTTGCAGGTTCATTTATGAGACTGAGCATCATAATGGAATAGCAGAGTTACTTGAAATATTAGGCAGGTAAGAACGGGTTGCAGGCCCTCAGGCCATTCTCTCCTTTTCTTCAGTTGTTTTATGTAGTGCCAAAAGAAGGTCAGTGGTTGAGATAAGAAACGTTGAAAAGCCTGAAAACCTCTCACTCGACAGCCAGCGTGTACAATGCAGAACCTGACAGCACACCACTTTATGAATACACGTCACCTTTAGCTTAGCGTATTTCTGGCTGTGCGTGCTGGGTGGAACACCGCGGTGTACAGTCAGTGCCTGCTCAGCGGTTTCATTTTGACTGCGTGGCGTTGGCGTTGCGTACTATGGAACGTGGGGGAGCGCCTGGCCTCCCAGCAGATGTTCTGGGTGCTTTCCGTGGTGACCTCCTGTACTCTGCCCCCCCTTTCAGCATCATCAACGGCTTCGCCCTGCCGCTGAAGGAGGAGCACAAGATATTCCTCCTGAAGGTGCTGCTGCCGCTGCACAAAGTGAAGTCTCTGAGCGTCTACCACCCACAGGTTAGTGGAAACGCGCGCTGGGTGTCAGCTGGGTGCCGTGGCGCCGCCTCTGTGTGAGCCTGACGTTCTGTCCTTGTGTCCCCCCCCCCCCCCCCCCCCCCCCCGCTAGCTGGCCTACTGTGTGGTACAGTTCCTGGAGAAGGACAGCACTCTCACAGAACCGGTCAGTCAGACACGTGTTTCAGTCAGCATCGCTTGACGCAAATCAAAAGTGACAAATAATTTGATTTGGAAAGAAATTGGATTACGGGTGGATTTTCTTGTTGATGCTGGTTTGCACAATCGAATGAAATCCTTCTGGTTTGGCGTGGAGGCCCAGGCTCCATGCCAAACCAAATACAAACCCCGAGCCTATAGCTACACCATAAACCTACATATTAAGGCCCTTGTTTCTTGGCATGAGCAGGCGGTGACTGCTCTGCTCAAGTACTGGCCCAAGACCCACAGTCCCAAGGAGGTGATGTTCCTCAACGAGCTGGAGGAGATCCTGGATGTCATCGAGCCCTCGGAGTTTGTGAAGGTCATGGAGCCCCTGTTCAGGCAGCTGGCCAAGTGTGTGTCCAGCCCCCACTTCCAGGTGTGTCTCCACCCAGTCCTTAATGCTCAGAGTGAGTGAGTGAATAGTCCTTAATGCTCAGAGTAAGTGAGTGAATAGTCCTTAATGCTCAGAGTGAGTGAGTGAATAGTCCTTAATGCTCAGAGTGAGTGAGTGAATAGTCCTTAATGCTCAGAGTGAGTGATTGAATAGTCCTTAATGCTCAGAGTGAGTGAGTGAATAGTCCTTAATGCTCAGAGTGAGTGAGTGAATAGTCCTTAATGCTCAGAGTGAGTGAGTGAATAGTCCTTAATGCTCAGAGTGAGTGAGTGAATAGTCCTTAATGCTCAGAGTGAGTGAGTGAATAGTCCTTAATGCTCAGAGTGAGTGAGTGAATAGTCCTTAATGCTCAGAGTGAGTGAGTGAATAGTCCTTAATGCTCAGCGTGAGTGAGTGAATAGTCCTTAATGCTCAGAGTGAGTGAGTGAATCAGTGGGCTGCAGGCTCACCCAGCACCGTGTTGGCTCAGGCGGAGTGATGAACGTCTTTAGAGGTCTTCCAGATTGTCACTTTAAGTAGATTGTATTGTATGTCAACATGATAGCAAATAGCAGCGGCCATCTTTATCTGAGTCGGTGGCTGAGGGAGGCTTCATGAGGGGATTAAGGGATGCTGGTGGCCCGCTGACCCCGGGCCTAACGCTGACCCCTGGCCTAACCCCCCCCCCTCCCCAGGTGGCCGAGCGGGCGTTGTACTACTGGAACAACGAGTACATCATGAGCCTGATCAGCGACAACGCCGCCAGGATCCTGCCCATCATGTTCCCCGCGCTCTACCGCAACTCCAAGACCCACTGGAACAAGTGAGTGGTCCGCACTCCCCTCGAGGTCACACCCTTCTCCTCCCTACAGCTCCTCCTTTTCAGACCCTTCTCCTCCCTACAGCTCCTCCTTATCAGACCCTTCTCCTCCCTACAGCTCCTCCTTATCAGACCCTTCTCCTCCCTACAGCTCCTCCTTATCAGACCCTTCTCCTCCCTACAGCTCCTCCTTATCAGACCCTTCTCCTCCCTACAGCTCCTCCTTATCAGACCCTTCTCCTCCCTACAGCTCCTCCTTATCAGACCCTTCTCCCTACAGCTCCTCCTTATCAGACCCTTCTCCTCCCTACAGCTCCTCCTTATCAGACCCTTCTCCTCCCTACAGCTCCTCCTTATCAGACCCTTCTCCCTACAGCTCCTCCATATCAGACCCTTCTCCTCCCTACAGCTCCTCCTTATCAGACCCTTCTCCTCCCTACAGCTCCTCCTTATCGGCCCCTTCTCCTCCCTACAGCTCCTCCATATCAGACCCTTCTCCTCCCTACCCTTCTCCCTACAGCTCCTCCATATCAGACCCTTCTCTTCCCTACAGCTCCTCCATATCAGACCCTTCTCCTCCCTACAGCTCCTCCTTATCGGCACCTTCTCCCTACAGCTCCTCCTTATCAGACCCTTCTCCTCCCTACAGCTCCTCCTTATCGGCCCCTTCTCCTCCCTACAGCTCCTTCTCCCTGTGTTTGTGTGTTGATGGTCTCATTTCTTTCTCAGGACAATCCACGGGCTCATCTACAACGCTTTGAAGCTGTTCATGGAAATGAACCAGAAGCTGTTTGACGACTGCACCCAGCAGTTCAGAGCAGAGAAGAGCAAGTAAGGTCCCGCCCACATCTGGCCCAAACCCACGCCACTCAGCGGTCATGTCTCTGATCTTCTGAACCATGTGTAACCGTTGTCCCTCAGGGAGAAGGCCAAGTGGAAGGAGAGGGAGGACGCCTGGGTGAAGATCGAGGGTCTGGCCAAGACCAACCCCCAGGTGTGTGAAGCCCCCCCCCCCTGTGTGTCCACCACACACAGCCGGGACGCCGCTGACCTTAGCGTGACCTTAACGTGACCTTAACGTGTCCTTAGCGTGTCGGGTGTCCGCCGCCCCTGAGCACACGTGAAACACGTGACGCGCTGCGCGCCTGACCTCCTGTTGCCTGCGGCCGTTGTCTCCCTCCCCAGTTCCTGCTGTACATCGACGTGGGGGCCCTGGGCTCCCCTGTGGACATGGAGACGGACTGCCTGCCCCTGGACGACGTGGCGCTGCTGAAGAAGAATATGGAGGACGAAGCCATCCAGGTAGCGCGCCCCAGGAGGACACCCATGTGACCCCGCCCCGCCCTCCCGCCGGCCTTCCCTTTTATTTAGTTCTTCCTTTTTTTTTGTTTGTTGTGTTCCTCCACGGCGGCTCCAGATCCAGAGGGATCCGCGCAAGGACCGCCCGCTAATGCGGAGGAAGTCCGAGCTGCCGCAGGACGTGTCCACCGTGTCGGCCCTGGAGTCCCACCGCCGGGCCCAGGACATGTTGACCCCCGACGACGGCCACTAGCTGCAGGCCCGGTCCGCCAGGAACCAGCAGCAGCAGCAGCAGCAGCGCCACGGGCCGCCCCCTCCCCCCCCCCCCCACCCCACCCCCACCCCCCAGGCCCGGCCCGGGTCGGGGGTCTGTCGGGGGACGAGTGGCGCACCTTTCCCCGGGCCTCCCTTTCCCCGGTGCGCCCGCGGCCGAGCTGTGGGCCCCGCTGGACCTTCTCTGCATGACCGGAACCAAAAACAGGCGCACCACGCTCAGGGGCAGCCGTTCCTCTTCCTCCCTCCTCCTCCTCCTCTTCCTCCCCTTCGCTTCTCTCCGTCGTGTTTTGTTTTCTGTGGTCTCCGTTTCGTTGAGCGCTTGCTTCTCCCGGGGCGTGCTGCGCTGCCCCCTGCTGGTCGTTCCTCTCAGGTGTTCTCCGTGAGCCGTCTCTTGTCTCGCCCCTCTCTCTAAGATGTCAGCGGTCGTCCTGCAGGTGACGCCAGCCCCGCCTCCGCGTGGGGTCTCCCCCCGCGCCTCCTTCACTAGAACAACACCCCCCTCCCCCGCTCAATACAAACCAATTCAAATCGGCTGTTTATTCTTCCAAGCGGCATCGTTACCGCGGCGACCTGCTTGTGGGGTACGCCCCCGTGAGGGGGTTCTCCGCCTGAGGACACGCCTGGATCGACACGTCACCCGTTGTGTGGGGGTTCTGCCCCCCCCCCCAAAGAGAAGCCCTCTGGGCGGTTCCCTCTGATTGGTCGGTTTGATGCCGACCGCGTCCCCGCTGCACCACGTGGCGCTCAGCCTGCGAGGTCCACGTGTCCCCTCCCCCCCGGGGAGGGGGTGCTGAAGGTGCTGCCGGTGCCGTTCACTCAGCAGTTTGGGTTCAGCGGCGGGCAGAACTCTGGGATCTCACACCGCTGTCTCGGTTTTTATTTGTTTCCTGTCCTCCACTTTAGTCTGCGGTGATGGCCCCGCCCTCCCTGTGTGATGCGGGCTCTGAGGGGGGGCTACGCTGGGGGGGGGCGGGGGCGGGGGCGGTCTTGAACCCTGGCCTTTTTTTTCCGTTCACAGTGCCTTCTGTAGTCTGGGTGGGTTGGCGGTATCGACTGGGCCGACAACGCCAGGCCCGGCACGCTGCGCCCGGTGGGGGGGGGGGGGGGGGTCCCGCGACGCAGCCGTGGTTACCGCTAACTTGGGGTGGGTGGGGGTTCAGAGGAGTTGCTCGCCAACCACTTCAGCAAACAAGCACTTCCTGGTGAAACTTGAAGAGAAGATCACAGAACCGCGACAATGAAACACACACACACAAGAATATTTAACAAAAAGAATCCACAATGCTGTCTACCTTGTGGGTATGTAGGGCTCCAGCACTCCAGTGTGCCTATCGATAAAGTTGTCCATCGCTGGGGGAGTCAGTAAGGACCCCAGCCCCCCCTCCTCCTCTCAACGCACACACTCTCTCTGATATATATGATGTTATACATGATGATATATATGATGACAGGTCGGGACTTCTGGTCACTGATCATTGTTTCTGCCCCCAACACGTGCCCGACCCACCACCAAGCTCCCATGATCCCTTGGAACCACACCGCTGTACAAACCCCTCCTCCTCCTCCTGCTCCCCCCCGCCTCCTCCTCACCCCCCCCCCCCCCCCCCCCCGCCCGACCCAGAAGGCTCTGGTGGCTTCACCCGTGAGATAGCTTCTGGCCGCTCTGTCGTCCTTTCTGGTCCTCATGGGTCCGTCTCGCGTCTCTGGGGCGTGCTGTCAGTGTTTTGTTTGACTGAATGTAATGCTGTAAATAAGGAACCTCCAGATTGTTTTGGTCTCGTTTACCTCCCCCCTCCTCCTCCTCCCTCGTGTTGAAAGGACACAGACGGTTAAGAGTCCGGGCGGGCAGCGCGGCCTGCCTGGAGCCCTGGTGTTGACCTGAAGACCCCCCCCCAGACCCTGTGCTCCAGGAGGGGGTTCTCTGGGGTGGGGCTCCGTTCGGGGTTCTCCGTTCGGGGTTCTTCGTGTCTTCTTTGGTTGGTTGAGAAGAACGATTGTGGCAAGTGTCCTTTAGTATTTGTATTTGTACTACTCGTACTAAATGAATTCATCTGATATTGTACATATGATGTACTTTTTGTTTTTGTGTTGGATCTATTATTAAATGGTAGATTTCATATTTTGTACAAAATAGCTGGATAATGTACAGAATACAGAGGATATGGCAGCCGGCCGGCAGGCTCAGGCCTCGACACGCAAACATTTACAGTTAGAAACGGTTCTAGGGTTTGGATAGTCGCTTCTGTTTTGGATGACATTCACTTTATTTTATTTTTATTTTTTGGTTCAATTTGAAACGTTGACATCTCTGTTTCTGGGTTTCACTCTGAAACGTGTGGCCAGCCCACGTGTGTTCTTAGCGTGTGCTTCGGTCCCGATCGCCAGTGATGTACATCTATATACAGTAAATAAAGAGAACATGTGAGTTTTATATTTTCATCCTAAAGCTGTGCCTGGTATTCATTCCCTCACTTGTCGTTGGGCTCTGGCCCGCCCCGGGACCTGGCAGTGGTCTGGGACCTGGCAGTGGTCTGGGACCTGGCGGTGGTGTAAGTCCCTGGGACCTGGCCCGCCCTGGGACCTGGTGGTGGTGTAAGTCCCCGGGACCTGGCGGTGGTCTAAGTCCCCGGGACCTGGCCCGTCCTGGGACCTGGTGGTGGTGTAAGTCCCCGGGACCTGGCGGTGGTCTAAGTCCCCGGGACCTGGCCCGCCCTGGGACCTGGCGGTGGTCTAAGTCCCCGGGACCTGGCCCGCCCTGGGACCTGGCGGTGGTCTAAGTCCCCGGGACCTGGCCCGCCCTGGGACCTGACGGTGGTGTAAGTCCCCGGGACCTGGCCCGCCCTGGGACCTGGCGGTGGTCTAAGTCCCCGGGACCTGGCCCGCCCTGGGACCTGGCGGTGGTCTAAGTCCCCGGGACCTGGCCCGCCCTGGGACCTGACGGTGGTGTAAGTCCCCGGGACCTGGCCCGCCCTGGGACCTGGCGGTGGTGTAAGTCCCCGGGACCTGGCCCGCCCTGGGACCTGGCGGTGGTGTAAGTCCCCGGGACCTGGCGGTGGTCTAAGTCCCCGGGACCTGGCGGCGGTCTAAGTCCCCGGGACCTGGCCCGCCCTGGGACCTGACGGTGGTCTAAGTCCCCGGGACCTGGCGGTGGTCTAAGTCCCCGGGACCTGGCGGTGGTCTAAGTCCCCGGGACCTGGCGGTGGTCTAAGTCCCTGGGACCCGGCCCCGGCGGCGGTCTAAGTTCCCGGGACCTGGCGGTAGTCTAAGTCAAAGTCAGTCAACTTTATTGTCAATCACACCATGCAGTCGGTGCACGTAATTACACAGAGGATCGAAATTGTTTCCTCATACTCCAATCGTGCAGGTAATGTTTAAACTTTTAACACACAACATATTACTGAGGGACAGACAGGGACTCTGTGGGACATTCAATACTTGAAGGGACTAATTAAACAAATTCAATAAATTAAACAAATCAAACTCAAACATATCCTACACTCAACCCAATGGAGGGGAGAGGGCTGTGGCTGCATGATGGTGGCCACAAAGGACACATGTTTAGATGCATTAACAGTGACACTGTTAAATTATCAATAACGGCCAGGTGAGAGATGTATAGAAATATTGACCAAGTCCAAAATCAATGGCATTACTCTCAGGTCTATAGTCATACATTTTGGGGAGATAGCAGTAACATTTCAACTGATAAAGATAGAAGAAAATTTGTAATTTTTGCATCGCACCAAACTAGTCTTTTGGCTCCACCTTGTGGATAGAATTCAGGGAATGAAAACCGATTCTTGTGCTTCATGTAATGTAAACGCTTTGCCTAAAAACGTAGTTGTCGGTGACAAAGTGATCTTTGAACTAGAGTTGTTCCCGAAGTCTATTTAAAATGCATGCTTTGGTTCTGGAGACGGAATGGGTTAACACACATGCGCTTTTATTGCGCCACAAACAAAGAGTTTATCAGCGTGACCTTCAACTGATGGGTCCATACGCTAACAGTCCGCTTATCTACTGAACACAGACGGCGATCACACTGACCAAGAGGAGCATCGACAGCGGCCCTCGGGGGGCTCCGTACCCCCTTTAGACACGACCCCCACGTGACCTTCACTTGGGACCCAGCGCGCCACCGACTGAGCACGCGTTCTGAAGCGGGGTTCCACTAGGGACCGTCAACAAATGACTGCGTGGATGACAAACACGGAATATTTGACTAACATTCCGTGTTTGTCATTCAGTTTTTACTTTTATATTTTACTCAATTGGTGTCATGTCGAACACCTAATTTGATTGCTAATACTTCATGTATTTTACATAAATATTTAACTAGAAATGTATTTTTGTTTGTCAAGGGTCCTGGATTAAAACAGCATATAGAATATTTTCGGTTACAGCTCGAAACTCAGAATAGAAACACACCAACACAGTAGTTAATTTGGCACCTATACATTTATTGACACCCAGGACATTGCAGCTTTTATGTATTTGTTCTGTAATATGGAGCAAAATGATTCATGGAAAAACAACATTGGCATGACAACCCTTCTATAAAAGGCTGCCCTCCAGGGGACACACGAGCTGAACGACCGAGCCGACAGTTTGTGGCCACCAGACGGTCCCTTACTGGGCCGTCCGGCCTCCTCACAGCTCCTGACAAACACGGGCTGTCTAAGACTTAGAAGACATGGAATGAGATGTGTAACAAGACATTGTTAGGCTTCGTTGCTAAGCTCGTCGGCTGATTTGGAAAAGAAAATGCTCTTACTGACTTTGCTTAAGCCGCCATTTTGATCACATTAGCTAATTTAAACCAAGCACACGTTCCTCTTAAAGCCTCTGCATCGTGAGGCGATGTCCTGAACATGAATGAAATCATGAGGTGGAGCACAATGAGAGAGGTCCTCACCACAGAACAATCAATACAAATCAGATTTGTAAACACTTCATCTTCACCAAGTGTTCCCTAAATATCCTGTAAACAATGCTAAAGGTTAGTACGTATATATTTTTTTTGTTCTATACATATTAGATTACATTTGATCTGTTCGATTACAATAAACTATTTGATATAGTTATTAAGTAAATGTTCAGAATACTTCTTTCTTAAATGCATGTACATATTATAAAAGTGACAATTTTATATGTAGGCCTATCTTATGTGCAAAATGCTTTAGTAAACTATAATTTGGCATTCATGACAAACCTCGAAAAAATAAAAATCGATTGAAAGAAAAGAAATTATAAAAAAAAATCAAAAGTTGGAATTTCAGACGACGGGTCAAAAGTCACAGCGGACATTTCCCTCGCTCCCCATAAATACCCTCTTCACCAGTAATACTGTGCAACGTGAGTGAGATGAACGAGCGTCTCGGCCGGGGCGCTGCAGTGTCCTCGTACCGCTGGAGAGCTCTGGGTCACGCTGGTGTGACGCTACACAGATGACCTGCCCGCCTTGTGTTGTTAGATGGCGAAGTGTTTCAAAAAAAATAAAGAGTTAAGGCATTCAGCGCGTTCTGAAGGCAGACTGCGTGGCTGTGTGTCAAAACACGAAGTGAAAACTAGTGAAAGAGAAAAATAGTATTGTAATAGTGTGAAGCAATACCTAACTTCCGCGAACCTGGAACACTGAATGCATTAAAAAACAAACTAAACTAGAATTTTGTGTACTTGAACTTTGATTTCTCCAACAAAATGCCATTTTGGTATACAGCCCAGTCAAACAGTTGTCATTAATTTTCAGTCATTTAAACTGTCACTCTCAATGGTGATAATTTGTATCAACTGGGATCCATTTGCACACATTCACTGAACACTGCAGTCCAGCTGAGCTGTAAGTCACTAGTGCCAGGTCTTATTCAACGAACAAACCTTCCTGGTCAGAAACAGCCATGAAGCCACAGAAATGACAACGTGGAGAACTGGCTAAACGGCTGTCTAAGGTTCTACGTGTGATGGAGAACTGGCTAAACGGCTCTCTAAGGTTCTACGTGTGATGGAGAACATTTGCACGCAGAATAACGACAATAAAAAAAAGCGTTGAAATGAAAGGTGTGATTTTCAAGACAAGCAATTATTTAAGAACAGATGGCAGCGCTGAATCACTGTTTCCATTATTATTTTTTTTGTCTCTTTAGCGTCTAAACTTTAAGATTAACATGCCTTTTTTTTTTCTCTCTCCGTGTCGTCACAGCGGACACGGAGCGCCGCGGTGGACGCGAGTGCGAGGAGACGAGAAACACAAACGACAGACAATCCGACCATGAATGAGAACTTAAGGCAGCAGAATCCTCCGGGAGAACCCCACTCTCGGCCTGGTGTGGCTCAGCGTAGCGTGCACCCTCTCTTCCTCTCCCTCTCTCTCTCTCCCTCCCTCCCCCCGACCAGGTCGGCCGGGGGGAGGGAGTGAAGAGGAGGACCTCACAGGTCATCGTCCCCGATGCCCTCGAAGGCGTAGTTGCCGTGGAAATCGTTCCCGCTGACGTCGTTGGCCGAGCTGGAGGCGCTGATGCCCCGCAGCGACACGGAGCTCAGCTTGGTCTGCAGACACGGGGCAGCGAGGGCCGTTCGTTTAAAGTCAATGATGGCAAAGTTAGAAAGAAACGTCTGGACGAGTGATTTACACGTGTCTCCCGAATTATTAATGGAAATTACGCTTATTTTGTTCAAGGGACGCGTTGAATGCAGACATCGACGTTCCCCAGAATACTTACAGAGAGTTTGACCACCTGCTCCCGGGTAGGGTCGGGGGAGTCCTGTCAAAACAAAAAGCAAAGGAAAACACATCAAACTCAAACTCAACTGAACAATTGGTCGCGCTAAGAAAAATCGAGAGCAGCCTGTAGTTCCCGTGCTCACCAGTAGAGGGGGTGATTTCACAGCTTGCTGACTGTCTGACCGGTGGATGGAGCCATTGTGCTTCTTCCTAAGCATCTAAACACACACACACTTTCCTCAAACACGAGGACCCTCTGCCCACTGCAGGCATAAGAACGAGGATGCGATTCCTTCTACGTTCCAAACGTGCAGATGTTTCTCCCAAAGCTGTTCACTGACCTTCTTCAGGCTTCCTCCAGATTTCTTCACCATCAACTCGTCCACCATGGACTGAAGACAGATGCTCATCATGATGGCCTGAAGAGAGAGAGAGAGAGACACGCACACGCACACACACGCACACACACACACACACACACACCCCCCCTCTGGGTCATTATTCGTCTTCTGGGGAGGTACTTCTGGGCGTAATTACAACCGCCTCACGTATTTATTGATTCGTTTGTTTCTTTAAATCAATCGTGTGCCACGTTGTCCTGCCTGACATCTTGATTTCCTGTTGTGTGTGTGTGTGCTCGACACAAGCATTTCAATAGCGCAACAAAACAACACCGAAAAAACCAGCGAGTGAGGTGCAAACTAAAACTGCTGAAGCAGTAAACTCTCTGCCCTGGGAACAGGGGAAGCAGCTTGAGGCCAGTAAAACGGCTGGTTTAACAAGCTGGCTCAGGTGAGCTGGCTCAGGTGAGCTGCGGCCTCACCTGGGGGCTGGTGATGGTGACCCACTGCAGACGGTCCTTGCTCATCAGGTACTCGAAGGCCAGCTCCAGCTTCACGTCACACTTGGCCGAGCCGCAGGGGGCTGCCGTACCGTTGGCTACTGGGACCTGCTGCGGGTAAAGGTCAAAGGGTAAAGGTCAAAGGGCATTCAGCAGACGCTTTGGTCCTAAGCGACTTACAATCAGTACATTTGTGAGGGTTCGACATGTGGACAGTTGGAGGAGGGCGGGGGATCGAACCGCCGACCCTACGGTGAGTGGACGAGCCACTCTGTCCACCCTGCTCTACCCACTGAGCTACTGCCATCCAAGAAAAAAGGGGGGACACGCAAAGAACCTCATCAGCATCCTCTTCATCCTCATCCTCATCACCATCAGCACCAGACTGCTCCATCCCATCGTCACCACCCACCCGATGTCAGTTTGTACGTTTGTTTCACGCAAGTCACACCCCCCCCCCCCGCTGCGCCCGCTTGCCGACTAGCGATGAGTTGTTGTTTCCTATTATCATGCACAAAACTCTGGGCCTTCATCCAGAGGTGGAGGAAGAGGGTGAGGCGACAGTGTGTGTGCCATGGTAACACACACACACACACATTTGAAAACCCAGTCACAACCTCCACCCTCCCCAATGGCCTCCATGTTGCGGGTGCGCCCCCCCGGCCCGTGACACTGGCTCCGTGTTGATGAGCCTCTTGTAGAGTCCAGACAGCACCTCCACGCACGCACGCACGCACACACACACACACACACACACACACACACACACACACACACACACACACACACACACACACACACACACACACACACACACACACACACACACACACACACACACACACACACACACACACACACACACACACACACACACACACAGGACACACACACACACACACACACAGAGGGCACCAGCCAGCAGCCACACACACACACACACCCTCACACACAGAGAAACACACACACACCCTCACA
>JAXIVH010000033.1:475201-482701 GCA_036785325.1 Urophycis tenuis
CCCTCTCTCTCCTGCTTTAGTCTGACTCTCTCTCTCCCTCTCTCCTGCTTTAGTCTTTGACTCCCTCCCGCTTTAGTCTTTGACTCCTCCCTCTCTCCTGCTTTAGTCTTTGACTCCCTCTCTCTCCCGCTTTAGTCTTTGACTCCCTCTCTCTCTCCCGCTTTAGTCTTTGACTACCTCTCTTCTGCTTTAGTCTTTGACTCCCTCTCTCTCCTGCTTTAGTCTTTGACTCCCTCTCTTCTGCTTTAGTCTTTGACTTCCCTCTCTCTCCTGCTTTAGTCTCTGCCTGTCTCTGCCTCTCTCTCTCTCTCTCTCTCTCTCTCTCTCTCTCTCTCTCTCTCTCTCTCTCTCTCTCTCTCTCTCTCTCTCTCTCTCTCTCTCTCTCTCTCTCTCTCTCTCTCTCTCTCTCTCCTCTCTCTCTCTCTCTCTCTCTCTCTCTCTCTCTCTCTCTCTCTCTCTCTCTCTCTCTCTGGGGTGTTTGAATTGAGACGTGTGATATTTTTAACATGCTGTAATCTCCTGCAAGTCTACTTAGAGAGGGTGAGTCATCACTGGGGCAGTGCAAAGGGGGGAGGAGGTGGGTGAGGGATGAGGGCGGAGTCACCCCAGCACGTCGAGGGACACGCGAGTGGAAGGAGTGACAGGAGAATGTAATCAGAGGAGGAAAATAGACGTGTGAAGATGCATCATTTCTTCTGTTCCTTGGTGGATTAGCAGGACTCCCGTCATCACTTCCAAAAAGCGCATACAGCCCCTGCAATGTAACTCTAATAGAAACCTCTGCCGTCCACAAACACATCATTACCTTGTCAAACAACCCTCTGAAATGTGACTTACACAATGTTAATGCAGAAAGGCTGTCCTGGTCCAGAACATGACTCCATGTGATTTGAATCATGTGTCCTGTGGCAGAGGAGCCAGCCATTCAGGAGCATCTCAGTCCTAATGGAACTGGACAGGTTCTGGACTCTGTCTCCAGCCCGGACCAGCCCAGCCCCCCCACCCCCACCCCCACCACCACCCCCACCACCCCCACCCCCACCACCCGAAACCAGGTCAACAGTTTACATACCGGGGCACTGCCAGACCCTCAGGGGCTGGTGGAGGAGGAGGAGGAGGTGGTGGAGGAGTAGGAGGAGGAGGAGGTGGAGAAGGAGAAGAAGGAGGAGGGTGTGGAGGAGTAGGTGGTGGTGGAGGAGTAGGAGTAGGTGAAGTAGGAGGAGGAGGTGGTGGAGGAGTAGGAGGAGGAGGAGGTGGAGGAGTAGGAGGAGGAGGAGGGTGTGGAGGAGTAGGTGGTGGTGGAGGAGTAGGAGTAGGTGAAGTAGGAGGAGGAGGTGGTGGAGGAGAAGGAGAAGGAGGTGGAGGAGTAGGTGAAGTAGGAGGAGTAGGAGGTGGTGGTGGAGGAGTAGGAGGACTAGGAGGAGGTGGAGCAGGAAGAGGTGGTGGAGGAGTAGGAGGAGCAGAAGAAGGGGAAGGAGGAGGGTTGAGGCGTGGGTGAGGAGCAGGGTGTAGACACGGCGTTAGCTGTGTGCTGACCCGAGGGAGGGGGACTCAGCAGCGCCGGGGCGGCCTGCCAAGGTCCACGCAGTCGGCAAGAACGTGTCAAGAACCGAACGGCGCCGACAGAACTGCAAGGAATGTGCCTCTCCTTCGCTCACGCTCTGCAGGGCTCAGGACCCGCAGCAGCCTGGGGATGTGATGTGACCTGCTCATCATCATCGTCCTCTGCAATGAACCCATCCCGGTCAGGAGGGAGGTGCAGTGGGCCGGGCCCACTGGGAGGGGTCCAGCGGTGTTGGACTCCCAGCCCGAGGGTTCTGGGTCTGAAGCCCGCAGTTCACCTGCAGCAATCCTCAACTCGAGACTCCGGAGCCCGACCTGCCATCTGTTCCCGTACCCCCACCCCTCTCTGCAGCTGGAGTTTGACGTGCTGAGCGAGCATCTTTCCATCCCATCCTCCTCCGTTGTCATGGCAAACATGGAGGGTGGCATTTACTCGGGCTGCAGGCCCGTGTGTGTGTGTGTGTGTGTGTGTGTGTGTGTGTGTGCATTACAGAGAGAGACAGAGAGAGCTCGAACCTTTTCCGCAGCAGTATGTGAAATTCGGTGCTCCTCAGGCTGGTGATTGAGACATACGGCAGCTCAAACTCCTGCAGCTTCCGCACAACTGTGGGGGAGGGAGGGAGAGAGAGGGAGGGGGAGAGAGAGGAAGGGGGAGAGAGGGAGGGAGGGAGAGAGACACCAAATATATTTTTTAGAATTGCGAAAAATTGTTTGCCAAAAGGTTTGACTGAAGTAAACAAAGGAGATGAGAAGCCCATCTGGACGATGTGTGTGTGTGTGTGTGTGTGTGTGTGTGTGTGTGTGTGTGTGTGGAGTCTCTGCGTGTGTGTCTGTGTATGCGCGTACCTGCGTGCGTGCGTGCATGCGTGCGTCTGTGTGCGTGTGCGTGTGTGTCTGTGCATGTTTGTGTGTGTGCGTAGGTCTGTGTGTGTGTGTGCGTCTGTGCATGAGTGTGCGTGACTTTTCCCTCTGTATTCACCATCTTATAGATTTGCTTCCAGCAGTAATGTTCTCATGTTCTCCAGCCCAGAGGCCTCGGGCCCGCTGACGAGCAGGGAAGTGAACCAAAGAAAGTTCTATTGTTGTTCTCTTGGAAGTTAAAAATAAGCACTTCAAAGCAAATCATCGCCGATTTGTTTAGACACATCTGCTGATATTTTCTGCTGCCGACCGAGACGCCCCGTGATGTCCTGGCCCTCGTGGGGCTGAAGGCATCGATTCACATTATGGATCATTTGTCAGCGATCGTATTGCCATGAGGACCGGCGATGCGCACTCTTGAGCACTCTTGTTGCCGTAGAAACGCAGCGCTGTGCGTGGCGAGTCCTGTGCTTTCCAAACCCCCTCAGACAGCCAGAACACACGGAGGACTCTGAAGAGTCCTGACAGGTTTGCCTCGGAGTCTGAGCCTCCTGCCCTGCGGGGCACGGGGCGGTTGGCGGCACGCGGGGACAGACACCAGCTGGGAGCGGAACCTCGGCCGGGTTCTCTGATGGTTCTGCCGCCAGGCTGGAACACCCGAGGTTCTTCGACGCGGAACGTCGTTTAGCGCGCCGCCGCAGACGCTAACAGCCGCGCGGCGTCCTTCTGAGAACCGAGGAAGAGACGTTCCAATGCAGGGTGAACCCATGATCTGTTCCTCCCCCCCCCCCCCCGTGGGGAACCAGAGTTCCCCCGGGCCCGCGTGCTGCACGGCTCCACGTTCCACTTACTGCGCAGAGTCCCAGAACCAAACAGACACGCATGGGTGCACAAGCACAAACACACACACATGCAAACAAATACAAACGTGCAGACGCACACACACACGCACACACACACACACACACACACACAGACACGCACACACACACACACACACACACACACACACACACACACACACACGCACGCACACACACACACACACACACGCACACACGCTCTCTTTATTCGCTGTTCCCTGAGGGGGACATGAGATTTATGAAAAACTACAGTAAAAGACAAAAGCATCAACGATAATGAATTCTCTTCATGCCTGCACGTTGTGTTGTTTTGTCTCCTTTCTGCCCGTGTGACTTCTTGAAACTCCTCTGAGTTTTCCACTGCTGATCCTATTCTGCAGATTGCGGTCGATGCTTGCGCAACACATCGAAGGTCCTGGAATAAACCCGATCAGTATGAACCAGATCTCCGCTCGCACCACTCACCCCTGGAGCCCCACCCTCCCCCACGGACACCGCCACGCCCCTTCATGGCGGCGTAGCGGTGTCCCTGGGGAGGGCACGTGGTCATCAACCCATGCTGAGGTCAGCAGCTTAGGGGGCGGGACCCCAACACCTTGACCCCGACACGTTGACCCCGACACCTTGACCCCCACACGTTGACCCCGACACGTTGACCCCTACACCTTGACCCCCACACCTTGACCCCACACGTTGACCCCCACAACCTTGACCCCCACACGTTGACCCCCACACCTTGACCCCGACACGTTGACCCCCACTACCTTGACCCCCAGACACGTTGACCCCTACCCCTTGACCCCCACACCTTGACCCCCACACGTTGACCCCCACACCTTGACCCCGACACCTTGACCGTGCTGGCGTTGGCGCCCGGTGGGCGTGGTTCTCAGAACTTACACGTGAGGCCCCCGTCCACGCTCTCCCTCACGAGGAAGAGGCTGAAGTAGCCCACCAGGTCGTCAGGGAGGTCCAGCTTCGACGCCACGGCCTGCAGGAGGAGAGAGAGAGAGAGGAGAGAGAGAGGAGAGAGAGAGAGAGGAGAGAGAGAGGAGAGAGAGAGGAGACAGGAAGGAGAGACAGAGAGGAGAGACAGAGAGACAGGAAGGAGAGACAGAGAGGAGAGACAGAGAGGAGACAGAGAGGAGAGAGAGAGGAGAGACAGAGAGGAGAGACCGATGATGGGAGAGGAATCGCTGTGGTCGACAGGCCAGCACACAGAAACAATAACATGGGACTATTATGGGATATGGAATCATAAGGATATGGACACAGAGGACCACACTGAGGTGTTTTTGTGTTCGTAGAATAACAAGGCAACATTTAACCACCACAGACGGGCCTCTCAAACATAAAGACCCGCCTGATTTCACAACCACATCATTTCACAACCACATCATTTCATGAAGTGCCCCCCCCCCCCCCCGCATTAGATCTACATTGTGACAGATTTATAAGCCCACCCCGCCCGCCCTTAAACACACCCAGCAGCTCTCCGTGGGGCTGCCCGCGCCCATCAGCCACAGGGAGACACTCATTATTTATGCTTTTCCTGGAAACAGAGGCTGATTAATGGGATATTGAAGCATGTGGATGCTAAGGTCTCTGTTTGCTGTGCACTCTGTTGTACAACAACAGACTACAGACTGAGAAACCACGCGCGCCGCGCGCGCACACACACACACACACACACACACACACACGCACACGCGCGCACACACACACACACACACACACACGCACACACAAACCCTGACTGTGACAAATGAAAAATCTAAATAAAATTTTAAAGCCCCTGAAGTTGCATTCGATAAAAGTGTGTGCGTGTGCGTGCGTGTGCGTGCGTGTGCGAGTGTGCGTGCATGTGTGTGTGTGAAGCCGATCCTGAAGGCTCTGTTTTACCTCCAGCACGTCCTCCGTCTGGTCTGAGGTCAGGATGCTGACGGTGACCTTCTGGCCGTTGGACAGGCCCACCTCCAGAAGGACCTCCTCCGTGGGGATCTGCTGCGTCTCCTGGTGGGCGGGGGGGGAGGGGGCATTCAACACCAGGAAACTTTATTCACACGCCCTTCAAAACACAGCGCTTTTACACAGGCAGGATGCTCATTCACTGGGACACGCTGGTACATGCTTGTACACGCTGGTACACACGTGTCCTGTGACCTTGTTTCACTTTGTAAGCATTTTGTATTGCTGGCAAGCGTAAAAAACAAAGTAAAAGTGTGTGGCAAGGAAACTTGTAGACATGCAGCCTCCGGGCAGAGCCCTGAACTCTGGTGTTGAGGCGATGAGCAGGACGCCTGAGTTTGATGAACACAATGACGGAAACAGAACGCCTGGAGGAAGAGGAGGAAGAGGAGGAAGCGAAGGAAGAGGAGGAAGAGGAGGATGAAGAGGGTGGTAGTCCTGCCAACATAGCGATAAACACGCTTAGAACACAGGTGATTGTCACGGGCCGCCCCACACCCCAATCACAGGTGAGCGACGAAATCAAGAACGAAATCATCACATGTCCATTGTTCTAGAAAACAGCCTGGGCTGAAAATGCAAATGGACAATTCATAAGATACAGCAACAACAACATTCATTCACACAACATGTGATTCACTAGGATTCGCTAATACTTCAGGCATGTCAACATGCTCAGGGAGTGCATCACCCGTAAATGATCTCGCTTATGATTAACTCATCCCTCCTGGCCTGGTACAAAGCTGACTTTGAATCGGGGGAGATTTAAAACAGCTGGCATCCATGCACATGTGGAACCACTGCCACAGAAGAAAGAGACCACTGGTCCATCCACACCACACGCCTCCTGCTGAATGAAACCTGCTCAAACACTCCGCTGCAGTCTGGACTCAACAACTAATGACTCGCGTGAAATTCAGCAGAACAGAGATTGCGAAATAAGGGGTTTGCCAAGAACCATTCAGAAAAGTTCCCCCGGGAGGATATATAAAGGAGCACGAAATACACTGGAAGGGAAGAGGCGAGGGGGGGGGGGGGCGTGTCTCGCAGGTGACCTCCCTGCGGTCCACCACGGTGCATCGTCATCACCACGGTGACCGTGAAGGATGACAACAGCAGGTGGCCACTCATCTTCTGTTCTACACCACCTGCTGCTGGTGGGCCCCCGCTACACACACACACACAGGCACACACACACACACACGCACACACAGGCACACAGGCACACAGGCACACACACACACACACACACACACACACACACACACGCACGCACACACACAGGCACACACACAGGCACACACACGCACAGGAGGGTGGTGGTGGTGATGGGGGAGATAGGGGAGAGTGAGAGAGAGAGACAGACATGGTTAGAAAGAAAGAGAGATGAGAGATGGAGTGACAGTGAGGGAGAGAGATGGAGAGACAACAAGAATGTTACAGAGACAATGGGACAGAGAACGACAGAGGAGACAAGAGATTGAGTGACAGAGCGAGAGAGTGAATGAGTGACAGAGAGTAAGAGACAACGGGAGAGTGAGTGAGTGAGTGAGTGAGTGAGAGGGAGCTTGAGAAAGAGACGCGGCCGCTCTCTGGCGAGCGTGGCGGAGGAGAGGACCAGTCCGTTCCCGTGGCGACGCGGCTCACCGCTTGACGGACGCCTGGTTACCATTCGCTGTCGGCCGTGAACCAGCCGGGACGCACCGGACCCCCAAAACCATCCCACCCCCCCGACCCATTTCATGTCTGTCTGGTTCTACAGATGAGCTGAAAGGAACCGAAAATTAAACAAAAGAAATGAAAGACAAAAACTGAAGGAAACAAAGACAAAAGAAAAGAGCTGAAACAGGAGAAAGAAGGAATGAAGACACAAAAAGACAAACACTCCAAAGAAGGGAAACAATGACGTGAGGCAATAAAGGAAAGAACAGACCACAAGGTGAACATCCTGGACCCACCTGCTGGGCTTTCCTCAAGAAGCAGTTGAAGAGTTCGCTGGCTCCCAGCACTGGGTCCTGACGCACTGGGGGACAAAGGAGAGGACGGGTTGGACCGCTGAGGACGACCACATGACCACACAACTGACGCCGCCGTTGGTGACCGCACAGGAAGAGGAACATTAAGTCCCAAATCCCACGTGGCCCTGGCTGGCGAGGAAGCAGATGGCTGCAGTGCTGAGCAGATGTTGGCCAGAGATGGAGCTCTTCTCTGGCTATCTCCTCCGCTTCACTCCTCCCGGGCTCTC
>JAXIVH010000033.1:487701-497701 GCA_036785325.1 Urophycis tenuis
CAGGACTCAGGACTCAGGACTCAGGACTCAGGACTCAGGACTCAGGACTCAGGACTCAGGACTCAGGACTCAGGACTCAGGACTCAGGACTCAGGACTCAGGACTCAGGACTCAGGACTCTGCTGGTGCTGGGGCTCTCACCTGTTCATGGAGGCCCAGGAGCTGGCTGTAGCGCAGTCGGCAGTGCAGCACTCCGTTGACGTGGATGTTGTAGGCCTGTGATGGGGGGGGGGGGGGGGGGGGGGAGGAGACCAATTAAAAAGTGAGGCATGGCTAACTCCCTGCAGAGGGAGAGCTACAGAGAGAGAGGGAGACTTTGTAGAGTTCTGCGACGGCGCACAACAACCCCTCAAGAACCACCGGCATCGATCTGTCGGGCGGAACCGGCAGATGGACTCAGAAGTTGGGATGTGGTCGGGTAACAGTGACCCCGCAACAGCCTTCCAGAACTACTGTCAGATGGCCACCATGGACCAAAACCTTTCCTTTCTGCACATCTGTATTGAGATGGCAGAAGGTAACCTCCGGAAGCTTCTGCATTCTACTGCCGAGGAACAGCGAAGCATGAGCCCAAAACTAAAACAATGGCAAGAACGTTGATACATGCTTGACAATTTATTTTACTCTGATTTCCCGTGACACCACCGAATCTAAATCAATCTGTCCAAACACTGCCTGGATCCCTGCGATGTCACTGCGGCATCCCTGAGAGACGTAAACAAATCAAACACATATTCAGCGCTTTCGGCAGCCTTGTTATTATGGGCTGTTCAGAGGGAGCTGCCGGTGTTGTGCAGGTTGGGCATTCAGGAACATGGTTTGTTCTTGACCTCTCATGCCAACGGTGGTCTCCGTCAACCACGCTCATGTTGAGAAAAAAGCTTCTTGACAGAAAAAGGAAATGAAGAAACAAACGACGTCAGAGTTGAGCGGCTGTCTGCACTGCAGAGGAAATCATTTTGAGGAATTCTTTACAGTTGGTCTATTTCAGGACTGACTGGCAGTCTGGCGTTCAGACGTCTCAGCCTGGGACAGACCACAGAATGACTACAGTACTGACCACAGCATGACTACAGTACTGACCACAGCATGACTACAGTACTGACCACAACATGACTACAGTACTGACCACAGCATGACTACAGTACTGACCACAGCATGACTACAGTACTGACCACAGCATGACTACAGTACTGACCACAGCATGACTACAGTACTGACCACAGCATGACTACAGTACTGAGCATGACTACAGTACTGACCACAACATGACTACAGTACTGACCACAGCATGACTACAGTACTGACCACAGCATGACTACAGTACTGACCACAACATGACTACAGTACTGACCACAGCATGACTACAGTACTGACCACAACATGACTACAGTACAGACCACAGCATGACTACAGTACTGACCACAGCATGACTACAGTACTGACCACAGCATGACTACAGTACTGAGCATGACTACAGTACTGACCACAACATGACTACAGTACTGACCACAGCATGACTACAGTACTGACCACAGCATGACTACAGTACTGACCACAACATGACTACAGTACTGACCACAGCATGACTACAGTACTGACCACAGCATGACTACAGTACTGACCACAACATGACTACAGTACTGACCACAGCATGACTACAGTACAGACCACAGCATGACTACAGTACTGACCACAACATGACTACAGTACTGACCACAGCATGACTACAGTACTGACCACAGCATGACTACAGTACTGACCACAGCATGACTACAGTACTGACCACAGTATGACTACAGTACTGACCACAGCATGACTACAGTACTGACCACAGCATGACTACAGTACAGACCACAGCATGACTACAGTACTGACAGCCTGGGTTTCCTGGGTCAATAGGTTGGTTGTTTGCCGGGGAGACTCAAGCCTTCAGGAGTCTAACATTCACCTTCTCACAGCTCTGGAAACCAGACTCAACACACAGACTCAACACAGACTCAACACAGACTCAACACACAGACTCAACACAGACTCAACACAGACTCAACACAGAAAACCGGTCTTTGATTCAAAACTGCTTCTTCTACCAAGGCTGCACAGGAGTGCATCTTAGAAGATCCTCTAAAAAGGAGGTGTGTGATTCGACTGGGGGGTTATTGTATGGTGAATAGTGAATGGTACACACGATCTGTACCTGTGGGTAAGGTAAGACACATCTTCTGGGTGAAAACACACTTCACCTGTCAAAACCAAACTTTCATAGTGGACTTGTCATGCTGACTAGATGTTTTGTTGGTGACACAAAGGTTCTGTAACGTATTAAAGTTTAACAGAAACATTCCCAAGGTGTTAGCAAGAAGAAGAAAAAAACATGAAACTCAGGATGTGGATAATTGAACAAAGAGTACTTGGTTAGCCGTTTTTTTTTTTTTTTTTTTTTTTTTTTTACATAAAGAGACTTAAAGTAAAGTAGGTCTCGGCTCCACCCCTAGAGTACACAACCCTCCATTAATTTGGACACAGCAACCCCAGTGACTTCAGCGTCGCCCGTTAGCCGGAAGACGCGGCGGTAAGCAGCGCTGCCACCGCGTCGTCCACCAACAGGAGCCACCGCACTCCTCACCCGCTCTGGGGCTTCTGGGGCCCCGCGGGGACAAACGTCACCAGTAATTGTTGTAAATCCCACTGAATTTTCTGTGCAAACACTGCACATTCTGCGGCCTGCCGGTTCCAAGGTACACGTCGCAAACAACCTCTTGACTTTGCAAATTCACCGAGTTATATCCTGTTGGCAACCTGCTTCGGCAGGGTGACCGTCAGCTGACTGGAGACCAGCCCTTCGTAAACACTACACACACTACAGCACGGCCACGACCACAGTGTGTGTGTGTGTGTGTGTCGCTGGGAAGGGCTAATATTAGGCTGAAAAATGTTGTTGTTGTTGAGATTATTATAATCAAAAAGCGTCGTCATGCTTGGAACTCATGATATGAATCAGTATGCTGGGCGGATGTGGCGAACACATGTGTGCACACACGCACGCGCAGGCACACACACACACACACACGCACGCACACATGCACAGACACACACACACACACACACACACACACACACACACACACACACACACACACACACACACACACACACACACCATTTGTCTCTGTAAAGCAGCTACTGATAGAGAAACAGAGCTGTATGTGGAAGCTGCTGTGGAAGCTATGATAACTGGGTTAAACTAAACAATACAACAGAAGAGTTTTGTTATTGATGATAATAATAATAATAATAATAATAATAATAATAATAATACATAATGCCCATCCCTGGGTACGTCACGTGAATACCTTTCAGAAGGACTAGACCTGCCGTAACTCATTTCCAACCACAGGGCAGCAGGTAAACCCAGAGACACACAGCCTCCCCTACACGTCTGACTCAGTGCGGCTGGTGAGACGGAATGTTGGGACACTTGAATTGAACCATGAACAAAACCAAAACCACCCTGATGGAACAACACCGCAATGGTGAGGACGGACTCAACCCGCTGACTCTGAGAACATTTACAGGACAATGGACTTTGTTGTAGCACACACGGAGCAGGGAATCGATTGTGATGGTTGTTCAGAGTTATTCATGTGCAATGACAACTCGACAACAACACAAGTGCATTCACTCTCAGACGTCCCCGCCTCGCCATGTGCTGTGTGTTCTGCAACGTACAAGCGTGACATTGTTGTGGCTACTTGTACGTGTGTAAACCGTTGGTAACTTTAGATTACATATGAATCATGTCCACATGCACTGTGATGTAGGTAACTTTAGATTACATATGAATCATGTCCACATGCACTGTGATGTAGCATGCCTACTGACTACTGACGGTGTTAACTAGATCAGCAGGGACACCCCACTGTCCCCATTGCAGATATATTACACCAAGTGAGCTGTTTGACCACCGTTAGCAGGGTAGACGTTGTATAACTGTGTCTCAGCGGTAGCAGCAACCTGTGGGCATCTGGGATGTAAAAAAAAAAAAAAAAAAAGACTTTTTTCCTCACCACATAGGTTGATCCATTCTCCCCCGAACGAACCTCTGTCTCGGGTATGGAGAAATGCATCTTTAGACGTCCGGACGCGACGCAGAGAGTCCTCCACAACTCAGGCTTCTGTGCGTAAAGTTTCCCCCGCAGGTCCACGGGGCGGGCTGATGGGCCAGCTCTCCTGCGGCTGGTCCGATGGGCTTCGATGGGTCAACTCGCACCGGGTCGGAAGGGACTGGTGACACGTTGTGTTTAACCGGTAACTCGCGCGCCAGAGGAAGACATTGGCGTGAAACTTGTCCCACATCTGGGCTAAACTTTGGTCCCCGGCGCAGCAGCCATGTTGCTGTGAGGTACGAGTCTTTATTGTTGGCGTAGGAGACGTGTTACCTCATCCGCTCCTCATCCGATCAGTCACACGCAGCCCCCCCTCTGAGCCCCTCTGCTCCACACGCAGACCCGTCCGCTACACGACGTGTCCCGGTCCACTTTGGGGAAGAAAAGGTGCAGTTTGATCCTCGTCGACCCTCCGACGTGAAGGAGCAGAGAGACAGTCCGACGGGTGGTCCAGTGCTCCTGCGAGATTTAATAAAGAATGCACATAAGGGAGTAGAAACCCGAGGAAAGAGTGGACACAGCGTGTCTTCTGTTCTGAATGTGTCTATTCTGTCCCGAATGTGTCCATTCTGTTCCTACGTGTCTCTTCTGTCTCAATGTGTCCACTTTGGATCTGATCGAGCAGCGATGCAACCATCGGTCCAAACCATCACTTCCCTGCGGAGGGGTGCATGTTTATTATTACAGACATTAGTTAAACGCTGCTTCACATTCTGTTCAATATGTTCATACAGTGGAGTTGTTTTATACATGTTGAAGGGTGGTGTTTATTATCTCATCTGGTTTAATGTATCTGACTGTCCCTGGACAAGGCCTGTATGTGGAGCTCCCCTCCTTAATGGTTCTCTCCAAAATGACAGAGAAAGAGAGAGGGGAGAGAGATGGAGAGAGAGAGGGGAGGGAGAGAGAGGGAGACAGAGGGAGAGGGAGGGAGAGAGAGAGAGAGAGAGAGAGAGAGAGAGAGAGAGAGAGAGAGAGAGAGAGAGAGAGAGAGAGAGAGAGAGAGAGAGAGAGAGAGAGAGAGCGTAAACCACGAGTTCCTTTATGTATCAAATGTTTTAGTTGTGAGACACTTCAAGTTATAAATTAATTTTGTATTTGGATGTGGCACTTGGTTCAGTCTTATTTTCCTTTTTAATTAAAACATTTATATAATCGAAATTATCGTTTCGTAGTTTTAGCCTCTGTGAAAATATAAACTGAATCATTTATAAAATAAAATAAACTTTTACGTAAATGAAAGTCTTTAAAGCAGATATAAGACTGCAATTATGGGGACAGATGTCACCATTCAATATTCATTATTTCGCCAAATTGTTAAAATTGTTATATTGATTCAATATAGATAATAACAGACCAGCCCAGCCCACACTATACTTTCAACATAACCGTGGTCACATTTTGGGCAAATTATGTAATTTAACGAATTGCGTTTGAGAAAACTGTGTCGCATTTGGCAAATGTACGGGTTTATTGCGCAACACTGCGCAACAGGAGGTGCGTGAAGGAGGCGCGCAGAAGGAGCTGCTCGAGTGCGCCCCAACCCATGACGTCGTGTTTACCTCTAGTAAACTGTCCGGAGGTCCGTCATGAACCCCTCAGATCTTGACTGAGGATCATGTAGGCCAGCCAAGAACATGCCGTCTTCTTTTAACACCACCTAGAGATTTAATCTAGATTTTAACATTATCCTAAAAAGACTTGATGAGCAGAAGGTTTTAATTTACGGACGAGCTTCTCCCGTCTCATGCGTTCCTCTGCGGGTGTTGTGGTCATATGACCCCCAACATGAACACGGGGTACCTCCAGCCCAGACCAGCACTGGTTGTCTTTTTATTTCATTTTATATTTTACTCAAGTTGCCATCTTTCCGAGCTGCAGGTAATTCTGAGTTAAATTATTTTGAGTGCATTGCGGCTACATCACCTAACGGCATTCGTGCAGTTGCCTTTGAGTTTTGAGGTTTGCTGCTGAAGAGGGGATGTGTTGGTTCATTTCACCGTTCCCCCAGATCTGTTCCTCGTGTAACGGGACCGTTTTGAACGACACCGCGGTGGGCCGGTTCTGCTCCGCCTCCTCCGGCCGGGTCGAGGGGCGCTGCTGCCTCCAGAACCTCAACTCCAGCACCACGGAGCACATCACAGGGTGAGGCTGTAGTGTTCTGCTGAAGCACTCCCAGGTGCATGATTTCCCAGTCCACCGAGCACATGTCTTGTTTTATGGTTCTCCAACTCATTGCACGTAATGTATGTTTGATCTACAGATTGGATTTGTCCGGCTGTTCTTTGAACCAGATCGACGTCTTCCGGGATGCCGACACAGCTGTTGTCATGTATGTGAATACTCTCTTGCTTAAGCAAATACACCGCAAAGGCCCTAATCACGACGTGTGATGATTACACGTTCAGTCTCCTGCAAAAAGGAAATCACAGAGATTCCGAGCTCAACCGGTGCAGCTGATTAGTAGACAGTCAACCATTTAACATCAGCAGTCATGTTTACACTGCCGTCGTTCATCAACATAACACATGCACCTAACGTAATGCATGATCACAAATACAAGTACAAATATCGAACTTTATCACACATTTCTTGAATGCAAAAAAAAGAAAGTGTACTGTGACTGTCAGATCTATTTAGCGTCGCTTTGCCTTGCAGTGACGTCACCAACAACCCCATCGCCAGCATCGATGACTTCGCGTTCCAAGGATTTTCGGCGCTAAATGAAATGTAAGCATCGCCTCCGTCTTTATTCACGCTTTACGACCGCGTGGTGGCCAATCGCGACAGACCAGGTGCTTTATTATTGCTTTATCGACGCCCCTTGTCCAGATTACTGCCCTCAAACCTGTCCTGCCCCGGAGGCAATGCATCATGGGATACGGTGGTGCTGTCCAGAGGAGGTCTGGTCTGTCAGGGCCAGAGGAGCATGTGCAACAACAGCAGACACATGAGTAAGTCCAGGGCCACAGTGTCATTGTACTGTAGAGCTGTCCTGTTGGGAATGTCCCCGTAAACCCGGTCTCACGTGACGTCCGCACAGCGCCGAGCTGCCCGGAGAACTCCTGCTGTGCCCCCAACGGACCCGGGTTCTTCATGTGTGGCTGCATCCACGGTTACCACGGATACAAGTGCCGCAGAGAGGTTTGTGGGGGGGGTGAGGGGGTGAGGGGTTGGCCTCCCAACTGAGAGGCTGGTACTTACATATAAAATGTTTGTGCGAAGAACAACGACATGCACTCGCATGATTCTTGAACCTTTTGGGTTGTTTCTTCATGGCTGACTGCAGTCAGTGTAAGTCGCTTCAAGGGTGCTATTTTGGATTATTTGGGAAAATGCTGCCTCTGCTAAACGTCTTAAGTGGCAGGCCCCGCAGTGGCCCGCCACTCAAGTCCTCTGTTGATAACAGGCTGGGGCCGTGGCCGCCAGGTCCTCCGGTCTCCCCTTTAACCCCTGACCTCTGGTCTCCCCTTTAACCCCTGACCTCCTCTGTGTGGGCCACAGGGGGAGTTTCCCTTCATCCCGGTGTTCGCTCCGCTGGGGGTCGCCACGGCAACGCTGGCCGTCCTGCTCTGGTTCACCCAGCGACGCAAAGTCAAGCCCAGCTGAGGATCACGCCCCGGGGCCTCGCCACGACCCGGGCCTCGCCACGACCCGGGTTTGACTGTTTTAGACTGAGGGGGTTTGACACCATTTTAAACTACTGACACGTCTCTACTCCCCAACAATGTTTGATTTAATTTTTTATTGTATTAGTTTTCAATGCAGCTTTGTCTCCATGAAAGGACTGTTTTTCTGTACATATAATGGCATCAAAGACTGTTTTTAGGTAAATTATTGAGTGTTTCTAACAACGTTTTACTGAGAACATCCAGTATGTGATGGAACTGACGATGAGGGCATTATGCAGTGTTTCAGTACCATGCAGGATCTCGGACGGGTCTGACAGGTGCTGAGTGTTTACACAGAGTTTTAGTTCAAAGAACTTGTTGACAAAAAATTTTTATAACAAATAATTTGTCGCTGTTTACTTTTTGAGCAATAATGGATTTACTTTACGCACAGAAATGCACGTTCATAACTTGTGCGGTGAGCCTGAAACCATGCTGTGAGGGAAGCATGCTACTGGGCATTCATTTGACTTTTTGTAAGAATTTGCAAAGATGTGATTGTTCTTCATAAAGATGTCCTGAGTGTGTATCTTTGATTTCTTTTATTTGGGCTTAAAGGGTTTGATGTCGTATAAAACACTACGATAACAATGCTAAGAAAGCAGGTCGGGTCTCGTTGACACTTCACACAGTGTGCCTCCTAATGCCCAGTGTTCACAAACGTCACCACATGTCTGGTAACACTCAGCTGTACACAAACAGACCTCGCCTCCTTACATCATCACGCTGGAGACGTGTCTGGTAACAGTCAGCTGTACACATGTGTAACAGACCTCACCTCCTTACATCATCATGCTGGAGACGTGTCTGGTAACTGTCAGCTGTACACATGTGTAACAGACCTCACCTCCTTACATCACCACGCTGGAGACATGTCTGGTAACAGTCAGCTGTACACATGTGTAACAGACCTCGCCTCCTTACATCACCACGCTGGAGACATGTCTGGTAACAGTCAGCTGTACACATGTGTAACAGACCTCGCCTCCTTACATCATCACGCTGGAGACGTGTCTGGTAACAGTCAGCTGTACACAAACCGACCTCACCTCCTTACATCATCACGCTGGAGACGTGTCTGGTAACAGTCAGCTGTACACATGTGTAACAGACCTCGCCTCCTTACATCACCACGCTGGAGACATGTCTGGTAACAGTCAGCTGTACACATGTGTAACAGACCTCGCCTCCTTACATCATCACGCTGGAGACGTGTCTGGTAACAGTCAGCTGTACACAAACCGACCTCACCTCCTTACATCATCACGCTGGAGACGTGTCTGGTAACAGTCAGCTGTACACATGTGTAACAGACCTCGCCTCCTTACATCATCACGCTGGAGACATGTCTGGTAACTGTCAGCTGTACACATGTGTAACAGACCTCGCCTCCTTACATCATCACGCTGGAGACGTGGAAAGCAGCCGTCCTTCCCAGCAGACCCTTCATTAGATGTTCTCTACCATCTCAGCCTCATGGCCTGCTCCTCAGACAACAAACTGTCTCCCCGGAGAACTCTCTCCACTTCACTGAAAGCTGGAGACAAATGGGATATACAGTATACATTTATATACACTATATATATATAGACATATCATGAGATTGTATCATCCTTTTAATGCAAAAGTTTCATATTTAGATGGTTATTTATCTATATGGCTCTATATCTATCTATGATGAACAAAATTCTACCTCCTTACCCCCCTCACAAAAAGAGCGGCTAAAAAAGGATAACTGATGTATGGCGAAATAACACCTGGGCGCACTTTGACGTCGGCGCAGTAAAATCATCACTCACTAAAAGTTCCTCTCCCCCTTCCCCTGTTGATTCCGTCAATAGAACCAACGTGACCTGCATGCCATCGCCTGCACTACCTGTAGTAGTTGAAGTAAAAAGTCACATCCTTTTTTATCCGCTTAGAAAATTGCCATGTTTCATTTTGTGTAACCATACTTGGGTTGTGTAACTACTCGTAACCGTATTTAAATAGGGAAAACGTGGAAGTGCTTGGTCGCTTCTAACTTCACCCCCGTTTGGATCCTAAGGAATATACTGGGCCAAGCTACATGCTATCGAAGTAGCGCTACGCGCCAGAGTGATCGAGTGCATGCACGAAAGTGAGAGAGGTATGTATCAACTCATCTAAGATCAGGGAAGAACG
>JAXIVH010000033.1:502701-506069 GCA_036785325.1 Urophycis tenuis
ACTGGACAACCATACCTCCAAGGCAGCAGGACCACCGGGGCTCTAAAAGGAGTCAGGCCGTCAGTATCGAGGGGGTAAGGAACCAAAGCTCTCGTCATGACAGCCGCGGCATGAAGACACTGGCTTGAAGGAAGAGCCGCTGTTTCTGCAGCCATTTCTATACTGATTGTACGCAATTTCTCTCAGGGATCATTAAAATATTTCTGTCTGTCTGTCTTGTCCTCAGCTACACATAAGTGGCCTTCGATAATAAGACGGTGAATGACTCGAGGGGCAGTGGGGGGGGGGGGGGGGATTTGGCGGCAGCCTGAACGCAGACAGAAACGTTTGCACACCTGTTGCCTCTCCAGCTTCTTGGCGAGTTTCTTCAAGACGTCGGGGTCGTCCACCTGCACGTGTTCAGGGAGCCGCTTCACCACTGTGGGGAAACACAGCGAGACGCTCATCACCATGGAGACCGCTGAGCTGAGCACTCACTGACACAACAGAGTCACCAACCAGACACCAGACCTTAGGGCTGCTGGGGGCACCCCGAGGAGGTAAAGTGTGGCTCTATGCAGCACTCTTCACTGTTTACACCACAACACCTTCACTTAAAGGGACTCTGAGAGACATTTGTGTGTCCTAAAAGCGCAGGTTGGCGTTTCGCTGAAGGACGCCTGCAGGCACACGGTGTACGTCGGGGATCGAAACCGCACCCCCGTGGGCTGGAGGTGAAATACCGGGCCGGGTTCTCGGTACCTGGCTGCAGCTCGCTGGGCGGGGCCTTGGGCTTGCTGGCGGGGGGCTGCGGGCCCGGCTCGCCCTTCTTGCTGGGCTTGGAGGCGCGCTCGGCGTCCTGCCGGGCGCGCCGCTCCGCCTTCAGCTCCGCCTTGCTCTTGGCGGGGGGCTTGTCTGGCGGGGGGGCGCCGGCCGGGCCGGGGGCGTCTGAAACCACCGCTGGGGGGGGCTGAGAGGCAGCCGGCTCTGGTGAGAGAGAGAGAGAGAGAGAGAGAGAGAGAGAGAGAGAGAGAGAGAGAGAGAGAGAGAGAGAGAGAGAGAGAGAGAGAGAGAGACAGAGAGAGAGAGAGACAGAGACAGAGACAGAGAGAGAGAGAGAGAGAGAGAGACAGAGAGAGACAGAGAGAGAGAGACAGAGAGATCGCAAAGAGCAGGTGAGAGGGAGATAAATTATTTCTCAGGGCAATCATTTTGCACACAGGCATCACTGCAGGCAGTGGGACAACCAGCTGCAGTGACGAGGGGGGTGGTGTCAGCTGTCAGTGAACCTTTATGCGTGGCCGCAGAGGGACAGCTGTGCATCTTCTCTCTCTCGCTTTCCAACGCGGCTCGCTCATCCTTTTTCTCTTTGTTCTTCTTTTGGTGTTTCTTCTCTTTCCTCAGCCTCTGCTTCTCCTCCTTCGACAGCTCCTTCCCCTCATTCTGCAATGAGACAGGAGGACGGGTGGTTCAGCCCCCAGCTGAACGTCTAAATATACCACTACATACTAACATATACTACTACTATTACTACCACTACTTCTACTACTACTACTACTGCTAGTACTACTACTTCTACTACTTCACCTACTGCTACTAGTAATACTACTAATACTACTACTACTACTACTGCTACTACTACTACTAGCTATTTCTACCACTACCATGTACCATCAGTCATCGGTCTCCCGCAACAACAACATCAGAGCTCCCAGTTTGTCTGAAGCCTGATGAACACTCACCTTAACACGCGTGATGTCATCTGTTGTGTCTGCTCCACCTGTAACAGAACGGACCTGGTGTGAATCACCTGACACCGCGGCTCCCCGGGAGTACAGCTGGCCACGGCGGGACAGCGACCCACGCGTCCCTCATCCAGATGCCCCCTGGATGGGGGGGGCTCGAGTGAGCTCACTGAGCCTTGTCCTAACTATGTCCTGACAGCGAGTCATCTTAATGGAAGCAATATTTGCACAGTGATAACCGAAAGGAACACGCATTTTTATTTTTACACCATTATGTGAATATAGAGGGATGATGCAATAACTTTCAATAGCAACATGTAACAAGCTGGTGATTGCTAGTCCGCCTGGCTAAAACGCTAGCTCCACAAATGGCCATCAACTTAGTCGTAAGGGCGCAAGCTGTGAAAACACTCAGCTTATCGTGTCACGAATTGTGCCAACAACACCCGCCGCGAAGCATTCGTCAATGAATAGCGGACTGTTTTTCCTGTGATAAACTGTTGTGGTCCTGGAAGCTCACCTGTCACCCCGCTGTCCGCCATGTTTACGACGCCGCTCGGTGGCGCTTCACTTCCGGCCGGGAGTCGTTACTAAACCTCACACCGCCCTCTGGCGGACACTGGGCGGCAGCGCGCCCCTTAGAGCGACCATACAGGCTTGTTCACATTTAGTATGATTTAGAATTATCGTATACTCTTTTAATTTAGCAATTAGTCACGAGAGGGTGTGGATTATGGAAAAAATAAGGAACGCCTGAGAGGCGTGATAACATGGAGTCCCTCGTGACTTATCACGAGGGACTCCATGTGTTCTCCATGTGTTCATAGTTAAGTGCTTTATTTGTTAACTGCTATCAAGGAATATGACTCTCCTTTGTAGTACGCATGAGAGGAGATGCTGTGAGATTTGTGGACTTCTATGTAGTGTCCGCTGATAATGTAGTGGGCTGGTCTGGACACAAAATGCCAGGGCTGAATTTTTGTCCCAGTCCACCCCTGGCTACATTAGTCCTATTTTGCTTGGTAAGATTTAGAAAAGTAATTTTGTATAATTATTGATCGTTACCAGTATATATTGTAGTAGCGGAAATGCTTTTAGGTAGAGCTACACCATTTAGGCCTAGTGTAACGCTCAAAATGATGTGGTATTAACTAATTATTGAGATTACAGTAGTTTATATAAAGCCTTAGCCAACTTATGTAAAATATATCTGCGAACGTACAGGCCTGTCATATACACAATTTGTTTTTATTATATTTCGATGAATGTGTTATTGCGAAGATTGTTGTTTCAGCATCACCTGATATCTCTCTTCAGTTGAATTACATTGTGAAAACACAATGCTGAACTGTGCTCTTAATTAATTGATTGGTGTAGGTTCAATCTTTGTAACTCAGAGTGCTACAACAATTTGATTTCAGATGATGATGATATATTATTGCAGCTGATGTTGCAATTAATTCAGGGAGAATTTGCGAGAAACCCATGTTTTCAAACGCAGTAAATGAACATTGAAACAAATAGAAAAGCAGTCACTTTATCAATAATGCCAATCATATCTTTTTACATTTTATTTCCAACAAACAGTATTACAACACAAAACCACAAAAAGACAAGACCGTTTATGTCAAATAATCTAGAATC
>JAXIVH010000033.1:506269-508769 GCA_036785325.1 Urophycis tenuis
AACCCCATCGAGTCGGCTACTGATCCTCTACTGGCCCGCGTGCCTTTGGGCTCCGGGCGCAGTGGACTGTCCTTGCAGGGGAAGAGGGTCGCGCTCCCAGCCTCCATATTCCCACGGATCACAGCAGCTGTGTTGCTCTGCACCGAAACAACAGCTGGGGAAAATTACTCTGCATTAATAGTTTTATTACCGCAAACGACTTTGACACTTCTGGGGTGGGAGACGTGAGACTCAAAGTCTTATGTACGGTTTTTCAAATAGACTGCATGGGCTGTAAAAACATTTTGAAAAGCAGGCTGGCACTTTTCTGCTTTGGTTTCCTTCAGTTTGCTCGAGGGATGTTGCCACCAACGTCAGCGTATCTCTCTTTCTCTCCTGCTTTACTCTCTGACTCCCTCTCTCCTGCTTTAGTCTTTGGACTCTCTCTCTCTCTCTTCGACTCTTTCTCTCCTCTCTCTGCTTTAGTCTTTGACTCCCTCTCTCTCCTGCTTTAGTCTGACTCTCTCTCTCCCTCTCTCCTGCTTTAGTCTTTGACTCCCTCCCGCTTTAGTCTTTGACTCCCTCCCTCTCTCCTGCTTTAGTCTTGACTCCCTCTCTCTCTCCGCTTTAGTCTTTGACTCCCTCTCTCTCTCCCGCTTTAGTCTTTGACTACCTCTCTTCTGCTTTAGTCTTTGACTCCCTCTCTCTCCTGCTTTGTCTTTGACTCCCTCTCTTCTGCTTTAGTCTTTGACTCCCTCTCTCTCCTGCTTTAGTCTCTGCCTGTCTCTGCCTCTCTCTCTCTCTCTCTCTCTCTCTCTCTCCTCTCTCCTCCTCTCACTCTCTCTCTCTCCTCTCTCTCTCTCTCTTCTCTCTCTCTCTCTCTCTCATCTCTCTCTCTCTCTTCTCTCTCTCCTCTCTCTCTCTCTCTCTCTCTCTCTCTCTCTCTCTCTCTCTCTCTCTCTCTCTCTCTCTCTCTCTCTCTCTCTCTCTCTCTCTCTCTCTCTCTCTGGGGTGTTTGAATTGAGACGTGTGATAATTTTTAACATGCTGTAATCTCCTGCAAGTCTACTTAGAGAGGGTGAGTCATCACTGGGGCAGTGCAAAGGGGGAGGAGGTGGGTGAGGGATGAGGGCGGAGTCACCCAGCACGTCGAGGGACACGCGAGTGGAAGGAGTGACAGGAGAATGTAATCAGAGGAGGAAAATAGACGTGTGAAGATGCATCATTTCTTCTGTTCCTTGGTGATTAGCAGGACTCCCGTCATCACTTCCAAAAAGCGCATACAGCCCCTGCAATGTAACTCTAATAGAAACCTCTGCCGTCCACAAACACATCATTACCTTGTCAAACAACCCTCTGAAATGTGACTTACACAATGTTAATGCAGAAAGGCTGTCCTGGTCCAGAACATGACTCCATGTGATTTGAATCATGTGTCCTGTGGCAGAGGAGCCAGCCATTCAGGAGCATCTCAGTCCTAATGGAACTGGACAGGTTCTGGACTCTGTCTCCAGCCCGGACCAGCCCAGCCCCCCACCCCCACCCCCACCACCACCCCCACCACCCCCACCCCCACCACCCGAAACCAGGTCAACAGTTTACATACCGGGGGCACTGCCAGACCCTCAGGGGCTGGTGGAGGAGGAGGAGGAGGTGGTGGAGGAGGTAGGAGGAGGAGGAGGTGGAGAAGGAGAAGAAGGAGGAGGGTGTGGAGGAGTAGGTGGTGGTGGAGGAGTAGGAGTAGGTGAAGTAGGAGGAGGAGGTGGTGGAGGAGTAGGAGGAGGAGGAGGTGGAGGAGGAGTAGGAGGAGGAGGAGGGTGTGGAGGAGTAGGTGGTGGTGGAGGAGTAGGAGTAGGTGAAGTAGGAGGAGGAGGTGGTGGAGGAGAAGGAGAGGAGGTGGAGGAGTAGGTGAAGTAGGAGGAGTAGAGGTGGTGGTGGAGGAGTAGGAGGACTAGGAGGAGGTGGAGCAGGAAGAGGTGGTGGAGGAGTAGGAGGAGCAGAAGAAGGGGAAGGAGGAGGGTTGAGGCGTGGGTGAGGAGCAGGGTGTAGACACGGCGTTAGCTGTGTGCTGACCCGAGGGAGGGGGACTCAGCAGCGCCGGGGCGGCCTGCCAAGGTCCACGCAGTCGGCAAGAACGTGTCAAGAACCGAACGGCGCCGACAGAACTGCAAGGAATGTGCCTCTCCTTCGCTCACGCTCTGCAGGGCTCAGGACCCGCAGCAGCCTGGGGATGTGATGTGACCTGCTCATCATCATCGTCCTCTGCAATGAACCCATCCCGGTCAGGAGGGAGGTGCAGTGGGCCGGCCCACTGGGAGGGGTCAGCGGTGTTGGACTCCCAGCCCGAGGGTTCTGGGTCTGAGCCCGCAGTTCACCTGCAGCAATCCTCAACTCGAGACTCCCGGAGCCCGACCTGCATCTGTTCCCGTACCCCCACCCCTCTCTGCAGCTGGAGTTTGACGTGCTGAGCGAGCATCTTTCCATCCCATCCTCCTCCGTTGTCATGGCAAACATGGAGGGT
>JAXIVH010000033.1:518769-531269 GCA_036785325.1 Urophycis tenuis
GACTGGGTTTGGTGTGGCTGACCCCAGACCAGCAGAGTGCTGGGGACTGGGTTTGGTGTGGCTGACCCCAGTGGGGACTGGGTTTGGTGTGGCTGATCCCAGGTCAGCAGAGTGCTGGGGACTTGGTTTGACTGGCTCCTGCGTACTTTACACTCCCAGCAGGTGAGGCAGCATGGAGAGACCGAGGGAAAAATAACATTTAAAAGAAACACGGTCCAGAACATTCCTTCTGTGTCAGCCCGCTCTAAAACCCCTGGAAAACACACTGACTGACTTCTTGGCTTCTACCAGCTGACACACACACACACACACACACACACACACACACACACACACACACACACACACACACACACACACACACACACACACACACACACACACACACACACACACACACACACACACACACACACACACACACACACACGGTCTTCAAGGAACGGTTGGAGGTGTTGGAGGGAGAGACGTCGACAAAACGTCCACGCATTCTCTGACGTTTGTTTAAAATTCAGCCAGACAAGACAAACGTCACGCCGTGCGCCCGCGGTGACCATGAAAGCACAACATGAAGTCATGAACACAGTGAATGAAACCTTCCAGCTCAGCCCGGAGCCAGGAGAGGGTCTCTGGGTCACACAGGCCTGACTCAGGACTCAGGACTCAGGACTCAGGACTCAGGACTCTGCTGGTGCTGGGGCTCTCACCTGTTCGTGGAGGCCCAGGAGCTGGCTGTAGCGCAGTCGGCAGTGCAGCACTCCGTTGACGTGGATGTTGTAGGCCTGTGACAGGGGGGGGGGGGGGGGGAGGAGACCAATTAAAAAGTGAGGCATGGCTAACTCCCTGCAGAGGGAGAGCTACAGAGAGAGAGGGAGACTTTGTAGAGTTCTGCGACGGCGCACAAGAACCCCTCAAGAACCACCGGCATCGATCTGTCGGGCGGAACCGGCAGATGGACTCAGAAGTTGGGATGTGGTCGGGTAACAGTGACCCCGCAACAGCCTTCCAGAACTACTGTCAGATGGCCACCATGGACCAAAACCTTTCCTTTCTGCACATCTGTATTGAGATGGCAGAAGGTAACCTCCGGAAGCTTCTGCATTCTACTGCCGAGGAACAGCGAAGCATGAGCCGAAAACTAAAACAATGGCAAGAACGTTGATACATGCTTGACAATTTATTTTACTCTGATTTCCCGTGACGCCACCGAATCTAAATCAATCTGTCCAAACACTGCCTGGATCCCTGCGATGTCACTGCGGCATCCCTGAGAGACGTAAACAAATCAAACACATATTCAGCGCTTTCGGCAGCCTTGTTATTATGGGCTGTTCAGAGGGAGCTGCCGGTGTTGTGCAGGTTGGGCATTCAGGAACATGGTTTGTTCTTGACCTCTCATGCCAACGGTGGTCTCCGTCAACCACGCTCATGTTGAGAAAAAAGCTTCTTGACAGAAAAAGGAAATGAAGAAACAAACGACGTCAGAGTTGAGCGGCTGTCTGCACTGCAGAGGAAATCATTTTGAGGAATTCTTTACAGTTGGTCTATTTCAGGACTGACTGGCAGTCTGGCGTTCAGACGTCTCAGCCTGGGACAGACCACAGAATGACTACAGTACTGACCACAGCATGACTACAGTACTGACCACAGCATGACTACAGTACTGACCACAGCATGACTACAGTACAGACCACAGCATGACTACAGTACTGACCACAGCATGACTACAGTACTGACCACAGCATGACTACAGTACAGACCACAGCATGACTACAGTACTGAGCATGACTACAGTACTGACCACAGCATGACTACAGTACAGACCACAGCATGACTACAGTACAGACCACAGCATGACTACAGTACTGAGCATGACTACAGTACTGACCACAGCATGACTACAGTACTGACCACAGCATGACTACAGTACAGACCACAGCATGACTACAGTACTGAGCATGACTACAGTACTGACCACAGCATGACTACAGTACAGACCACAGCATGACTACAGTACTGAGCATGACTACAGTACTGACCACAGCATGACTACAGTACAGACCACAGCATGACTACAGTACTGACCACAGCATGACTACAGTACAGACCACAGCATGACTACAGTACTGAGCATGACTACAGTACTGAGCATGACTACAGTACAGACCACAGCATGACTACAGTACAGACCACAGCATGACTACAGTACTGACCACAGCATGACTACAGTACTGAGCATGACTACAGTACTGACCACAGCATGACTACAGTACAGACCACAGCATGACTACAGTACTGAGCATGACTACAGTACAGACCACAGCATGACTACAGTACTGAGCATGACTACAGTACTGACCACAGCATGACTACAGTACTGACCACAGCATGACTACAGTACTGAGCATGACTACAGTACTGAGCATGACTACAGTACAGACCACAGCATGACTACAGTACTGACCACAGCATGACTACAGTACAGACCACAGCATGACTACAGTACTGACAGCCTGGGTTTCCTGGGTCAATAGGTTGGTTGTTTGCCGGGGAGACTCAAGCCTTCAGGAGTCTAACATTCACCTTCTCACAGCTCTGGAAACCAGACTCAACACACAGACTCAACACAGACTCAACACAGTCTCAACACAGACTCAACACAGACTCAACACAGAAAACCGGTCTTTGATTCAAAACTGCTTCTTCTACCAAGGCTGCACAGGAGTGCATCTTAGAAGATCCTCTAAAAAGGAGGTGTGTGATTCGACTGGGGGGTTATTGTATGGTGAATAGTGAATGGTACACACGATCTGTACCTGTGGGTAAGGTAAGACACATCTTCTGGGTGAAAACACACTTCACCTGTCAAAACCAAACTTTCATAGTGGACTTGTCATGCTGACTAGATGTTTTGTTGGTGACACAAAGGTTCTGTAACGTATTAAAGTTTAACAGAAACATTCCCAAGGTGTTAGCAAGAAGAAGAAAAAAACATGAAACTCAGGATGTGGATAATTGAACAAAGAGTACTTGGTTAGCCTTTTTTTTTTTTTTTTTTTTTTTACATAAAGAGACTTAAAGTAAAGTAGGTCTCGGCTCCACCCCTAGAGTACACAACCCTCCATTAATTTGGACACAGCAACCCCAGTGACTTCAGCGTCGCCCGTTAGCCGGAAGACAAGGCGGTAAGCAGCGCTGCCACCGCGTCGTCCACCAACGGGAGCCACCGCACTCCTCACCCGCTCTGGGGCTTCTGGGGCCCCGCGGGGACAAACGTCACCAGTAATTGTTGTAAATCCCACTGAATTTTCTGTGCAAACACTGCACATTCTGCGGCCTGCCGGTTCCAAGGTACACGTCGCAAACAACCTCTTGACTTTGCAAATTCACCGAGTTATATCCTGTTGGCAACCTGCTTCGGCAGGGTGACCGTCAGCTGACTGGAGACCAGCCCTTCGTAAACACTACACACACTACAGCACGGCCACGACCACAGTGTGTGTGTGTGTGTGTGTGTGTGTGTGTGTGTGTGTGTGTGTGTGTGTGTCGCTGGGAAGGGCTAATATTAGGCTGAAAAATGTTGTTGTTGTTGAGATTATTATAATCAAAAAGCGTCGTCATGCTTGGAACTCATGATATGAATCAGTATGCTGGGCGGATGTGGCGAACACATGTGTGCACACACGCACGCGCAGGCACACACACACACACACGCACGCACACATGCACAGACACACACGCACACACACACACACACACACACACACACACACCATTTGTCTCTGTAAAGCAGCTACTGATAGAGAAACAGAGCTGTATGTGGAAGCTGCTGTGGAAGCTATGATAACTGGGTTAAACTAAACAATACAACAGAAGAGTTTTGTTATTGATGATAATAATAATAATAATAATAATACATAATGCCCATCCCTGGGTACGTCACGTGAATACCTTTCAGAAGGACTAGACCTGCCGTAACTCATTTCCAACCACAGGGCAGCAGGTAAACCCAGAGACACACAGCCTCCCCTACACGTCTGACTCAGTGCGGCTGGTGAGACGGAATGTTGGGACACTTGAATTGAACCATGAACAAAACCAAAACCACCCTGATGGAACAACACCGCAATGGTGAGGACGGACTCAACCCGCTGACTCTGAGAACATTTACAGGACAATGGACTTTGTTGTAGCACACACGGAGCAGGGAATCGATTGTGATGGTTGTTCAGAGTTATTCATGTGCAATGACAACTCGACAACAACACAAGTGCATTCACTCTCAGACGTCCCCGCCTCGCCATGTGCTGTGTGTTCTGCAACGTACAAGCGTGACATTGTTGTGGCTACTTGTACGTTTGTAAACCGTTGGTAACTTTAGATTACATATGAATCATGTCCACATGCACTGTGATGTAGGTAACTTTAGATTACATATGAATCATGTCCACATGCACTGTGATGTAGCATGCCTACTGACTACTGACGGTGTTAACTAGATCAGCAGGGACACCCCACTGTCCCCATTGCAGATATATTACACCAAGTGAGCTGTTTGACCACCGTTAGCAGGGTAGACGTTGTATAACTGTGTCTCAGCGGTAGCAGCAACCTGTGGGCATCTGGGATGTAAAAAAAAAAAAAAAAAAAAAGACTTTTTTCCTCACCACATAGGTTGATCCATTCTCCCCCGAACGAACCTCTGTCTCGGGTATGGAGAAATGCATCTTTAGACGTCCGGACGCGACGCAGAGAGTCCTCCACAACTCAGGCTTCTGTGCGTAAAGTTTCCCCCGCAGGTCCACGGGGCGGGCTGATGGGCCAGCTCTCCTGCGGCTGGTCCGATGGGCTTCGATGGGTCAACTCGCACCGGGTCGGAAGGGACTGGTGACACGTTGTGTTTAACCGGTAACTCGCGCGCCAGAGGAAGACATTGGCGTGAAACTTGTCCCACATCTGGGCTAAACTTTGGTCCCCGGCGCAGCAGCCATGTTGCTGTGAGGTACGAGTCTTTATTGTTGGCGTAGGAGACGTGTTACCTCATCCGCTCCTCATCCGATCAGTCACACGCAGCCCCCCCTCTGAGCCCCTCTGCTCCACACGCAGACCCGTCCGCTACACGACGTGTCCCGGTCCACTTTGGGGAAGAAAAGGTGCAGTTTGATCCTCGTCGACCCTCCGACGTGAAGGAGCAGAGAGACAGTCCGACGGGTGGTCCAGTGCTCCTGCGAGATTTAATAAAGAATGCACATAAGGGAGTAGAAACCCGAGGAAAGAGTGGACACAGCGTGTCTTCTGTTCTGAATGTGTCTATTCTGTCCCGAATGTGTCCATTCTGTTCCTACGTGTCTCTTCTGTCTCAATGTGTCCACTTTGGATCTGATCGAGCAGCGATGCAACCATCGGTCCAAACCATCACTTCCCGGCGGAGGGGTGCATGTTTATTATTACAGACATTAGTTAAACGCTGCTTCACATTCTGTTCAATATGTTCATACAGTGGAGTTGTTTTATACATGTTGAAGGGTGGTGTTTATTATCTCATCTGGTTTAATGTATCTGACTGTTCCTGGACAAGGCCTGTATGTGGAGCTCCCCTCCTTAATGGTTCTCTCCAAAATGACAGAGAAAGAGAGAGGGGAGAGAGATGGAGAGAGAGAGGGGAGGGAGAGAGAGGGAGACAGAGGGAGAGGGAGGGAGAGAGAGAGAGAGAGAGAGAGAGAGAGAGAGAGAGAGAGAGAGAGAGAGAGAGAGAGAGAGAGAGAGAGAGCGTAAACCACGAGTTCCTTTATGTATCAAATGTTTTAGTTGAGACACTTCAAGTTATAAATTAATTTTGTATTTGGATGTGGCACTTGGTTCAGTCTTATTTTCCTTTTTAATTAAAACATTTATATAATCGAAATTATCGTTTCGTAGTTTTAGCCTCTGTGAAAATATAAACTGAATCATTTATAAAATAAAATAAACTTTTACGTAAATGAAAGTCTTTAAAGCAGATATAAGACTGCAATTATGGGGACAGATGTCACCATTCAATATTCATTATTTCGCCAAATTGTTAAAATTGTTATATTGATTCAATATAGATAATAACAGACCAGCCCAGCCCATACTATACTTTCAACATAACCGTGGTCACATTTTGGGCAAATTATGTAATTTAACGAATTGCGTTTGAGAAAACTGTGTCGCATTTGGCAAATGTACGGGTTTATTGCGCAACACTGCGCAACAGGAGGTGCGTGAAGGAGGCGCGCAGAAGGAGCTGCGTGAGTGCGCCCCAACCCATGACGTCGTGTTTACCTCTAGTAAACTGTCCGGAGGTCCGTCATGAACCCCTCAGATCTTGACTGAGGATCATGTAGGCCAGCCAAGAACATGCCGTCTTCTTTTAACACCACCTAGAGATTTAATCTAGATTTTAACATTATCCTAAAAAGACTTGATGAGCAGAAGGTTTTAATTTACGGTCGAGCTTCTCCCGTCTCATGCGTTCCTCTGCGGGTGTTGTGGTCATATGACCCCCAACATGAACACGGGGTACCTCCAGCCCAGACCAGCACTGGTTGTCTTTTTATTTCATTTTATATTTTACTCAAGTTGCCATCTTTCCGAGCTGCAGGTAATTCTGAGTTAAATTATTTTGAGTGCATTGCGGCTACATCACCTAACGGCATTCGTGCAGTTGCCTTTGAGTTTTGAGGTTTGCTGCTGAAGAGGGGATGTGTTGGTTCATTTCACCGTTCCCCCAGATCTGTTCCTCGTGTAACGGGACCGTTTTGAACGACACCGCGGTGGGCCGGTTCTGCTCCGCCTCCTCCGGCCGGGTCGAGGGGCGCTGCTGCCTCCAGAACCTCAACTCCAGCACCACGGAGCACATCACAGGGTGAGGCTGTAGTGTTCTGCTGAAGCACTCCCAGGTGCATGATTTCCCAGTCCACCGAGCACATGTCTTGTTTTATGGTTCTCCAACTCATTGCACGTAATGTATGTTTGATCTACAGATTGGATTTGTCCGGCTGTTCTTTGAACCAGATCGACGTCTTCCGGGATGCCGACACAGCTGTTGTCATGTATGTGAATACTCTCTTGCTTAAGCAAATACACCGCAAAGGCCCTAATCACGACGTGTGATGATTACACGTTCAGTCTCCTGCAAAAAGGAAATCACAGAGATTCCGAGCTCAACCGGTGCAGCTGATTAGTAGACAGTCAACCATTTAACATCAGCAGTCATGTTTACACTGCCGTCGTTCATCAACATAACACATGCACCTAACGTAATGCATGATCACAAATACAAGTACAAATATCGAACTTTATCACACATTTCTTGAATGCAAAAAAAAGAAAGTGTACTGTGACTGTCAGATCTATTTAGCGTCGCTTTGCCTTGCAGTGACGTCACCAACAACCCCATCGCCAGCATCGATGACTTCGCGTTCCAAGGATTTTCGGCGCTAAATGAAATGTAAGCATCGCCTCCCTCTTTATTCACGCTTTACGACCGCGTGGTGGCCAATCGCGACAGACCAGGTGCTTTATTATTGCTTTATCGACGCCCCTTGTCCAGATTACTGCCCTCAAACCTGTCCTGCCCCGGAGGCAATGCATCATGGGATACGGTGGTGCTGTCCAGAGGAGGTCTGGTCTGTCAGGGCCAGAGGAGCATGTGCAACAACAGCAGACACATGAGTAAGTCCAGGGCCACAGTGTCATTGTACTGTAGAGCTGTCCTGTTGGGAATGTCCCCGTAAACCCGGTCTCACGTGACGTCCGCACAGCGCCGAGCTGCCCGGAGAACTCCTGCTGTGCCCCCAACGGACCCGGGTTCTTCATGTGTGGCTGCATCCACGGTTACCACGGATACAAGTGCCGCAGAGAGGTTTGTGGGGGGGTGAGGGGTTGGCCTCCCAACTGAGAGGCTGGTACTTACATATAAAATGTTTGTGCGAAGAACAACGACATGCACTCGCATGATTCTTGAACCTTTTGGGTTGTTTCTTCATGGCTGACTGCAGTCAGTGTAAGTCGCTTCAAGGGTGCTATTTTGGATTATTTGGGAAAATGCTGCCTCTGCTAAACGTCTTAAGTGGCAGGCCCCGCAGTGGCCCGCCACTCAAGTCCTCTCAGTGTTGATAACAGGCTGGGGCCGCGGCCGCCAGGTCCTCCGGTCTCCCCTTTAACCCCTGACCTCTGGTCTCCCCTTTAACCCCTGACCTCCTCTGTGTGGGCCACAGGGGGAGTTTCCCTTCATCCCGGTGTTCGCTCCGCTGGGGGTCGCCACGGCAACGCTGGCCGTCCTGCTCTGGTTCACCCAGCGACGCAAAGTCAAGCCCAGCTGAGGATCACGACCCCGGGCCTCGCCACGACCCCGGGCCTCGCCACGACCCGGGTTTGACTGTTTTAGACTGAGGGGGTTTGACACCATTTTAAACTACTGACACGTCTCTACTCCCCAACAATGTTTGATTTAATTTTTTATTGTATTAGTTTTCAATGCAGCTTTGTCTCCATGAAAGGACTGTTTTTCTGTACATATAATGGCATCAAAGACTGTTTTTAGGTAAATTATTGAGTGTTTCTAACAACGTTTTACTGAGAACATCCAGTATGTGATGGAACTGACGATGAGGGCATTATGCAGTGTTTCAGTACCATGCAGGATCTCGGACGGGTCTAACAGGTGCTGAGTGTTTACACAGAGTTTTAGTTCAAAGAACTTGTTGACAAAAAAATGTTATAATAACAAATAATTTGTCGCTGTTTACTTTTTGAGCAATAATGGATTTACTTTACGCACAGAAATGCATAACTTGTGCGGTGAGCCTGAAACCATGCTGTGAGGGAAGCATGCTACTGGGCATTCATTTGACTTTTTGTAAGAATTTGCAAAGATGTGATTGTTCTTCATAAAGATGTCCTGAATGTGTATCAAGACTTTGATTTCTTTTATTTGGGCTTAAAGGGTTTGATGTCGTATAAAACACTACGATAACAATGCTAAGAAAGCAGGTCGGGTCTCGTTGACACTTCACACAGTGTGCCTCCTAATGCCCAGTGTTCACAAACGTCACCACATGTCTGGTAACACTCAGCTGTACACAAACAGACCTCGCCTCCTTACATCATCACGCTGGAGACATGTCTGGTAACACTCAGCTGTACACATGTGTAACAGACCTCGCCTCCTTACATCACCACGCTGGAGACGTGTCTGGTAACAGTCAGCTGTACACAAACCGACCTCGCCTCCTTACATCATCACGCTGGAGACGTGTCTGGTAACAGTCAGCTGTACACAAACAGACCTCACCTCCTTACATCATCACGCTGGAAACATGTCTGGTAACAGTCAGCTGTACACATGTGTAACCGACCTCGCCTCCTTACATCATCATGCTGGAGACCTGTCTGGTAACAGTCAGCTGTACACAAACAGACCTCGTCTCCTTACATCATCACGCTGGAGACGTGGAAAGCAGCCGTCCTTCCCAGCAGACCCTTCATTAGATGTTCTCTACCATCTCAGCCTCATGGCCTGCTCCTCAGACAACAAACTGTCTCCCCGGAGAACTCTCTCCACTTCACTGAAAGCTGGAGACAAATGGGATATACAGTATACATTTATATACACTATATATACAGTATCTCACAAAAGTGAGTACACCCCTCTCATTTCTGCAATGTTTTAATTATATCTTGTCATGGGACAACACTGAAGAAATGACACTTTGATACAATGTTAAGTAGTCACTGTAGAGCTTGGATAGCAAAGTAAATTTATTGTTACTTCAAAGTAACTCAAAATACAACAATTAATGTGTAAAATGCTGGCAACAAAAGTGAGTACACCCCCAACTGAAAATGTCCAAATTGGACCCAAATGTCAATATTTTGTGTGGCCACCATTATTTTCCAGCACCGCCGTAACCCTTTTAGGCATGGAGTTCACCAGAGCTTCACAGGTCGCCGCTGGAATCCTCTTCCACTCTTCCATGATGACATCACGGAGCTGGTGGATGTTGGAGACCTTGCGCTCCTCCACCTTCCGTTTGAGGATGCCCCACAGATGTTCAATAGGGTTTAGGTCTGGGGACATGCTTGGCCAGTCCATCACCTTCACCCTCAGCTTCTTTAGGAAGGCAGTGGTCGTCTTGGAGGTGTGTTTGGGGTCGTTATCGTGTTGGAATACTGCTCCGCGGCCCAGTTTACGGAGGGAGGGGATCATGCTCTGCTTCAGTATTCCACAGTACATGTTGGCATTCATTGTTCCCTCAATGAACTGTAGCTCCCCAGTGCCAGCAGCACTCATACAGCCCCAGACCATGACGCTCCCACCACCATGCTTGACTGTAGGCAAGACACACTTGTCTTTGTACTCTTCACCTGGTTGCCGCCACACACGCTGGACACCATCTGAACCAAATATGTTTATCTTGGTTTCATCAGACCACAGGACATGCTTCCAGTAACCCATATCCTTAGTCTGCTTGTCTTCAGCAAACCTTTTGCGAGCTTCCTTGTGCATCTTTTTTAGAAGAGGCTTTTTCCTGGGACGACAGCCATGCAGACCAATTGAATGCAGTGTGCGGCGTATGGTCTGAGCACTGACAGACTGACCCCCCACCCCTTCAACCTCTACAGCAATGCTGGCAGCACTCATACGCTTTCCAAAGCCAACCTCTGAATATGACGCTGAGCGCACGCACTCAACTTCTTTGGTCGACCATGGCGAGGCCTGTTTTGAATGGAACTTGTCCTCTTAAACCGCTGTATGGTCTTAGCCACCGTGCTACAGCTCAGTTTCAGGGTGTTGGCAATCTTCTTATAGCCTAGGCCAAGCATGTCCCCAGACCTAAACCCTATTGAACATCTGTGGGGCATCCTCAAACGGAAGGTGGAGGAGCGCAAGGTCTCCAACATCCACCAGCTCCGTGATGTCATCATGGAAGAGTGGAAGAGGATTCCTGCGGCGACCTGTGAAGCTCTGGTGAACTCCATGCCTAAAAGGGTTACGGCGGTGCTGGAAAATAATGGTGGCCACACAAAATATTGACATTTGGGTCCAATTTGGACATTTTCAGTTGGGGGTGTACTCACTTTTGTTGCCAGCATTTTACACATTAATTGTTGTATTTTGAGTTACTTTGAAGTAACAATAAATTTACTTTGCTATCCAAGCTCTACAGTGACTACTTAACATTGTATCAAAGTGTCATTTCTTCAGTGTTGTCCCATGACAAGATATAATTAAAACATTGCAGAAATGAGAGGGGTGTACTCACTTTTGTGAGACACTGTATATAGACATATCATGAGATTGTATCATCCTTTTAATGCAAAAGTTTCATATTTAGATGGTTATTTATCTATATGGCTCTATATCTATCTATGATGAACAAAATTCTACCTCCTTACCCCCCTCACAAAAAGAGCGGCTAAAAAAGGATAACTGATGTATGGCGAAATAACACCTGGGCGCACTTTGACGTCGGCGCAGTAAAATCATCACTCCTAAAAGATCCTCTCCTCCTTCCCCTGTTGATTCCGTCAATAGAACCAACGTGACCTGCATGCCATCGCCTGCACTACCTGAAGTAGTTGAAGTAAAAAGTCACATCCTTTTTTATCCGCTTAGAAAATTGCCATGTTTCATTTTGTGTAACCATACTTGGGTTGTGTAACTACTCGTAACCGTATTTAAATAGGGAAAACGTGGAAGTGCTTGGTCGCTTCTAACTTCACCCCCGTTTGGATCCTAAGGAATATACTGGGCCAAGCTACATGCTATCGAAGTAGCGCTACGCGCCAGAGTGATCGAGTGCATGCACGAAAGTGAGAGAGGTATGTATCAACTCATCTAAGATCAGGGAAGAACGAAGTTCAGTGTGGACAAACGGTGGCGCTTTGCTTTAAGAAAACAAATAACCAACAATGTCATTTTCAGATACATATTTATTGCATGCCAGAAGCACGGCCCTTGAATCGGATGGGGTGTGTGTGTGTGTGTCTGTGTGTGTGTGTGTCTGTGTGTGTGTGTCTGTGTGTGTGTCTGTGTGTGTGTGTGTGTCTGTGTGTGTGTGTGTGTGTGTGTCTGGTCACTGGTCCACGTTCTTCACCCTCAGCACCACAGGGACCGAGGTGCAGGGGATCATGCCCAGGTCTGTGATCACCAGGTCCACAAAGTCTGGCGGCGTCACGTCGTACACCAGGTTGAGCAGGCCCAGCTGGGACACCTGCTGCCAGCCCTCCAGCTGGGTCTTCCCCTTCCGGGTCACCATGAGGTCATCCGGGTCGTCTGGGGGTCACATGACAGGCAAATCATGGCGATAAGGCTGGAGCCGCTTTAAAACGCCAGTCAGTTGCAGACACATAAGGTAGCAGTGTAGTTATTTTAAGTTGAGGTATGTTGCATGGTGAGAGCTGCCTATTGAGGGATCGAACCCACAAACTTTGGGCTGAGAATCGAAACACCTCCGCTGAGGCCTGACCTC
>JAXIVH010000033.1:536269-538769 GCA_036785325.1 Urophycis tenuis
TCGGTACCTGGCTGCAGCTCGCTGGGCGGGGCCTTGGGCTTGCTGGCGGGGGGCTGCGGGCCCGGCTCGCCCTTCTTGCTGGGCTTGGAGGCGCGCTCGGCGTCCTGCCGGGCGCGCCGCTCCGCCTTCAGCTCCGCCTTGCTCTTGGCGGGGGGCTTGTCTGGCGGGGGGGCGCCGGCCGGGCCGGGGGCGTCTGAGACCACCGCTGGGGGGGGCTGAGAGGCAGCCGGCTCTGGTGAGAGAGAGAGAGAGAGAGAGAGAGAGAGAGAGAGAGAGAGAGAGAGAGAGAGAGAGAGAGAGAGACAGAGAGAGAGACAGAGAGATGGCAAAGAGCAGGTGAGAGGGAGATAAATTATTTCTCAGGGCAATCATTTTGCACACAGGCATCACTGCAGGCAGTGGGACAACCAGCTGCAGTGACGAGGGGGGTGGTGTCAGCTGTCAGTGAACCTTTATGCGTGGCCGCAGAGGGACAGCTGTGTATCTTCTCTCTCTCGCTTTCCAACGCGGCTCGCTCATCCTTTTTCTCTTTGTTCTTCTTTTGGTGTTTCTTCTCTTTCCTCAGCCTCTGCTTCTCCTCCTTCGACAGCTCCTTCCCCTCATTCTGCAATGAGACAGGAGGGACGGGTGGTTCAGCCCCAAGCTGAACGTCTAAATATACTACTACTACTACTACCACTATTTCTACTACTACTGCTAGTACTACTACTTCTACTACTTCACCTACTGCTACTAGTAATACTACTACTACTACTACTACTGCTAGTACTACTACTTCTACTACTACTGCTACTACTACTACTGCTATTTCTACCACTACCATGTACCATCAGTCTCCCGCAACAACAACATCAGAGCTCCCAGTTTGTCTGAAGCCTGATGAACACTCACCTTAACACGCGTGATGTCATCTGTTGTGTCTGCTCCACCTGTAACAGAACGGACCTGGTGTGAATCACCTGACACCGCGGCTCCCCGGGAGTACAGCTGGCCACGGCGGGACAGCGACCCACGCGTCCCTCATCCAGATGCCCCCTGGATGGGGGGGCTCGAGTGAGCTCACTGAGCCTTGTCCTAACTATGTCCTGACAGCGAGTCATCTTAATGGAAGCAATAGTTGCACAGTGATAACCGAAAGGAATACGCATTTTTATTTTTACACCATTATGTGAATATAGAGGGATGATGCAATAACTTTCAATAGCAACATGTAACAAGCTGGTGATGCTAGTCCGCCTGGCTAAACGCTAGCTCCACAAATGGCCATCAACTTAGTCGTAAGGGCGCAAGCTGTGAAAACACTCAGCTTATCGTGTCACGAATTGTGCCACAACACCCGCCGCGAAGCATTCGTCAATGAATAGCGGACTGTTTTCCTGTGATAAACTGTTGTGGTCCTGGAAGCTCACCTGTCACCCCGCTGTCCGCCATGTTTACGACGCCGCTCGGTGGCGCTTCACTTCCGGCCGGGAGTCGTTACTAAACCTCACACCGCCCTCTGGCGGACACTGGCGGCAGCGCGCCCCTTAGAGCGACATACAGGCGTGTTACATTTAGTATGATTTAGAATTATCGTATACTCTTTTAATTTAGCAATTAGTCACGAGAGGGTGTGGATTATGGAAAAATAAGGAACGCCTGAGAGGCGTGATAAGTCCCGAGGCGCTAGCCGAGGGACTTATCACAGATTGAAACAAAAGGTTTCAGATTGAAACAAAAGGTTTGATTATGATTATTTCCTGGTTGAAGATTTTCATATTGATTATTTTAATTTCAAACATCTGCATATCTTTTAAGTTCAATTAACAGTTATGCAGGTAGGCCTTAGGGCTCTTTTGAGACTTAAGTCATCCATGACATTTCACTAAGTGTCACTACATCATAAAAAAGGCTACATGGCTACATATACTTATCAGCACACAGATACTGAGTACAAGTTCTGTTTGTTGTTTCTTGCAGGTCAAGAATTTGGTGAGGAGTGGAGCTGGCAGGCTGCGGACGAGGAAGTAGGGCAATATATACATGTGTACATACACACATATGAGAATGCATATCTATTCAGACCTGTAATTCATGTCAATACTTTTTCACACAGCTATAAATAAAACTTTTCTTTTCAGTTCTCTGTTTATGGTTTCATAATGACTCACTGAGTCACTGTTAAAACAAATGAGTTTCAGCTCTAATGCTGCTACTGTATGTAATATGTTTCTATTTAGATTATTTGTCACAATATTTTGTTATTATTGTCTGAGTCTGGTTTTAACTAATGCTGGGCTTACACCAAAAGATTTTCAGTCACAGACTAAAAACTGAAAGGGTATGAGGGTTCTTCCCCTTAATCTCGTCCCACCACTAGTCATGACATAACTTCTGTTGTGATTTGACACTATAATGTATAAAGACTGATTGATTGATTGCTATAGCTGTCAATTTTAGTCCATGAGTTCATAGTTAAGTGCTTTATTTGTTAACTGCTATCAAGGAATATGACTCTCCT
>JAXIVH010000033.1:553769-557685 GCA_036785325.1 Urophycis tenuis
GCGGAAACCCCCCCCCCCCCCCCCCCGTTGTCCTCTGCGCTGCGTTCTCTACGTTTTCGATGAACGTTACAGCAGGCCTGAAGCAATGTTAAAACATTGTTATCCTGAAGTACTAAATCCACAGTTAAACTGAACTCACAGCTGTTAGCGCCGCACTGTGAAATACACGCAGGCCCACATGTTTGTCATTCAGAGGGATGTGAAGGCCTTCCACTGGAGAGTTCAACACGACCGATGGCTCAACTGTTCCTCTGAGGGTTAAGGGATACCGCCGCCGTTAAAGAGTGAAACAGGACACTCGTAACAACGATCTGGACACCTACAAAAAAGACAAACCCACAAACTTGTGAGGACATCTTGTGTCACTCCACTGGTATAAGCCTTGTGTACATTTGCGTGTGTTTGGCTGAAGATAAAGCTCTATATTTAATACATCTAGTTGGAGAACAAAGACAGCTCATTTAAAGGTGTGAGCGTGTCACCATTTGCTTGAGGGATACGGAGTGAGAAGAGTGATACATCCACTACTCGTCGAGATGTATACGGCCCCTGTTTCACACCACCATGCTCTGAAGTGCCCTTGTTGTTGTGCCTTGGAGTCTGTCTTACTCTTGAGGATACCTTGTATACAAAAAAAGGGGGCATTTAGCAGACACTTTTGTCCAAAGCTACTTACAATCAGTAGGGGTTTGACGTGTGGAAGAGGGGGATGAAGGGATCGAACCACCGACCCTACGGTGAGTGGACGACCCGCCCTGTCCACCCGCTCTACCCACTGAGCTACTGCCACCCCGAGCATTGTTTACCTAACAATTCAAATGGTTGAACCTTGTTCTGGTCACTTTCTTACTGTATTAACAGCAATTAACTGTTTCACCTTCTTCTGACAAATGTACTTGTTGTAAGTCACTTTGGATAAAAGCGTCTTCTATATGCCCTAAATGTAAATGTAAATACCTTCTGCCTTTTATTGTTGAGCAACTCTATGAAGGTCTGCTTGGCTGAATGATATGATAAAATAGTGTAAGCACTATCAACTGAGCGCTCTCTTTAGTAGCCATTTTAATGTGAATTTAAAAATCAAAATTGTAATTGTCAAACACATTGTTCATATTGAATTTAGTTTGTGAGCTGTGAATGTTTAAGAGGAACTAAGAATCTGTCGACGTTTAGAGGGACAACTTAGGCGAACGGACCAAATAATAATAGAACTATTCTACCGGGAAGCTACAGCAGCGGAACGCGTTAACTGCGTTGTATGTATTGTCCTAAATGCCTTATCAGTCAATATTCATGTCAATATGTCATATTAAAACGTCTTCGTCTTCGTAGATATAAGGTAATTGGGCCATATTTCTTTTTGTTATGTGTCAGTCTCTGTCACTTTGCTTACTATATTTAATATTACTAAATATAACAATATTTTTTCGAAACAAGTTGTTCTGGTAGTAAATATGAGGCAAATGTATTAATAATAAATATCATTTATCGAAATAATTTTCCGAAGGTCAAACTTGGCATTGCCCCCAGCCAACTAACGTCGTATTCACATGCATGCACGTTGGCTCCATAGAGTACGTGAGGGGAACCCATCCAGGAGCGACACCCGCGGTTAATGTTCTTCCGGTAGAGATGTTGCTCACAGGCCGCCTGGCCAAGGCTCTCCAGCTCACCCTGGCGCTCATCAAGCCGGACGGCGTGGCGCAGCCCCTGGTGTTGGAGGTGGGCACCGGTTTCTGCACGCGCTACATAATGGATGCAGTCTACCTGTCACTCACATTCAGGGTCATACTTCAGTCATTTCTGTAATTTTGCATTAAATGCCAAGCACTTGATATTGATACATACATACTTGCATACATACTGCATTATAGGTGCAATCACATGCACTCAATTTAAATGTGCATTACAATTTTCAGTGGCCTATATGCTGTTATATTGTAGGATGTTTCTCAGAGTGAGGGAGATATGTCAGTATGTTTCACTGTGCTGTTTCCAGGCTCTTCATCAGAAGATCCTGGACAACAGCTTTGTTATTGTCAGATGTAAAGATCTCGCGTGGAAGAAACAGGACTCTGAGAGGTTCTACATTGAACATGCAGGTGAGAGAGAATGGAAGAACACAGTCTTGTATTCAGGGTTCCAGTTATGATGTGGGGGTCTCTAAAAACAAGCAAACAATACTCTACATAAAAAAAAAAAAAAGTTTATTTGATGTGGACATCACAATTACATTGGACAAACAGATGCATTGATTAAGTGTTTTAGCACGTGTGCTAATTCACAACACTTGTCCACAGATGATGATGATGCGCACAGGGTGCGATTTGTCAAAAAAACAGAGGGGGGGGGGGGATGTTTTTGTTCTTTTTTTTAATCACGAAAAAACCAGCAATGAACAGGCCTGGTTCTTTATGAAGTCACATTGTCAGTCCTTCCCTCTCAGGGCTGCGGTTCTGCTGTGAGGGTGACAAGCAGGTGGATTTCACTTCTGTTCTGGCTCCCATGTCTCGGGCCGGTCATGTCCTGCCCGCGTTTCTTTGGGGCAGATTGAGCGCATCCTTTCTCCAGCCGGGTGCACGACTCAACAGGCCTCAACTACCAAAGAGCTTACAGATGTAGGTGCAGGTTGTGGTGATCACCTAGCATTCTGTCATTAACTCTAAAGTCTAGGCCACCTGCACTATAGACTGATTAAACATCGTTATGCCCATGCATTTATATCGCATCAGTTGCGCACAAAATAATAATAGCCTAATGAGCATGGTGCCTTCTTCAGACACTCCCAACTTGTTAGACAAATGTATAGGACTTTTTCTTCAGCAGTTACAAGTGGCGGCATGGTAGCCAGTCGACTCGTCTTCAAGTTTATTTGATTTTCAAAATGAAGTTCAAGTGTCTTCTTTGGGTCAACGGTTGGACGTGAGCTCTCAAGTTTGTTTGCACTCACTTTGCTTTTAACGACACGTTTAGGCTGTTGTTACGCGTCATGTCAAGCTATTCATCTTTAACGTCAACATTACTCTGTATGTGGAAGGGAACATAGCTCTATGTGTAGTTAGAATATTTTGCTGCTGTATTTCCAGAGACCCCCACAGATAATTGAGTTTGCTGCTTTCATGGAGCCAGAGCTCTCTCTATGGAGCTCAGCTCCACCTCCCTCGAACCCTGCTTGTATTTATCATTTACATATAATATCTGATGTGTATCCATGTTCTACACAGACGAGCAAACAGATGTGCAACTCTGTTACACACACTCATGTTCAGGGTTTTTAAGAACAATAACACATTCATCTTCTTTCTCTGTGGAATATGTTTTCCTTAAGAAGAAGAGCTTCTGACATTGCTCTATCAGAGAAGGTTCCGGTCCCCTAAAGCTTCTCCTGATTGACATGATTGTTGTGAATTTGAGTCTGGTTGTCCTTGTCCTCTTTGGGAAACAACAATCATAGTGCAAATTGTTATTTTTCTGCATTTCCCTTGAGCGATGTTCCACTGTTCCTCTCTTTGTTCTGCCCCCTAGGAAGATTCTTCTATCAAAGACTTGTTGAATTCATGTCAAGGTACAGTTGAACACGCTCAGCCAACAGAACATGCATGCAGGGCTAATTCAATGCAACGGTTCACCTGGTGGTTAACCATTGCAATTGTTAAGCAATTGAAATGCTTTAATGCTAAATGCCCTGAATGTAAATGTAATTCATGCATTTAATTTCTGGCTTGCATTAGACCAATTCCATGCAGTTGTTTAAAGTGAGTGGAACCAGATGTGTAAGATGAGACCTGTGTTGTGACAAACATGTTCAAAAGAAATCCTCCCCTACCGCTTACCATAACCCCACAGTCACCTTTTACCATAACCCCACAGTCACCTTTTACCATAACCCCACAGTCACCTTTTACCATAACCCCAC
>JAXIVH010000033.1:557885-580385 GCA_036785325.1 Urophycis tenuis
GCCGCACTGTGAAATACACGCAGGCCCACATGTTTGTCATTCAGAGGGATGTGAAGGCCTTCGACTGGAGAGTTCAACACGACCGATGGCTCAACTGTTCCTCTGAGGGTTAAGGGATACCGCCGCCGTTAAAGAGTGAAACAGGACACTCGTAACAACGATCTGGACACCTACAAAAAAGACAAACCCACAAACTTGTGAGGGACATCTTGTGTCACTCCACTGGTATAAAGCCTTGTGTACATTTGCGTGTGTTTGGCTGAAGATAAAGCTCTATATTTAATACATCTAGTTGGAGAACAAAGACAGCTCATTTAAAGGTGTGAGCGTGTCACCATTTGCTTGAGGGGATACGGAGTGAGAAGAGTGATACATCCACTACTCGTCGAGATGTATACGGCCCCTGTTTCACACCACCATGCTCTGAAGTGCCCTTGTTGTTGTGCCTTGGAGTCTGTCTTGAGGATACCTTGTATACGAAAAAAGGGGGGCATTTAGCAGACACTTTTGTCCAAAGCTACTTACAATCAGTAGGGGTTTGACGTGTGGAAGAGGGGGATGAAGGGGATCGAACCACCGACCCTACGGTGAGTGGACGACCCGCCCTGTCCACCCACTCTACCCACTGAGCTACTGCCACCCCAAGCATTGGTTCACCTAACAATTCAAATGCTTGAACCTTGTTCTGGTCACTTTCTTACTGTATTAACAGCAATGAACTGTTTCACCTTCTTCTGACAAATGTACTTGTTGTACGTCACTTTGGATAAAAGTGTCTTCTATATGCCCTAAATGTAAATGTAAATACCTTCTGCCTTTTATTGTTGAGCAACTCTATGAAGGTCTGCTTGGCTGAATGATATGATAAAATAGTGTAAGCACTATCAACTGAGCGCTCTCTTTAGTAGCCATTTTAATGTGAATTTAAAATCACAATTGTAAATTGTCAAACACATTGTTCATATTGAATTTAGTTTGTGAGCTGTGAATGTTTAAGAGGAACTAAAGAATCTGTCGACGTTTAGAGGGACAACTTAGGCGAACGGACCAAATAATAATAGAAACTATTCTACCGGGAAGCTACAGTAGCGGAACGCGTTAACTGCGTTGTATGTACTGTCCTAAATGCCTTATCAGTCAATATTCATGTCAATACGTCATATTACAACGTCTTCGTCTTCGTAGATATAAGGTAATTGGGCCATATTTCTTTTTGTTATGTGTCAGTCTCTGTCACTTTGCTTACTATATTTAATATTACTAAATATAACAATATTTTTTTCGAAAACAAGTTGTTCTGGTAGTAAATATAAGGCAAATGTATTAATAATAAATATCATTTATCGAAATAATTTTCCGAAGGTCAAACTTGGCATTGCCCCCAGCCAACTAACGTCGTATTCACATGCATGCACGTTGGCTCCATAGAGTACGTGAGGGGAACCCATCCAGGAGCGACACCCGCGGTTAATGTTTTTCCGGTAGAGATGTTGCTCACAGGCCGCCTGGCCAAGGCTCTCCAGCTCACCCTGGCGCTCATCAAGCCGGACGGCGTGGCGCAGCCCCTGGTGTTGGAGGTGGGCACCGGTTTCTGCACGCGCTACATAATGGATGCAGTCTACCTGTCACTCACATTCAGGGTCATACTTCAGTCATTTCTGTAATTTTGCATTAATTGCCAAGCACTTGATATTGATACATACATACTTGCATACATACTGCATTATAGGTGCAATCACATGCACTCAATTTAAATGTGCATTACCATTTCAGTGGCCTTTATGCTGTTATATTGTAGGATGTTTCTCAGAGTGAGGGAGATATGTCAGTATGTTTCACTGTGCTGTTTCCAGGCTCTTCATCAGAAGATCCTGGACAACAGCTTTGTTATTGTCAGATGTAAAGATCTCGCGTGGAAGAAACAGGACTCTGAGAGGTTCTACATTGAACATGCAGGTGAGAGAGAATGGAAGAACACAGTCTTGTATTCAGGGTTCCAGTTATGATGTGGGGGTCTCTTAAAACAAGCAAACTATAGATTTAAAAAAAAAAAGAAGTTTATTTGATGTGGACATCACAATTACATTGGACAAACCAGATGCATTGATTAAGTGTTTTAGCACGTGTGCTAATTCTCAACACTTGTCCACAGATGATGATGATGCGCACAGGGTGCGATTTGTCAAAAAAACAGAGGGGGTGGGGGGGGGGGGATGTTTTTGTTCTTTTTTTTAATCATGAAAAAACCAGCAATGAACAGGCCTGGTTCTTTATGAAGTCACATTGTCAGTCCTTCCCTCTCAGGGCTGCGGTTCTGCTGTGAGGGTGACAAGCAGGTGGATTTCACTTTTGTTCTGGCTCCCATGTCCTCGGGCCCGGTCATGTCCTGCCCGCGTTTCTTTTTGGGCAGATTGAGCGCATCCTTTCTCCAGCAGGGTGCACGACTCAACAGGCCTCAACTACCAAAGAGCTTACAGATTTAGGTGCAGGTTGTGGTGATCACCTAGCATTCTGTCATTAACTCTAAAGTCTAGGCCACCTGCACTATAGACTGATTAAACAACGTTATGCCCATGCATTTATATCGCATCAGTTGCGCACAAAATAATAATAGCCTAATGAGCATGGTGCCTTCTTCAGACACTCCCAACTTGTTAGACAAATGTATAGGACTTTTTCTTCAGCAGTTACAAGTGGCGGCATGGTAGCCAGTCGACTCGTCTTCAAGTTTATTTGATTTTCAAAATGAAGTTCAAGTGTCTTCTTTGGGTCAAACGGTTGGACGTGAGCTCTCAAGTTTGTTTTGCACTCACTTTGCTTTTAACGACACGTTTAGGCTGCTGTTGTTACACGTCATGTCAAGCTATTCATCTTTAACGTCAACATTACTCTGTATGTGGAAGGGAACATAGCTCTATGTGTAGTTAGAGTATTTTGCTGCTGTATTTCCAGAGACCCCCACAGATAATTGAGTTTGCTGCTTTCATGGGAGCTGAGCTCTCTATGGGAGCTCAGCTCCCACCTCCCTCGAACCCTGCTTGTATTTATCATTTACATATAATATCTGATGTGTATCCATGTTCTACACAGACGAGCAAACAGATGTGCAACTCTGTTACACACCCTCATGTTCAGGGTTTTTATGAACAATAACACATTCATCTTCTTTCTCTGTGGAATATGTTTTCCTTAAGAAGAAGAGCTTCTGACATTTGCTCTATCAGAGAAGGCTCCGGTCCCCTAAAGCTTCTCCTGATTGACATGATTGTTGTGAATTTGAGTCTGGTTGTCCTTGTCCTCTTTGGGAAACAACAATCACAGTGCAAATTGTTATTTTTCTGCATTTCCCTTGAGCGATGTTCCACTGTTCCTCTCTTTGTTCTGCCCCCTAGGAAGATTCTTCTATCAAAGACTTGTTGAATTTATGTCAAGGTACAGTTGAACACGCTCAGCCAACAGAACATGCATGCAGGGCTAATTCAATGCAACGGTTCACCTGGTGGTTAACCAGCAGGTGAACCAGCAGCAACCCCACAGTCACCTTTTACCATAACCCCGACAAGTCACCTTTACCATAACCCCACAGTCACCTTTTACCATAACCCCACAGTCACCTTTTACCATAACCCCACAGTCACCTTTTACCATAACCCCACAGTCACCTTTTACCATAACCCCACAGTCACCTTTTACCATAACCCCACAGTCACCTTTTACCATAACCCCACAGTCACCTTTTACCATAACCCCAGCACCTTTACCATAACCCCACAGTCACCTTTTGATTAGCACAAGCAGAGACCAGCGGTTCCCACGGTGTAGGAGCCATTTTAATCCACCATTTAATTAGGTTAATTAGCAATTACTTATTTTAGCCACTTGGGGGAGTATTGCACTGGGTGTGGCACATCACGGTGAATTGAGTTTATTTACAGGTGTGTGAGTCCAATTAGGCAAGAGGTGTGGATGGCGGGGAAACACGGTGCTTACCGTAGCAGTGATCACCCCCTCCACCGACAGCATGCCACAGTGATAATTCATTAGCACAACAGCAGAACAACAGTATGACCACCACGGGGGAAGTAACTTTTTATATATCAAGAATTTTCAACTTTTATAATAAACGGGAACACCACCCAAAGAGAACTGATGCCTGGATTATTTGCTACGCGTTAAGAACACTTGCCATCCATACCGAGGTTTATAGGATAGCCTCCACACCATAGACTGTATATAAATATGGACAAACCCTCCGTGACGTCACCCATAGACATTCTTAACAGCGGAGATGAAGCCTAAAATTGAGCTTCTGTGGCGCTGCCCTTAAGCTCAATCAATCAAGCACAATCAAAGCCTCGAATCCGTGAAGGTCATGCCGTGATGACAGATGATAGCTGCCAATCAAGTTGACCACGTCCTTAATTATTCATAAAATAAATCCTTCTCTGTGCATTAAAATAATGGATTCTAAAAAAATTCCACCCCCCCTCACAGTTGTCATGGACTCGAACACTACTGAAAGACACCAAAACGGTTTTTTGAACCAGGCTGTAAACATGTTTATTTTGGCTGTAAAGTTGGACATTTTAACATGGGTGTCTATGGGAGTTGACTCCGTTCTGCAGCCAGCCTCAAGCGGCCCAGTCGAGGAACTGCAAGTTTTTGCACTTCCGCATGGGCTTCATTTTTCAGCATGGGAATGTTGCCGCTTGCTCCACACACGGTAACCAACATCCGTTGGTGCCGGGCCTTTGATTGGTTGTCGAGATGCCCACGACCCCATGCATCCTCTGAACCCGGTCCGCATAATAACCATGGTTGAATGGGGGGGGGGGAAGAGAGGGAGAGAGAGGGGGAGAGGAGAGAGAGAGGGAGAGAGGGAGAGAGGGAGGAGGGAGAGAGGGGAGAGAGGGAGAGAGAGGGAGAGAGGGAGAGAGGGAGAGGAGAGAGAGAGAGAGAGAAGAGAGAGAGAGAGAGAGAGAGAGAGAAGAGAGAGAGAGGAGAGAGAGAGAGAGAGAGAGAGAGAGAGAGAGAGAGAGGAGAGGGAGAGAGGGAGAGAGAGAGAGAGAGAGAGGGGAACGCAGCTCGTGAAACAGTGTTTGAACCCTGCTCCCTGTGGCCCCCTCCCCCTCCCCCCCCACCCTCCCCCCAGCGGTCCCCATGCGAGCGTACGTTCTGGCCAGGGAGGACGCGGTGAGTCACTGGAGGGAGCTGATGGGGGCCCACCAAGGTGTTCAGGGCCAGACACACGTCCCCCGACACCCTGAGGGCCCAGTATGGACTGACCGACACCAGGAACACCACGCATGGCTCAGGTAGACGCACTGCTCCCCATGGAACGGTTTCAACTCAACGCTCATCCAGGGAGGCCCACAGGGGCTGGAGGTCGTCATGAGCAGGGACAGATCTTGCTCAAAGGGGGCCGCAGGTTGGGCTGTGGACACATGGCGTTCAAACCCACAACCTATACCACTAGACTCTTCCACCCCCACCCTTAATTCCTTCATCCTCAGCCGGGCTGCCTTGACGTGGGCCTGTGACTCTCTGGCAGGCCGTGTGATGAAGGGCTTAGTGTTTCTGTGTGCGGTGGCTGAGTCACAGCAGGAGGGGGGTCTGACACCCCGAGACTCGGGTTATTATGGGGTTGGAGACGCGGCGAACGCTTCAGGGGGCTGAATCACATCTTCTGGTAATCTTTAGCGGAAAAAAGTTAGATTTAGCCGACAGCCTGGAACAATTTATTTTGAAGTCGACTGAACAATGACATGTAAAATAACACAATTTTTATTTTTATTATTTTTTTTACATTTCTACACGCCTTGATGCATCGCTGAGGTGATTGGGGAATTACTTTAAGCTCACCCAAACTATAAGATAGAAAAACTGTTTAAACTGCTGGTACTCTCCTTGTCTTCAGTGCTTTTTGTGTCACCAGGCCAATGAATGGTCTTCTCTGGTCCAGGTCCTGGTCCTGGTCCTGGTCCAGATGTGTTGACTCTGTATTCATGGTCCACCTTATGTTGTGCTGTGTGTTTCTGAAATAGTCTTTCTCATACGTGAACTTGATGGATCCACCTCTCCAGATTCCACAGAGTCTGCACGGCGAGAGATCAGCTTCTTCTTCCCGGACTTCAGCGTGGAGGCGTGGCTACAGGAGGAGGAGCCGGCGTTCCGCGCCCGCAGGATGGAGTACGACGAGCGCCGACAGATCCACACTCTCCCCGCGCAGAGCTGACCCCCCCCCGGGGGGGGGGAGAGGCCACGCCACGCTGGGCGGAGCCGGAGCCCTTTGAAGCCACGCCCTCCAGACAGCCGCACGCCAAATCCCACCCACACCGCCTGCAACGCTGACCTCATCGCTGAGCACCATTTAGATCAGGCAGGAGCCTGACGACCCTGTCGCCGTCCAAGAGACCAGTAGTGTGTGTCCTCCTCAAGCCCTGGTGCATGTGTCGTAGTGTAGAGATCTCACCTGTACATTCTCACCTGTTCATTCTCACCTGTTCATTCTCACCTGTACATTCTCACCTGTACATTCTCACCTGTACATTCTCACCTGTTCATTCTCACCTGTACATTCTCACCTGTTCATTCTCACCTGTTCATTCTCACCTGTTCATTCTCACCTGTTCATTCTCACCTGTACATTCTCACCTGTTCATTCTCACCTGTTCATTCTCACCTGTACATTCTCACCTGTTCATTCTCACCTGTTCATTCTCACCTGTACATTCTCACCTGTTCATTCTCATCTGTTCATTCTCACCTGTACATTCTCACCTGTTCATTCTCACCTGTACATTCTCACCTGTTCATTCTCACCTGTTCATTCTCACCTGGTCATTCTCACCTGTACATTCTGAGGTAAAAAAACATATCCCCAAACACCAGAGCTACGAACACACAGAGTTGTACTTTGGCATGGAAAAGATAGGAATACGTAAATCCAACGGTGCAGAGACATTTTGTAATCCCCCACTAGTGCCCCCCGGTCATTCAGTCCGTCACCTTCCTGAGACATGAGTCGTTGTGCTGCTGGTAGCCATGTATATCTACATTATGTAAACTGTGTTCATCAAATGTAAACTGTGTTCATCAAATGCCAATATAAGACATTGATTCATAACAGCGATGTGAGAACCTCGAGTTATTCAGCACACCGTCCACACTGTCACCGTGGAGACGTGGACATCTCCATTAATACAAACAGTGGTAATCTAACTCATCTGTAGGAACATCTTACATCTGTAGAACATCTTACATCTGTAGGAACATCTTACATCTGTAGGAACAGCGCAGCAAAGGGCAGGCCATCAATACCAACACAGTGTAGAAAACGGACGCAAGTTTCAAACACAACGTGCACACGCCTCCAGGGAGCATTTCTCCCAGTAAAAACTCTGAACACCCCCGGGTTCCAGTAACAGAGCCAGGCTGTCCCCTCATCGCCGCGGTGACCTCTGCTCCCAGCGGCTCCGGGCGGTCCTCGGTAACCACACCCTGTAAACCCGCTGGTCTCCTCAGCCCCTGGCCCGGTCCCGGCCCCCCGGGGTCCACGCCGTCCTTCCTCTCTCATCGCCCCGCCGCCGCCGCAGAGTCCCGCCGGACCCGGCCACCCCTCCCCCCCCCGGCTGCTCCTCCCCCCCTGGCCGCCCCTCCCCTCCCCCCGGCCGCGGGCGCCGGCCGCCGGCCGCGGGGCCTCATGGGCGGCGAGGGGCTTCTCCCGGCCCCGGCCGCGCCCGGCCCCCACCGGGGTGCCCTGCGGCACCGTGATGGTCACCTGCTGGCTGGACATCCGGTTGTTGGGCCACTTGGTCTGGGGGTGAGACGGCGTCCGGGGGTGAGACGGGGTCCAGGGTGAGACGGCGTCCGGGGGGTGAGACAGGGTCCGGGGGTGAGACGGGGTCCGGGGGTGAGACGGTGCGACCATGGCGTTGGGAACGGAAGACAGGAGTGAAACGATGGAACACTTTTGTTATACACAGTTGTTATGATGATAAATAAGGTCACTCTACCCATCAGCATCGGTTTGACCTGTATTTTCATTCAATAGTGAAATCCCTAGTTCATCATTAGGATATCATTACTAAACACTTCTACAGGTCAACGGGTGAACCAAAGCTTAGCCAGAGAAGTGGACTGGATCGTCCAGTGGCTCGGCCCTGGGTGCTTAAATCCCAGCTGAAAGGTTCTTGGTTCAAACCCCCCAGTCTTCAGCATGCAGTCCACCTGTAGGCCTCCCGAGACCCAAGACGCCCTGACCCCTGACCCCAGCGGCCCCTTCATTGAATGACACACAGAAGTAAACAACAGTGAAAGCTTAGCGATGGAGCCTTGGTGGTCCTCGTACCGTCTCCTCTGTGTGCAGGACCCCCCTGCGCTGCTCTGGGGTCCCAGCAGGGGGCCTCGCGGGCCCCTGGTCCTGGGAGGGCTGTACTGCAGGGAGGGGTTCTGTCTCCTCCTCCTCCTCCTCCTCCTCCAGACTGGCCTTCGAGGGGGAGGAACACACCTTCACGTAGGCCTGAGCCGGGGGAGGGAGGCTGTCTTCAAAGATGTCTGGCACTGTGGACAGAAGGGAGCTGGAGGTGGGCAGGGGGCTTCATTCAGCGCGTCAGTGTAGTGATTCCTAACCCGGGTCACAGCAGACTTGTGATTTACTAGCTGTAGATGAAGGTAGCCTGACATCGACAGACTGTCAGTCTGGAACCTCTCAGGATCTGTGCTTTATTTTTATCTACTATAAATGTTTTTATATATTCAGTGGCGTATACCAGATGACGGTTCAACCACCTGCTTGTAAAAGGTCTGGGGGGAGGTGTCGGGTTCGTTCCCCAGTGTCCAGAGTCTACATGTCGACATCACTGAGCACGATGGCCTAACCTATACAGTATGTGCTTGTTACGTAACAGTGTCAGCTGAACCGCTACACAGTAGATAAGGAGTAATACAGTAGATAAGGAGTTACACGGTAGATAAGGAGTTACACAGTAGATAAGGAGTTACACAGTAGATGGGGAGTTACACAGTAGATAAGGAGTTACATAGTAGATGATGAGTTACACAGTAGATGAAGAGTTATATGCCTACAGTAGATGAGAAGTTACACAGTAGATAAGGAGTTACATGGTAGATAAGGAGTTACACAGTTGATAAGGAGTTATACAGTAGATAAGGAGTTACACAGTAGATAAGGAGTTATACAGTAGATAAGGAGTTACACAGTAGATAAGGAGTTATACAGTAGATAAGGAGTTACACGGTAGATAAGGAGTTACACAGTAGATAAGGAGTTACACAGTAGATGGGGAGTTACACAGTAGATAAGGAGTTACATAGTAGATGATGAGTTACACAGTAGATGAAGAGTTATATGCCTACAGTAGATGAGAAGTTACACAGTAGATAAGGAGTTACATGGTAGATAAGGAGTTACACAGTTGATAAGGAGTTATACAGTAGATAAGGAGTTACACAGTAGATAAGGAGTTATACAGTAGATAAGGAGTTACACAGTAGATAAGGAGTTATACAGTAGATAAGGAGTTACACAGTAGATAAGGAGTTATACAGTAGATTATGAGTTACACAGTAGATAAGGAGTTACACAGTAGATAAGGAGTTACACGGTAGATAAGGAGTTACACGGTAGATAAGGAGTTACACGGTAGATAAGGAGTTACACAGTAGATGAGGAGTTACACAGTAGATAAGGAGTTACACAGTAGATAAGGAGTTACATAGTAGATGATGAGTTACACAGTAGATGGGGAGTTACACAGTAGATAAGGAGTTATACAGTAGATGATGAGTTACACAGTAGATGAGGAGTTACACAGTAGATGAGGAGTTATATGCCTACAGTAGATGAGAAGTTACACAGTAGATAAGGAGTTACACGGTAGATAAGGAGTTACACAGTTGATAAGGAGTTACACAATAGATAAAGAGTTATACAGTAGATAAGGAGTTAAACAGTAGATAAGGAGTTACAAGGTAGATAAGGAGTTACACAGTTGATAAGGAGTTACACAGTAGATAAGGAGTTACACAGTAGATAAGGAGTTACACGGTAGATAAGGAGTTACACAGTTGATAAGGAGTTACACAGTAGATAAGGAGTTATACAGTAGATAAGGAGTTACACAGTAGATAAGGAGTTATACAGTAGATTATGAGTTACACAGTAGATAAGGAGTTACACAGTAGATAAGGAGTTACACGGTAGATAAGGAGTTACACGGTAGATAAGGAGTTACACGGTAGATAAGGAGTTACACAGTAGATGAGGAGTTACACAGTAGATAAGGAGTTACACAGTAGATAAGGAGTTACATAGTAGATGATGAGTTACACAGTAGATGGGGAGTTACACAGTAGATAAGGAGTTATACAGTAGATGATGAGTTACACAGTAGATGAGGAGTTACACAGTAGATGAGGAGTTATATGCCTACAGTAGATGAGAAGTTACACAGTAGATAAGGAGTTACACGGTAGATAAGGAGTTACACAGTTGATAAGGAGTTACACAATAGATAAAGAGTTATACAGTAGATAAGGAGTTAAACAGTAGATAAGGAGTTACAAGGTAGATAAGGAGTTACACAGTTGATAAGGAGTTACACAGTAGATAAGGAGTTACACAGTAGATAAGGAGTTACACGGTAGATAAGGAGTTACACAGTTGATAAGGAGTTACACAGTAGATAAGTAGTTGCACAGTAGATAAGGAGTTATACAGTAGATAAGGAGTTACACAGTAGATAAGGACTTACACAAGGAGTTACACGGTAGATAAGAAGTTACACAGTATATAAGGAGTTACACAAGGAGTTGTACAGGGGATAAGGAGTTACACAATGGATAAGGAGTTACACGGTAGATAAGATGTTACACAGTATATAGGGAGTTATACAGTACATAAGAAGGTACACAGTAGATAAGGGGTTACACAGTATATAAGGAGTTACACAAGGAGTTATACAGTAGATGAGGAGTTACACAGTAGATAAGGGGTTACACAGTAGATAAGGAGTTACACAGTAGATAAGAAGTTACACAGTATATAAGGAGTTACACAGTAGATAAGGAGTTACACAAGGAGTTATATAGTAGATGAGGAGTTACACAGTAGATAATAAGTTACACAGTAGATAAGGAGTTACACAAGGAGTTGTACAGTAGATAAGGAGTTACACAGTAGATAAGGAGTTACACAAGGAGTTATACAGTAGATGAGGAGTTACACAGTAGATAATAAGTTACACAGTAGATAAGGAGTTACACAAGGAGTTATACAGTAGATAAGGAGTTACACAAGGAGTTACACAGTAGATAAGGAGTTACACAGTAGATAAGGAGTTACACAGTAGATAAGAAGTTACACAGTATATAAGGAGTTACACAGTAGATAAGGAGTTACACAAGGAGTTATACAGTAGATGAGGAGTTACACAGTAGATAATAAGTTACACAGTAGATAAGGAGTTACACAAGGAGTTATACAGTAGATAAGGAGTTACACAAGGAGTTACACGGTAGATAAGGAGTTACACAGTATATAAGGAGTTACACAGTAGATAAGGAGTTACACAAGGAGTTATACAGTAGATGAGGAGTTACACAGTAGATAAGAAGTTACACAGTATATAAGGAGTTACACAGTGGATAAGGAGTTACACAAGGAGTTACACAGTAGATAAGGAGTTACACAAGGAGTTACACAGTAGATAAGGAGTTAGACAAGGAGTTATACAGTAGATAATGAGTTACACGGTAGATAAGGAGTTACACAGTGGATAAGGAGTTACACGGTAGATAAGAAGTTACACAGTAGATAAGGAGTTACACAAGGAGTTACACAGTAGATAAGGAGTTACACAAGGAGTTATACAGTAGATAAGGAGTTACACAGTAGATAAGGAGTTACACAAGGAGTTACACAGTAGATAAGGAGTTACACAAGGAGTTACACAGTAGATAAGGAGGTCTTTACCAGGAGTGCTGGTTCTCTCCGAGGTGAAGCCCGTGTCAGAGGACTGCTCGGAGGCCAGGCTGTGGATGGAGGACAGGGGGACGTCTGTGTCAGTGCTGGTCAGCCAGGTGGACTCGGTGTCTTTGGTCCAGCTCTCCAGGTAGTGAGGCTCCAGGGCATCCATCCTGCTGCCCCCACATCCCATGGCTCCGCCCCCCAGGAGCACGTCAACCAATCACGGGAGGGAATTGTATTGTAAGAGTTAATGCGTTTTTTTCTGTTGATCACATAGTGTATAAACATTCATTTCTTTTTTCCTTAAGTTTATTCTATTAATAACCTTATCTTAAAATAATAATAATAAGAAAGACATATTTCAAGTAAGCATCTTAGCAGTCGTCTTAGAATAAACTATCCTTTCCATGTTACTTTCTACAAAGCTATTCCAAAGTACATTCTCTCTCTCTCTCTCTCTCTCTCTCTCTCTCTCTCTCTCTCTCTCTCTCTCTCTCTCTCTCTCTCTCTCTCTCTCTCTCTATATATATATATATATATATATATATATATATATATATATATATATATCAACTCACCTTTAAGAAGTGTTAGAGAGTGCAGAGATCTTGGTCGACTTCGGCACTATTCAGAAGACACAGTGGAGAACGTTTGCTTTTCGTTTTTTCTGTCACGATCAACTCATTGATCAAGCGTTGTGATTGGTCACGTGGACCACGATCACAGTCCGGTCAAGACGATCGCATGGAAACGATTAAGCTCTGATTCAACCATCTAAAGAAAGAAGGAAAGAAAACCAGAATGAAAGACAGAAAGAAAGAGGTAGAATTAGGCCTACTTGATAGAGTATGGTTCACGTGTTAGTTATGCTTTTATGTCTTCTTTATTTATGTATTTATTAACGTGTTCATTTATTGTTTGTGTGCTATGGATATCCACACATGCATATAAATAATCGTCATCGTCATTTTGTAATTTGTAGTCAAAATAAAAAAAACGTAAATGGTTTGATTTAAAAAAAAAAAATCCCAGTCCCAATTTCAGTCAGCGGCTTCACGCTCGTTAGGACTTCCATCAAGAGAGGTCCATAAAATATCAAACTACTACTAAACGAACTGTTTACTACGTCTCATCTCGGCCACGTCACACTATATTGCACCTTATTTATTTATTTATTTATTTATTGTTAAACGTGGATCAATCGATACATTGACCCCTCAGTCGGTGATAGGAATAATGTGTGAAAGGTTGGAGCGGTCCGACCAGCCATGGCTACAACAACACATGAATCAGATGACTTGATAAATAAAAAATGTGTGATGAACATCAACACGTAGGCGACACCGAAAGGGGGCGAACGCTGGACAGAACCAAGTCCGACCGCACAAACACACACACACACAATTAGATGGCAAAATGCTTACTGGCGTTATGAAGTCCATTTAATAATTTAGATGCGACTTGGTGAGTCTGATAACAGCGTCTCTCCCGTCTCCCTGTCAGTCTGCTCAACACGTGACCGCACGCCAAATTCTGCCTCTGCGCTCCATATAGAATCACCAATATATATATAATAGCAGTAGTAGATTTTATAACGTCACATGGAATCACATGGATCACTATGGTCGAACCGCGCACCGATATTTTTCGGCACACTCTTAACATAAATGCCTATCAAATAGCATCAAAAAGCAATATCGTCCAAAGACGTTATTATGTAGAACAGGCACAATTGCATTTAAGTCGATGACAATGTCAGCATAAAGGTAGCCTGTTGTTCAGAAAGTTACGACACACAGCGTGTTAATTGCTTATGATGATGTGCGTGTACTTCCCCCTGTGGCCTCCAGGGGGCAGTCACACCGCACTCTCATGTGAGGGGTTGCTTGGATCAACGTGTCTTAGAGACGAGTTACAGAACAAAATCACTTTCACTTAACATATTCAATAGCCTAGATGACCTATCCTATCATCTACAAATCCATCATAAACCCCATATCCATATCTGTCACAATTTGCTGTCATAGTATAAAAATTATGTCACAGGCCAACAACTGCATACAATTAACACACCCTTTTTAATGACTTATTGTATTCTGATGTCGTGCATTCGTTGCTGGTGGAAACCGGGAAAACCAAGATCCTTGTGCTGTGAATGTGAATGAATATATTAGCATGCATTAGCCTGAGCACAGTATCTGCCACTTGTCCTCCATTTTACTGGCGCACGTTAATACAGGAAGTGCACCTGCAATTACCACTCACCGCCCGGGCTGTCAGCCACGCTCTGCTTCAGAGCCTTATTAAATGTATATATGGGCCTACCGACGGTTTACTACGGTCCAAAGTGACTCACGGTGGATTTCAATGATATTATTCAGTAACATGTCATTAATGAGCAGGTACTGGTTTTTCATCTTGTTCAATAGTGCAAACATGTAGGCGGCAAACATTGGGGTTTCTGGGAGTTAAATCGTCTAATCGCCAGACCCAATTACCCCCCCCCCCCCCCCCCCCCCACACACACACACACACTCTGAATAAAGTGTTATCTAATATTGATGTTGGTGGTGAAATTCTACAACATTCTACGAACTCCTAACCCCGCAGCCCCCGCGTATTCAACCCCTACTTAGTCATCATTTGGCTGCGGCTCTCCAGGGACATAAATCGCCTCGGCCCGTCCCGCCCGCTTCACCACCAGCTCGTCTGCTGCTCGCTTCCTCCCCGCGGACCCCCGTCACCCCGGGAATGAATCCCCCCGATGTTAACAGCCCTGTCGATACGGGAACCCACGCCTGTGATTTGTACCTTCTCCTGCCGTCTGCTCTCCCCCTCTCTCCCCCTCTCTCCCTCTCTCTCCCCCACTGGACCCTCCCCCCTGTCGGGCCCTGCAGCCCGCGATGCGCTCCGTCCCGCCGCAGTACAGACGGCTTGTTTGGGAGGGTTTTCCCCGTGCGGGGGGTGAACCGGGGCTCCTTGCACACATCTTTATCAGCAGCCCGAGTCCGGACACGATAACACATGATACAACACACTTGTTGACTCGTCAGAGCCTCATAAATAGTAGTAGATACCCAGGGAGGATATGGTGTAACTTCTCTCCAGTACGGCGCCACCTCCCAGCGGCGAGCCGTGTGTGTGTGTGTCTGTGTGCGTGCGTGTGTGAGTGCGTGCGTGCGTGCGTGTGTGTGCATCTGTGTGTGTGCGTGCGTGTCTGTGTGTGTGTCTGCGTGCGTGCATGTGTGCGTGTGTGTGTGCGTGTGTGTGTGTGTATGTGTGTGTGCGTGTGTGTCTCTTTTAATCTGACAGTGTCTGAATTCCGTCTGAAACAGTGAGTTTGCGTACTTTAAGTTCTTTATTTGTCTCTCTCAGTACATAACACAATACATTGTCAGCAGTAACGCAGTCCCCTTCGGAGACGCGTGAAGGAGGCTTCACTAACAATGGATATGGATTTCGGAAATGGCCTCTCGGAGAGTTTTAGGGCCGCAAATTTATGACCGCCTCGCAGAGGAACAATAAAGCAGACTGTCGATTTTCCAACACAGTCGGCCTACAAATCCCCGTCCAAGGACCCGCTGCTGGCCCGGTGGTCAGCTTGTTGTTCCATATATTTTATACATATATATATATATCTATACATCTATATATAGATTTTTATTTTTACGCGCTTCTATCGGCATCATTTGGCAGGTGAAATTCATAGGAGAGTGTGTGTGCGTGCATGAAGCTATGTGTGCGTGTGGGTTTACACACAAAATGCGAGGCCAAGTGTGGCGGTTAGCTATTCATGGCTGCAGCCTTTCTTTAAACAGCTGTACAAGGTTGATAGCAAATACTAGGTACTCTCCATTGATTCCCAAAGTTCAGCAGGAAGGGAAAAAACAAAACACTTTTTGGCGAACCCAGCCAGAAGAGGGACTAAATGAGCCAATATATTCAGGAGAAAAGTTTTCTCCATTTTAAAGAGGCAATGACTCAGTTGCTCGGAGTAGATGTGCTTTATCAAAATGGGTGCCTTGATATTTTCTCGATCTAGTGTCCCTTATGAGTATCTAATATAGCACTTCAAGTTTAGCACTTAGAATATACAAGTACATAGTCACAATTATATTGTATACACTTTCCCTGCCCCTTTTTCTTTTTAAACACAAATACATATTTTTACAAAACTAACTAAACAAAAAGCCTGAACCCGCATTCAATTAGCCTGCATTGTGATCTAAAGCTAGTCTGATCCGCTCGTTGAGATGCCATCAGCAGAAGAGTGGTGATGCCGGCTGCCACGGCAACAATGAGGGGACTTATCTCAATCAGTGATGAGCTTACAGATCCCTGGCCCAGCAGGAATCACTTAGCCTGTGCTTGGCAGGGGCGTCCTTCCCTCGGACCAGCAGGGATCTCTCTGTCTCTCTCTCTCTCTCTCTCTCTCTCTCTGTCTCTCTCTCTCTCTCTCTCTCCCTCTCTCTCTCTCCCTCTCTCCATCTCTCCCTTTTCATCTCTTGCCCTCCTCACTCCCTTCATGCCGATTGATCTGATCTCCTTGTCCCCCCTCTCCCTCCCTCTCTCTCTCTCTCTCTCTCTCTGTCTCCCATCTCTCCCATTTCCCCCCAATCTCTCTCCCTCCACCCCAATGTCTCTCCCCCCCCTGGGCCGTGCCAGGCAGGCCCGTAGAGGTGCTGCTCTCTCTCTCTCCATCCATCAGGGGGGCCGTGCTGACAGGACACCTCCTCATCAGTGCAAAGTGCTCGGCGGCACCCAGCAGCCGAGGTGGGCCCCCGGACCCCAGCGCCAGTGAGGTGGGGGTGGGGGTGGGGGCGGGGCCCAGGCTGTGGGGGCGGGGCCCAGGCTGTGGGGGCGGGGCCCAGGCGCTGAGCCGGCCGGAGAGAGAGAGCACACTGTGTTGTCACGGTTGATGAACACACTGGCGTGACGGCAGGTTTAGTCGTGCTGGGGGTGAGGTGGTCTCACGGGGGTCCGTGGACTCACTCACTCACGTGGCTTTAATGTCGCTTGACGCGGGGGCGGTGTGTTGAACGGTTGCCGTTAGCGACGGCGGAGGGATGGATCCGACCGGAGGAGAGGATTGGAGCGCTTTAGAGCGGGCATTAGTGAGCCGTTTATCACGAAGCATGTTGTGTGTCATGTTTGTTTGACCCGCATGAAAGATGTTTATGACATGTAATCTGTTGCGGTTACTCAGCAAGAGAGCAGTGGGGGCTTTTAGGTAGCTAGCAGCTGGAAGATTACCTCCCGAGACACGCTAATGACTAAATGACCCTATTTTGCCAAATGTTTTTGCACCGCTTATGAGAATGACTGTTCTGGGAGTGCTCTGAACTCCAACGAACGGCGCTGGGCAGCCTAATGGCTCCAAACACAGACGTGACCAGGAGGTCCTGCAGCGAGGCTCCCCTCCACCACCTCCACCACCACCACACTGCAGAACCCTCACAGTCACTGAGTCACTCCTGTCATGTCAGCACTCCATCACAGCACAATCACCTCCCACCTCCTCCGGGGACATCACAGGCTGGGTAACACTCCCGGGACGCGCTCACCAAGCCAAACACGCGGCGCTGTGGTCCGGTCTGAGGCAGGCAGGAGGCTGACGACCTTCAGCTCTGTGGTTCTGGAGGCCGAGGAGATGGAGGAGCATTAGTATTCATGGCGCTGAGTTCTTCGGGGACTCTGTCGCATATTTCTGTGTTTGTCTTAAGACGTGTTCGCGTCTTTCACCGCGATTGGCTCCTCCCTGACGCCCCTGTCTTTGGCAGTGAAAGAAGCAATCTATATATATATATATACACACACTTCTCATTTGTTTATTCATCTGCTTACACATTGCCATTTGCATGATTCACATGAAGTGGCTTTCAAAGGGCATGCAGAAGAAACATATTGATTGAGTTTCCATTAATCTCGGCATCAAATGTACCAAAACAAGACCCCCTCCACCACCAGCACCACCAGCACCACCTCCACCACCACCCTCATTACACCACAGCCATCATAGACATTTGGCACTGGGGGGGGGGGGCGGCTGATTGGCTGTTGCCGTGCAGAATACTGATGGTGTATCCATGGTGTAACAGTAACTCCAGACTCACTCTCACCCCGTCTGGTGAGGTGTGACCGGAGTGGTGAATGATGTTTGCCCGCGAGGTGAACGCTTGGAGAGGCTTTGCACCTTGAATAGAGCCGTCGCTTTGTTCATGTGTTTGTTTTATGAGTAAAAGAATAATGCATACTAAAGCAGGAGTCTGATAGATACTGAGTGTGAGACACGGTGAGCCCCTCCTGGAGTCGGACCCCTGGGCGCCCGGTTCTCCTCGCCCTGGCGGTACCAGAGATTCACCGCGGACCCCCCGGCGGCCCTCCCCTCCTCGTCTCCTGGCGGGTCGACCCCGTCTGAAATGGACGCCCGCAGCATCGCCGGCCGTGGTTATATCACTGCGAGGGAACGGTCGGCGTGGTACCGAGCCGCGGTAATGGACCCGGCCCAGACGGTACCCTGAGAAATGCCTCGTAAGATCAGTAGAGACAGGCCGGGCCAGGGAACGCAAGGGAGAGAAAAATAAGCAATTTACTGCCTACATCTGATTCACTTTCTATTATCTGGGAAACTATTAGGGTTAGCATGATCCAATCTTATGTTTACCTCGCATGGGTCTGCGGTCGTCTTATCGGCCTTTTATGGCCAAGGCGTGTATGGAAAAGGTCTTGTCATGTCAGTCCTGTCATCCATTTGAATGACTCTCCCGGGCGCCTCTGGCCATACTGTCCATCACCTACATGGACGTGGACTACATGAGACGCAATTCAAGAGACCACCGCGTCCCTTCCACCAGTGTCCATGCAGCTGATGGACATGAGGCCGGAGGCGTGCAGAAAGCCATTCAGATGGACGCGTTTGTTTGAACGACACGCTGGGCTGACGGCATCGGGGGGGGGGGGGGGGGCAGAACAAGGTGTTGCTATGAGCTGTGAGACGTGGTTGTCCTTCCCTCGTTTCTCCTCCACAGCACCGCCTCTGTCAGACACACAGTGTTCACACACGGAGCAAAACCCCCTAAAAACCAACCCGAAGACAGGAATACGATTCCCCCTTCAGGTGTGAAGCGCTTCTCCTCTCAAAGCCTCCCAGAACGCAGCCTTCCTGACACCAGGGTGAGTTGATTGAGGAGCAACGTGGATGAGATGAGTTTGCTCTCCACCGAGGGGAGCGGAGACTCCCCGGCTCTCCGGAGGAGCAACCTGGCAGAGGAGCCGGCGGTGGCCTCCAGCCTGGCATCACACCTCCTCCTGCTGCCAGCGTGGAGGTGCAGCCTCCTTTATCACCGCACCACAGCACTTACCGGGCAGAGCTGCTGCCAGGAGCCCCCCTCCACCACCCCTCCTGCAGTCACATTACTAGAAAGTTATGCCCTGGTAGTTAATATGATTAGACTGGCTTTTAACTGTATTGGGGGAAGAAGTTACATTTCATCATGCTGGCTTGATTTGCCAAAACTTGCATTAAGCTGACTTTTCTAAACAAGTGATCACCCCAGAGTTCAGCGCCTTCAGACACAATGATGTAATGCATAACACATGTCTCCTACGTTTGATGGGAGGGGCGGTATCAACACCAGTCCATTATGATAGGATTCATGGTTTATTGACGATACACGGTATCTAAATACATGTTGGGTTTATGGGGGCACATGTAGGCCCATCATCATCATCGTCGTCGTCGTCTTCGTCATCATCATCATCATCATCATCTCCTCACTAGCTGAACAGGACAGGGGGGGTAGGGGGGGCGGGGGGAAGCCCCCGCCAGGAACATCACCAGGGTGGCCCTGGCATCAGACGAACAGGAAGAGCCCCCCCCCCCCCCTGTAGCTGTAGCGTTATTGAACGACTTTGTCTGCGGCTGTTGGCAGAGCTGCCCGTTCGCTCGTACATATCGCTAAAGTGGATTTCGACTGCTGTCAAAAGCTTTACAATCCCTCCACCCCTCGTCGCGACACCACTTAGCCTTGACTCTCAACGGGAGCCTTGACGGCTGTGAACGTCTCGCCGCGATGGCGGGCGGCGTGCTGGGCGTGGACCCTCCTGGCAGCAGGAGGCGTGGCGTGGCGAGCGGTGAGGCCGGTGCTGAGTACTGCAACCACAGACCGAAGGCCCGGCGGGCCGACTGGACCCACTCAACGACCCGCTGAGATTATGTGCTTTAGTGAGACTGCTCAAACAGGACAAAGCAGGACAGGAGGGGAAACGGAGACGGAAGGAACCAGACTCTGAAGTTGAACGCCACCTTGCTGAACCATATTGATTTGAACAAGAGCCCATAACAAGAGCGGCTGTGAAGCTAGAGGGACGGGAGCGATGGGAACACAGCTTACAGGCGCAGGCCTGGGGAATACTTAATGGTTTAGCTAGGCTTTAGCTAACTACCTAAAGACCACAATATTATAGATATGCATATCATAATATTAAGGATAATTCAAGTTATCTTTTAGTTTTTAGTGTCCTCAATCGAAGAACATGGAGGACCAAAACAGGCTGATTCAATCTGTAAGAACGGTCTCAACATTTTGTGAACTACACTTGTAGCATGTGTGTTTGATGGCGGGGAGGTGGATTCCAAGCCAAATGTGCAGAGTGAGCATGAGTCTGACTCCCCATGCTGAAGTCAAAGGAGCAGTAAAGTGAAGGAGCAGAGCCATGATTAGCCTTGTGAGCGCCACCTGTGTTTCTCCTGAGACGGCACCGCTGTGAAGAGGGTCTCGTTCATTTGGATTTCTATCAGTCAGTCAATCAAGAGTCTTCTCTGTGACTCTCCTCCACAGCCAGCGAGCTGTTCCCCCACAGCCCAACACCTGCCCGCTAATCACCTCCTCGAGAGACGACAGCTTCCCATTGGCCGACGGGGCCGCAACCTCTCGGCCTATCCGGAGGGGAGGGACGCCCGGTGGGTGGGGGGGAGGGGGGGAGAGAGAGAGAGAGGGGGGAGGAAGTGCAGAAGTCGTGGGGAGGAGAGACGATCTGTCAGGGCTCAGGACGTGATTAGCGGGGGACACAGAGCGGGGATGTGACCTCCGACCCCGACCCAGAACCCCGCCTGTCAGTCAGAGATAATAAGAGACCGGGGGGGGCAGTAAACATGGGGGGAGGGGGGGGCTGTTGAGATGTCACCGGGCGCCGCTGTGTGAAGAACCGCCTTCCCTCACCGCAATCTGTCTCGTTTTTTTTGTGGATAAGCGATTCTAAAGAGCCGAGTTGCTAATCTAAACTTTTAAAAGTAATTTTAAAGGCTGGGTGTAGATACTGTTCCCTCCCCCTTTAATTTACTTGGCAGCTGCAGGTGTAACGGATTGAAAATAAATGGGGAACCTGAAAAAAAAATCCTCCATCTGCTCCCACTAAACATTTTATGTTTCTAGAGAAACGCGAGCGAGTCTCCTCTGCAGCGTCAGCGGAACACGACGAAGGACGTCCGGACGCCACGGCGGTCGGACGCTCTCATCGCACGCCACTTGGTGGCAACAGTGACTCACCCTGTCAGCCAACCCCCGTGGGATCAGTCACAGAGCTGAGCACACTCTCACAAGAGCCTGTGAGGCGAAACCGCGTCGGGTTCTACAGGACCGACCCAGCGGTGCGGGTTGGTGGGGCGAGGTTCTGAGTGTGGCGGCGCGGGACAAACCCATTCCTAATTCAAGAGGACAGACTCAATTGCCTGTCGTTCAATCATCACCATTGTGCAGCCTGATGTCTGTCACATACGGAACAATGAATGGTTCTTTTGGCACAATCACAACCCAGTGCAGTCTCACAGCGTTTCATCTTCGCTGGGTGTTAGGAAGCTGAGGCAGCCGCATGTATGGAGAGTCATGTGGGGCCATCACTAATAAACTTCCCATTTACCAGGAAATTTATGATGTCTTCCTCTTTAAAGTTACGCACGACCTACTTTCATTCGCTTTCATTCACTTTCAAATCTAATCAAAAACAAAACCCTGGCACCTCACCAAAGCTAATTCCCGAAAAGCATCGCAGGCAACGGCCCTCTTTGTTACAGGAGGAGAAGGGCAGGCCTGTGATTGGTCGATATCCTCCCTCTCACTTCCCTGTATTGCTGCTCTGCTCCGCCCCCACACTCACCCAGTCATCCTGCTAATGGATCACAGATGGCTCAGAGTTTACACTCCATCTCATGCATATGAATGTGAGAGTTGGTAAGAAGGCGAGGTGGACCATCTCCGTGTGTCTCTCTGGATCACTTCAGCACAATGAAGGGTTAAACCGTTCTGGGGTTGACTGTCAGCCTACGTTCACTAGCCTTGACGTTAACTAATAATACTATGAATAAAGGACCACACTTGAACAGTGTAATGTTGAACAGCGTGTGGTTCAGGGCGGACCAACCTCTGTGTTGCCCCCGGGCCTCGGAGGGAGAAGGTTGGTCACGCAGAGCTCCGGTCTCATTAAGTCAACACAAGAGAGAGACGAGCTAACCA
>JAXIVH010000033.1:590385-595385 GCA_036785325.1 Urophycis tenuis
AAGCCAACCCTGATGGACAGAATCTGAAACAAACACTGACCCAAAAGGGTGAAGCGTGCCCTGAAACACCAGCCTGTCTAATCCTGTGAGGCATTAAGTGATGGGAGGAAGAAAGTGGTGGAAAAAAACACTGCCGAGCGTGCAGACCTGAGACCCCCCCCCCCCCAAGACCCCCCAAGACCCGCTAGACAACAACATGCAAGCCCCGGTCTGATCCGAGTGCAGAACCGGCTCCCTAGCTGTGAGGTTCTTGTTCTGGACGGAGTCCCACGTTTCAAGCAATGGGAGACAAAGAAAACAGACACATGTTTTTTCTGTTAGATTGACACTCGCTTGTTTTCAAGCTTCGCCAACAAAAGTTAAAGTAATTTTTATCCAGAATTTCTTGAATTTTAGTTAAAGTTAATTTTCAATCCCTAAAAGATTACACCGCTATAAGAAACGTACACCGTTTCTCTGTACAAACCTCTCGAAGTGGACCTTCAACACGTTTGCTTCGGTAGTGCGTGAAAAACCCATTTCGTTCCAAACAGAACCAAACACATTGGGTCTATCAGACCCACATGGTGCTGCTTTGGAGATACATATGCTGGTGAAACCGTCCACAGATGGTAATTACCACCAATGCTGCTGTTCTCTGTTGCAAGTCAGCTGTGTTCATCTGCCCTCATCACTGGGACGTACAGCCAGCTGCCAACATGGTGTGAGTTATGTTGTCTCCTTTTTGGCAACAAACCTCCAAGTCACCTCGTGAAACCGTAGGTAGAGTCCACGATGGATCAGATCTCCTGCTTCCCTCTCGCCCAACTGTTGCATGAAGCAGACACATGGTACTGGCACTGTCAGAATGTAACGTGATAATAATGGACATGTTGGAGGAGAGTGAGAGAGAGGTAACAGGATAGATGGAAACAGAGAGAGAGAGAGAGAGAGAGAGAGAGACAGAGAGAGGAGGTGAAAGAGAGAGCGAGAGAGAGGTCCTCCTCTCTCTCGCTCTCTCTTAGAGATAGGGGGGAGGAGAATGAGAGAGACAGAGAGGGGGGGAGAGAGGGGAGGAGAGTGAGAGAGAGAAAGAGAGAGAGGGGGAGGAGAGGGGAGGAGAGACAGAGGTAGTGGGATAGATGGAGACAGAGAGAGAAAGACTGGGGAGAGTGAAAAAGAGGGAGAGAGACAGAGAGAGCGAGAGGGAGGGAGGGAGCAGAAGACAGAGGGAGAGAAAGACACAGAGATCATGAGGATAAAAGCTGCTCAACAACAGCCGATGTCACGTGGCCAGAATCAGCCGCCCAGAAACCCCTGGGCGAGCGAGGCGTGGTCCAGGCAGACCTGTGAGTGGATAATTGCTAACGAGGCCCCTGAGGAGTCGGCCCTCCAATCAAAGCCAGAGGAAGTAACGGTGTTCACCGCGGACGTCAGCTCTTCTGGTTGACCACGCATGCAGCTTCAACCGCTGCCGGGGGGAATTAGTGGTTCTATCTGTCACTTTATCTCGCTCACCACGTAACCCTTCCTCCAGCACCTCGTGATTATTCTGCTAATCATGGCGATCAACGGCAGAAACACCACCGACACAAACAATACTGAAATGACTCCCTCCTGTTATTCACGCTCATTCAAGTTCACAGACATCACTAATGAGGTTGTTAAGGAGCTGGTGGGTTTGAGGCGTCTTGCTCAGCATTACCTACAGGTGGATTGTGGCCATTGGGGATCAATGCACCTGTACCTGTGCCTGTACCTGTACCAGTACCTGTACCAGTACCTGTACTTGTACCTGTACCAGTACCTGTACCTGTGCTTGTACCTGTATCTGTACCTGTACCAGTACCTGTACCTGTGCTTGTACCTGTATCTGTACCTGTACCAGTACCTGTGCTTGTACCTGTACCAGTACCTGTACCTGTGCCTGTACCTGTATCTGTACCTGTACCAGTACCTGTACCAGTACCTGTACTTGTACCTGTACCAGTACCTGTACCTGTGCTTGTACCTGTATCTGTACCTGTACCAGTACCTGTACCTGTGCTTGTACCTGTATCTGTACCTGTACCAGTACCTGTGCTTGTACCTGTACCAGTACCTGTACCTGTACCAGTACCTGTATCTGTACCTGTACCAGTACCTGTACCTGTATCTGTACCTGTACCAGTACCTGTACCAGTACCTGTACTTGTACCTGTACCAGTACCTGTATCTGTACCTGTACCAGTACCTGTACCAGTACCTGTACTTGTACTTGTACCTGTACTTGTACTTGTACCTCTACTTGTACCTGCATCTGTACCTGTACCTGTACCTGCATCTGTACCTGTACCTGTACTTGTACTTGTACCTGTACTTGTACTTGTACCTCTACTTGTACCTGTACCTGCATCTGTACCTGTACCTGTACCTGTTGGCTGGGAGTCAAACTCCCTCACCGCCTGACAATGAAAGGCAAAGAGATGATAGACTGCACTTTATTTCAAGGGGCAAAGGGAGAATGAATCAATGGCTGTGAATCTCTGTAACCAATCTCTCCTTATGTTGTGATGACCGCGCAGAAATGTTTCAAATTAAGTGTGACTTCATAATTCATCTCACTCTGTTTTTCACTCCTCACAAACAAATATCATAAATCTCTAATATCAAATATCATCAGCAGAAGAATGATCTTCACACCTCATATACTGAGGTATATAAGAAATGCAGATTTTGAGTAATAGTTCGGACCGTGATTAAACTGTTTTGATGTGCAAGTTGTTGATATTGATATTGATATTGATATATTAGCGTGCTATTTCATCGTCTATTATGTCACTCAACCTTACGACAACAAAGCTTACTTGTCAGTATCGACTGCTTATTTTGATGGATGGTGAACAAGCTAATTGATTCCTTTCAAAGTGAATCAGTGCTGCGTCTCCTGATCACCAGTCTGCTGGCAGTTCTGCTCAACTTTTTGCACAACATCTTTACAGTGAAAGGAGGAATTGTACAAGCAACACGTTTGTTTCCCCCTACAGCTGATCTTATCCCTTCCCTCAGCTCTCAGTACTCTGGGTGTTTCTGTCTCTGGTCCTGTTTCCTGCATGGAACTTAATCCTGTTTGACCAACACGCTACCTGCAGAAACCTAATGGACACTAATCTGTGGCTGGCCCACTTCTCTTTCCTCTCACGCACCTGAAAGATTGTGAGGCTGAATCTATATTTAGACCTCTGAGATGTCTAAGAGCTCGTCATCTGGTGCTTTTACTCCGTTATGGCTGAGAGCAGCCTGGAAGAATCAACCTGAAAAAGCAGGAGGGGGAAAAAAATAACACAAGATTTGGCAAAGGAAAATAATTTAGTTTTTTGTGGTCAAAGCTGCAAGGGAAGTATTTGCCCTTACAGAGGGGTGTACGCTAGGCCAAATAAACTTCATTCCAATGTTAAATATAAATACATATGTATATATCCATATATATATATATATATATATATATATATATATATATATATATATATATATATATATACATATATATATATATATCCATATACATATATCAAATTATTTATTCTTTTTTTTGTATTGTAATTATATGTACCCTGGCTGCTACGGCAACCCAGTTTACCTTATAATCACGTTATACTGCTGTACTATTATCACTACTTTATCAAGCATTCTGCAGTGTGAGGCAGCATGCAGTGTTCCAGTGTTCCAGTGTTCCAGTGTTCCAGTGTTCTCCAGCTGCCTGATACTGGAGACATCCAGCATGTCACAGAATATCTGCTGCCTTGGCTGTGTTCTCGTTGGGAACACTTCCCCAGAGTCACGCTCAGCAGGTAACAACTCAGAGCACTCACCTTGTCAGCCATCATTCTACTTAGCTCATGAATACTCTGTGGGAGATGCCAGCGGGCTGATATGTAGCCATCACATCCTATTCCAACACGGGCCTGCAGAGCGTGTGATTATGACAAAAGGTTGAAATGATTGAAATTCAGTCTTCACTCGACTACACGACAAGTCACCTGCAATCAATGTCTTCAGAGTGCTCTGCGGTAGCGGCCTGGATCTACAGACATGATGCTGCCTCGTGTTATCCATCAAGTAACAGAAGTAAATAAATAGTTTACCAATCAGCACCTGACAAGTGACACGTACAGTTAAGCTACTGACTGTGTTGACATGTGTTGACAAACATCAACACATGGTGCTTAGTCAGAGATGTTGTATACTAGCAATGGTTCACCTAGCAATTGAAATGCTTGAAAGTTGTTCTGCTGGCTTTCTTACTGTATTAGCAGCAATTAAATGTTTAACCTTCTTATGACAAATGTACTCTTTGTAAGTCGCTTTGGATAAAAGCGTCTGTTAAATGCCCTAAATGTAAATGTAAAAGTAACACATCACCTAAATGTCTATTATCTTCCCAACAGGGACGAATGGAAATGAAGAAACATTATTTTCAAAACTCTAGATTTGATGAAAGGGCAGAAAACTCCTATATTGACATTATTGTCACCATCACAATTCAGATTCTCTCTGGTGAACATCCAGCCGGTGGGCAGCAGGAAAAGGCAGTTGGTTATTTTCTTGGTCAAATTGATTTAGAAGCCGAGAGGGCGGGGGAGGAATCACGGGCAGCGCCATCCGTCATCCAATCACAGCCCTCCCATTTTCCCAGGCACCAATCCCATTTGCCGGTGTGGCTGCATGCACGGCCGCGCGGTACAGCGGCAGGACACCTGGGTGTCACTTTGAATAACTTTATTTATTCTCATTTCACAGCCCGCTCCGGGGACGTCTGTCTCGGTGAGTAATGGATTTCTCCGGACAAACACGCCGGGAAATACCAGCGGAATGGAATCAAAAGTTCTGCTGTCTTTTTACTTTTGCTATTCATACCCGATGCAGCCCGGCGTAGCATCAATTCATTATGCTAAATAAATACACCGTGCATGTGTGTGTGTGTGTGTGATGTTTATGTGTGCGTGTGCATGCGTGTGTGCGTGTGTGTGTGTGCTTGTGCA
>JAXIVH010000033.1:600385-673428 GCA_036785325.1 Urophycis tenuis
GTCCAATCACAGGAGTGATAGGTAGACAGGAATGAGTCAGGGTCCAATCACAGGAGTGATCGGTGGACAGGAGTGAGTCAGGGTCCAATCACAGGAGGTGATAGGTGGACAGGAGTGAGTCAGGGTCCAATCACAGGAGTGATAGGTGGACAGGAATGAGTCAGGGTCCAATCACAGGAGTGATAGGTGAACAGGAGTGAGTCAGGGTCCAATCACAGGAGTTATAGGTGGACAGGAGTGAGTCAGGGTCCAATCACAGGAGTGATAGGTGGACAGGAATGAGTCAGGGTCCAATCACAGGAGTGATAGGTAGAAAGGAATGAGTCAGGGTCCAATCACAGGAGTGATAGGTGGACAGGAGTGAGTCAGGGTCCAATCACAGGAGTGATAGGTGGACAGGAGTGAGTCAGGGTCCAATCACAGGAGTGATAGGTGGACAGGAATGAGTCAGGGTCCTAAATGTGAATTGTGTGGTGCAGGGGCAGTCAGCCCAGAGTGGAGACATCGCAGCTCACTCCGCTGGCGGCGATGCCGTTTCTAACCAATTACACTCAAATAATTGCTCTTAAATTTTACCTGCGGCAAATGTAAACCGGCCACGTGTCCCTGAGCCGGTGACTGTGTTATGTTATTACTTTATCATCACTTGCGTTGCCGTGGCGATGAGGGGCGACACTGCTGCGGCCTCTCAGTGTTAAAGGTGTGGGCGGTTCCACCGGTAGCTCAACCAGAAAACCCTCGCCCCGCCCGCCACGTGGCCCCGCCCCCCCAGGATCTGTTTAACCCCCCCTGACCCCAGCCCCGGACCCCGGACCACCCAGGTAGTTCAGGTAGAGAGAGAGAGAGAGAGAGAATAACAAGAGAAGGAAGGTGGGAAGGAACAACAAAGGGAGGAAGGAAGGAAGGAAAGAAGGAAGGAAGGAAGGAAGGAAGGAAGAAAGGGAGGAATTAGCAAGGAAAACATAAATTAGTACAGAAGGACGAATGAGAGACAGATGGAAAGAAGGAATGATAGAAAGGAGGACAGAGAGAGAGAGATAGAGGGATAGAGAGAGAGATAAACCCAGCGTGGTGGTGAATGGTTTGTAAATACCGTGACGTCAGTCTTAAGACTCAGACTCCACATCATCGAAGTCGCTCACAGGAGGCGTGGAAACCACTTTGTGTTTCTGTGTTATTCCTGACATTTCCGTGGCAACAAATCTCCAGAGCTCCAATCAGTCAGACACCCTTTGGCTTGTGGAGGCAGAGAGGAACCAGGTGGAAGCAACTCTGCTCTCCTCCAGAACGTGGAAATAAATGAAACAGTGAATTATCTACCGACTGTGAAGAGATGTTTATTTAAAATTTCCCGGGACGACCGTATCCATCCAGTGACGTTTCCAGAGGCTCTCTAACAGCTGCAGTGCATCAGCTGCTGTTTTAAAAAGCAGGCTGCAGCTGTGCTGAGACACTCACAAATTCATATTTATAGCACAGGGAAAGGTTTCCACTCACATGCACGGGGAGTTCATCATCCATCACTATTAATTGGGTCTATATATGAAAAATATTAAAGCACAACAGGCATTTTCTGTGGCGCGGTGGCTGCCATGCTAGCCCGGTCCAGCGGCAGCGCCGAGCCCGGTCCCAAACCCAGCTGTCATCACCGCAGGGCCCGATAGATGTCCTGGGTTTCATCTGGCGCGGCCGGGCGGCCCAGGGACTGAGTCACCGCCCTCAGTGAACTTCATCCCCTCACCGGTCCAGAACACAAAGGCCCGGCCCGGGAGCCCCAGCCAGAACACACGGTTCTGATTCGTCTGACGACCTTTAGAGGGACGGGGCGTGTGTGTGTGGGGGGTGTTTTTGATGTAGCGGCTCAGGACCCTCGTTCATCTCCACCACCTCTCTCTCTCTCTCTCTCTTCTCTCTCCCTCTCTCTCTCTCTCTCTCTCTCTTTCTCTCTCTCTCTCTCTCTCTCTCTTCTTTCTCTCTCTCTCTCCCTCATCTCTCTCTCTCTCTCTCTTTCGTCTCTCTCCCTCTCTCTCTCTCTCTCGTCTTTCTCTCCTCTCTCTCTCGTCTCTCTCTCTCTCTCTCTTCTCTCTCTCTCTCTTTCTCTCTCTCTCTCTCTCTTCTCTCTCTCTCTCTCTCTCTCTCTCTCTCTCTCTCTCTCTCTCTCTCTCTCTCTCTCTTTCTTCTCTCTCTCTCTCTCTCTCTGTTCAAAGGGTGTGTTTACCTCCTGAGGGAGGTAAGATGTTTGGCTGTGTAGATGTCTGTGACCGTGGTTCTTCCATGGGCCCGGCCGGGCCGCCACCAGGATTAGCTTGTATTCAGTGACGCAGCAGACGCCTTCATCCAGAGCCACAGGCAGGGTTCTGGACATCGGAGAGGATCAAACGCAGTAACCTTTGGCAGCCTAGCCCTTGTTTCAAAGTTCATCATGTCAGGAGCGCAAGCACCTGCAGTGACTATGATGTATGTATGTATGTATGTATGTATGTATGTATGTATGTACAGTATGTATGTATGTATGTATGTATGTACAGTATGTATGTATGTATGTATGTGCAGTATGTATGTATGTATGTATGTATGTATGTATGTATGTACAGTATGTATGTATGTATGTATGTATGTATGTATGTATGTATGTATGTATGTATGTGCAGTATGTATGTATGTATGTATGTATGTATGTATGTATGTACAGTATGTATGTATGTATGTATGTATGTATGTATGTATGTATGTATGTATGTATGTGCAGTATGTATGTATGTATGTATGTACAGTATGTATGTATGTATGTATGTATGTGCAGTATGTATGTATGTATGTATGTATGTATGTATGTATGTATGTATGTACAGTATGTATGTATGTATGTATGTATGTATGTATGTATGTATGTGCAGTATGTATGTATGTATGTATGTATGTACAGTAAATATGTATGTATGTATGTATGTATGTATGTATGTGTGTATGTACAGTATGTATGTATGTATGTATGTATAGTAAGTATGTATGTATGTATGTACAGTAAGTATGTATGTATGTATGGTGAAATAGGCCTCATAATACCTGGTTATTTGGCTGGTTGTCTGAGTGACAAAGCTGTGAGAGCCGTTCTGAAGCCAGCCACCACCGCGTGACATAAAGAGGTGTAGCTATATTCTAAAGTCACTTGTTAAGGTCAATGACAGTGATAAAAGATTCTGTGCGGTTAGCGGCAGGACAGAACCAGCTATCGGAACGGGAAGCCATTTCACACTCTGATTGGTCGGCTGCTTGGACAGGAAGCAGGTGGCTGGCCGTTAATTTCATCTGCTCCTTTTCAGGATTGTTGGCTTTAATGAAGTGACTTCATTACAAGGTTACCGGCCAGCCTTCACTCATTAAGAGTTATTGGTGACACCATTAGCCAAAACACAAAAGACATCAACAAGCAAATATAGATAGTGTATAAAGGTGTCCAGTGTATTCAATTTCATTAAGCAAACACCATGCTGCATTTTAGTGCGTAGTCAAACTCACATATTGTCAGAGCCTGATTGAAATTGCTAATTTACAAAAGCTTTCATTATTGTTTTTGATGATTCATTTCATACAACAGATGAAATTAAATGTTATCATCACAGAGATTAGTACATTCCTAAAAGTGGACTTCAAATGGCTGTGGTGAAGTTCTCATTTAACTTTGACAGTGTTATCACATCTAACAGATAACAATGGCTATAATAATAATAATATGTCTGATCATTTGTTTTGGTATGGGCTGACGTTTGGAACCAGGAATTGGAACAACACCCATTCAGAAGCAGAATGATGCAAATATGAAACATAAGTTCATAACGAGTGCTCGACTACAAGTTTAATGGCATGGGATGCATAATTTGTGCAATACTAAATATCATGATGAAACTCAGGCTCCAGTCTCTGACAGAGCGTGTCTCCAAAGTCCACGTTGTTATTGCCACTGGATACTCCAAGGCACCAGACATTACATTACACCCAATTTATGCCAAGTGATTTAGTTATAAATAAACACTGTTTAATGACAACACAGTGCAGCGAGCCACTGAGCGGCGGCCATCTTGCAGAGCAAAGTGTGCTTTCTAAAGTAAAGAGGACCTGAGTCAGGGCTGGACACCTGGGAGAGGGGTGGATGATGAGAACAGGGCTGAACACCTGAGGGGTGGATGATGAGAACAGGGCTGGAGCCCTAGGAGAGGGGTGGATGATGAGAACAGGGCTGAACACCTGAGGGGTGGATGATGAGAACAGGGCTGGACACCTGAGAGAGGGGTGGATGATGAGAACAGGGCTGAACACCTGAGGGGTGGATGATGAGAACAGGGCTGAACACCTGGGAGAGGGGTGGATGATGAGAACAGGGCTGGACACCTGAGGGATGGATGATGAGAACAGGGCTGGAGCCCTAGGAGAGGGGTGGATGATGAGAACAGGGCTGAACACCTGAGGGGTGGATGATGAGAACAGGGCTGAACACCTGAGGGGTGGATGATGAGAACAGGGCTGAACACCTGAGGGGTGGATGATGAGAACAGGGCTGGAGCCCTGGGAGAGGGGTGGATGATGAGAACAGGGCTGGAGACCTGAGGGGTGGATGATGAGAACAGGGCTGAACACCTGGGAGAGGGGTGGATGATGAGAACAGGGCTGGACACCTGAGGGGTGGATGATGAGAACAGGGCTGGACACCTGGGAGAGGGGTGGATGATGAGAACAGGGCTGGACACCTGAGGGGTGGATGATGAGAACAGGGCTGAACACCTGGGAGAGGGGTGGATGATGAGAACAGGGCTGACCACACGGCCCCGCCCTCTTCAGCCTCCGTCCTGCCTGGGCCTGCCAGTGGAGGGAGGACTGCGGGGTGTGGCTTCACCGCGGGCCAGAGGACACCGTGTGTTATGGCTAAAGTTTTGCCACCAGGTTGAGGCAGAGGGTTACCGACACACTTTCCAGGTAAGTACGCACGGAGAGTGGAATTCCGAAGTTTGAATATTTATTCCAACAGTCTGGTTGACTTTCAGTAAGTGCAATTGAAGGATGATAGGACGCGATAAACAAATAATATACAAGTAGTCCAGGATGTGAGACGTAACGCTTATGCGGTCAAAAAACTCTTCCTACTCTGCCATCTAACCTGCCCTCCTCTCGGTCAATGGACTAATTAAAGTCTACACACTCGCGCCACAGAGGCACGTCAAGATTAGAGGGCATGGTTACGTTACTACATTCACAGGTAAGTATCAACTAAATATAAGGCAAGCACATACAAACATCCTTATGTCAAATACTATCAGATCACATTAAATAACTTACAAATAATAAAGATTTAGAGAGTAACTAAAGTTTTCTAAGACAAAATGCAAAATGCCTTATTATGACTTCTACACCGTGAGTGCGACTCCCAGCGCCCCCCCCCCCCCCCCCCCCCCGTCAAACCAAATGAGAGCCATCGTCTGCCGATATTAAACTGGGCCGCGGCGAGTTGATGGGAGTAAGATGACGGGGGAGGACACAGAATCTAATTAGTCCCTGCCTGTAATTATGTGTGTCGTTGTGTTTGTGCCCCTGGTGGGCGGGGCTCGCCGGCCCCACGACAGATGAGGTTCCCGGCGCGGCGGCGTGCTCCCCGCGGCGGCGTGCTCCCCGCGGCCAGGCTCAGAGCGCCACGCCGCACAGGAAGTCCTCGCATTGTGTGCGCTTTTTAATGTGTTCCCCCCCCCCCCCTCACCCCCCACACACCCACCACATCGCTACCTCGTTATCACCGGCCTGTGCTTCGTCTTATTGGGGAGGAAATTCTAATTTATTTATAGTATGACTGCAATTGAAATACAACAATTTCAGATAGCACACACACACACACACACACACACACGCAAGCACATGCACACACACACACACACACATACACACACAAACAATGGAATAACTGTCCTAAATATTACCATATCCACAATGACTGCGGAGTGACAGACTTTTATTTTGTACCATGTTATTTCGGCGGGTCGACTATCAGTTTGTGTTTTCAGCAGAACAACGAACAACAAACAACTCAAGGTGAGAATCATACATCACCTGAATTCACAAACTTTTCCTTTATCACGCGTCCTCCTTCACAACGCCCCACAGGATAGACAAGTCTAGCAGGAACCCAGGAACACCAAGCGGTGTAAATCCCCTCACACCGTGACAACAGGACTTTGTATTGACATTTACGTAAAAGCGACATTATAAATAATTCAATTCATTTTGGGTGAAATTGGATGCCGTTACAAAGCCTTTCTTGTGCTCTGAAACCTTTTCTATGCTAATCCCTCTGTTGTTCGTGCAGTCACAGAGAGCTGTCTTAAAGCATGTATCTTGTGATTACTACAGTCATTTAAATGCTTCAACATAAACAACCACAAAAGCAAAAGCAGACAAACCATAGTGCCACACATCAGGGCCTAAAAGTGTTTGTATTTGTGTGAAAATTAAACAACTAAAGTAGTTTGTTTTTTTTACAATTCAACAAAACGACAAGGACGAGAAAGAAGCAGACTTCAGTGAAAGTTTCAACTTGAATCAACGACAGAGAGCCAAGAAGTATACATGACCCTAGCAAACACATTTAGCATTGTTACAAACGTTCCCTTTCAACAGCCTCACCAGTTCTCCAGCATCGTGAACATAGACCCGGCTGCAGTCTAAATAACACAAAATCCATGTGCCACAGAATCACCTCAAATCCAAGCACACGTACAACCCTGGTTGCCACACTTAATCTTTCCCGTTGTCAACATTGCCTCATTTAAAATGTACCGTCAGGTGACAAACACACACACACACTCACACTCACACACACAGACGCACACATGAGTTCACCGGCCAATGATACGTGACGTAATGTTGTCACAACAGGCACAGGGACTGGGAAATCGCCCGTACAGCTTCCTCACGGTCTAAGCCTGCTCCCGGGACAATGCATCCTCTGAGCAGCTTAATGTGGCAAAGACTGCTGCTCCCGCACCACAATAGCTCTGTCAATAGCACAATATTTCCATATAAATGGTGTGCTGTGGCATTTACAACATTATGAAGTTAGAATGGCAGAGGAAACAAAGGGGAGGAGAGAGCTGAATCAGGACGGTGCAGAACCCAGAAGGTGCCAGAAGGTTTCTCACACACTGTGTTGTCTGGAGGTTCAGCTGGCCTTGGAATAGATTAAAATGTTATTCAAATAGCAGCATTAAACAAAAGGATTAGAAATAATTACAAGTCGACATCAATTAACCTTTGTTTTTTCTCAAATGAGATATCAAGTCAAAAGTGTATTCGATCAAAAGTGCGTACCTTTTTACAAGCACGAGAATTCAGGGTGTCGTACATGCCCTTCAAACACGGGAAGGCAAAGAGATTAAAATCTTTATGTCTGACAAACGTCTACTTTATGGATTCATGACCGCGGCCCAGGAGGTGACAACCACTTGGCATCCAAAGTCATCTTCAGGGGAAGGCAGCGAATTAATGAAACTCTAGTTGTAAAAGTTTGCGAGTCGGATGAAGGGGTGGTCATATTTTTCCAGCAAGCCATAAGTCTTAGAGGGTTCATATTGACATTCCTTCAGTGGGCCTCAAATCATTTCTTTCTTTTGATGAAATGAATTACGGGCAGGAATTGGGGTGGCAGTAGCTCAGTGGGTAGAGCGGGTCGTCCATTAACCGGAGGGTCGGCGGTTCGATCCCCACTTCCCAACTGTTCAAGTGTCGAACCCCACAAATGTAAAGTCGCTTTGGACAAAAGCGCTTATTAAATGTAAAATGTAAATTACGTAAATGAAGTGTGTGTTGTCAGCCGACTGCTCCAGAAGTCCTGTAGAAGACCACAGCAGCTCAATGCCAGTGTAGACTCTGAGCTCTACATGTCAAACGCTTACAAATAAATTCAAAGAAAACCTTCCTTGGCTGTGAAGTCTGATTTCAACGGACATCCCCACACCGACTGCATGTGGCGTCCAAAAAGCCAAGAGCAGATCCTAAAAACACAACTAAAAACATCCTCAGGAGAAAGATAGCAGGCAGTGGCAGCCTGTCAACAAGGGTGGATCAGCGATGATTCAGACATGGCAGGAATGGAGCTGTGAAAGCCTGTGGGCTTGGGGTAGCCTTTGGAGACGGGTGTCCACTAAGTGAGGCTGCAGCAGAGTGTTCTCCCTCCCCGATACACTGGTCAGAGGAATTCATATCAAAACCAACAGACGGACTGAATCAGATATCCCCAGCACTCAAACGCTGCCTGCAGGCTCCAGGCTTGTCGGCGAAGAAGTCGAAAAAGAAAGTGAAAGAAAATGCCCCGCCCCCTCACACTTACATGTTGTTTTACATTATGTTGTTTTCATGATTTGACTCAGAATAAAATCATTTTCGTCCAGGAATAATTTCCTGAATAGCACAACACTGCACTATTGCACTACTGCACACTGTCACTTATTATCTCTGTACTACCTCCACTACTCCATCTGTTTATTAGAATCACAAGAATAGATCTGTTCCGGTTCTATTGGAACCTACACCTCAAGACGTGGCATTGTTACAACTCGGGGCCGAGGCCTACACAGACTTCTCCTGACACTACTGACTCTGTTCACATCGACTCTGAAACGGCTGTTGATTCTCTGCCTTCCTTTAGGCCCAAATCTCGTTTTTCTCCTATGGTATCCAACCCTTGCTTAGTCGCCTTCACTAAGAAGGTAGATTTTGAAATTAGTAAACTATTTGATAGCACTCCTAAGTTCAGTTCTAAACACAACCTTACTCATAGAGAGCGCAAGGCTTTAGAGAAACTGTCAAAGAATAATGACATTATAATCCGACCAGCGGATAAAGGCGGAGCCATGGTAGTTAAGACCTTTATATTAACGAGGCTATGCGCCAACTTGAATCTAAATATTATGAGAAACTCTCTAGGAATCCCATAACTGAGATGACTTCACAATTCCATAACATCCTCCGTGATGCTAGGGATATCAATTGGATCAGTGAGGATGAGTTTAAATATCTATTGGTCGGGCATCCTAAACTGGTTGCTTTTTACTTGCTGCCTAAAATACATAAGCAGCCTTTTGATAACCCTCCGGGGCGACCGATCATATCCGGCAATGGTACCTTTACTGAACCGGCCTCTAAGTTTATTGACTCATTGATTAGGCCCTTTGTTAAAACCTTCTTTATCGAAGACACTACAGATGTGCTTAATAGTTTGTCTACGCTTTCTAACCTACAATCTCATTACTTAGTCACCATGGACGTGGAAAGTTTATATACTAATATTGACCACGAGGAAGGGCTTTTTGCCCTACAACATTTCCTCTCCAATAGGGGTGAGGCTCCCACTGAGTTTATATTACAAGTGACCAGATGGATCCTGTATAATAATGTATTCATGTTTACAGATGGGGTATATAATGTGACCAGATGGATTCGGTATAATAATGTATTCATGTTTACAGATGGGGTATATAATGTGACCAGATGGATTCGGTATAATAATGTATTCATGTTTACAGATGCGGTATATAATGTGACCAGATGGATTCGGTATAATAATGTATTCATGTTTACAGATGGGGTATATAATGTGACCAGATGGATTCGGTATAATAATGTATTCATGTTTACAGATGGGGTATATAATGTGACCAGATGGATCCGGTATAATAATGTATTCATGTTTACAGATGGGGTATATAATGTGACCAGATGGATCCTGTATAATAATGTATTCATGTTTACAGATGGGGTATATAATGTGACCAGATGGATCCTGTATAATAATGTATTCATGTTTACAGATGGGGTATTTAATGTGACCAGATGGATCCTGTATAATAATGTATTCATGTTTACAGATGGGGTATATAATGTGACCAGATGGATCCGGTATAATAATGTATTCATGTTTACAGATGGGGTATATAATGTGACCAGATGGATCCGGTATAATAATGTATTCATGTTTACAGATGGGGTATATAATGTGACCAGATGGATCCTGTATAATAATGTATTCATGTTTACAGATGGGGTATATAATGTGAAAAGATGGATCCTTTATAATAATGTATTCATGTTTACAGATGGGGTATATAATGTGACCAGATGGATCCTGTATAATAATGTATTCATGTTTACAGATGGGGTATATAATGTGACCAGATGGATCCGGTATAATAATGTATTCATGTTTACAGATGGGGTATATAATGTGACCAGATGGATCCTGTATAATAATGTATTCATGTTTACAGATGGGGTATATAATGTGAAAAGATGGATCCTTTATAATAATGTATTCATGTTTACAGATGGGGTATATAATGTGACCAGATGGATCCTGTATAATAATGTATTCATGTTTACAGATGGGGTATATAATGTGACCAGATGGATCCTGTATAATAATGTATTCATGTTTACAGATGGGGTATATAATGTGACCAGATGGATCCGGTATAATAATGTATTCATGTTTACAGATGGGGTATATAATGTGACCAGATGGATCCTGTATAATAATGTATTCATGTTCACAGATGGGGTATATAATGTGACCAGATGGATCCTGTATAATAATGTATTCATGTTTACAGATGGGGTATATAATGTGACCAGAAGGATCCTGTATAATAATGTATTCATGTTTACAGATGGGGTATATAATGTGACCAGATGGATCCCGTATAATAATGTATTCATGTTTACAGATGGGGTATATAATGTGACCAGATGGATCCCGTATAATAATGTATTCATGTTTACAGATGGGGTATATAATGTGACCAGATGGATCCCGTATAATAATGTATTCATGTTTACAGATGGGGTATATAATGTGACCAGATGGATCCCGTATAATAATGTATTCATGTTTACAGATGGGGTATATAATGTGACCAGATCGATCCTGTATAATAATGTATTCATGTTTACAGATGAGGTATATAATGTGACCAGATGGATCCTGTATAATAATGTATTCATGTTTACAGATGGGGTATATAATGTGACCAGATGGATCCTGTATAATAATGTATTCATGTTTACAGATGGGGTATATAATGTGACCAGATGGATCCTGTATAATAATGTATTCATGTTTACAGATGGGGTATATAATGTGACCAGATGGATCCTGTATAATAATGTATTCATGTTTACAGATGGGGTATATAATGTGACCAGATGGATCCTGTATAATAATGTATTCATGTTTACAGATGGGGTATATAATGTGACCAGATGGATCCTGTATAATAATGTATTCATGTTTACAGATGGGGTATATAATGTGACCAGATGGATCCTGTATAATAATGTATTCATGTTTACAGATGGGGTATATAATGTGACCAGATGGATCCTGTATAATAATGTATTCATGTTTACAGATGGGGTATATAATGTGACCAGATGGATCCTGTATAATAATGTATTCATGTTTACAGATGGGGTATATAATGTGACCAGATGGATCCTGTATAATAATGTATTCATGTTTACAGATGGGGTATATAATGTGAACAGATGGATCCTGTATAATAATGTATTCATGTTTACAGATGGGGTATATAATGTGACCAGATGGATCCTGTATAATAATGTATTCATGTTTACAGATGGGGTATATAAACAATGTATGGGGGTTCCTGGGCGCTTGCTTCTCCCTGAATCATGCATGTTTATACCTCGGACTTTGGGAGGAAATGCATGTATTGAGTCCGACTAATCCCTGGCATCAATGTATTACCTGGTATGGCCGCTATATTGATGATCTGTTCATTATTTTTGATGGTACTGTAACCCAACTGCTTGCTTTCCATGAATATTTGAATTAATCAAATCCCAACATACGATTATCTATTGAATATTCCCAGGAATCTATTGATTTGACTTATTAGACTCTATTAGACTTGACCATTACTAAGGATGTAGAAGGTAGTTTGCATACTACAATATTCAGAAAAAAGACGTCACAAAACTTCCTCTTGAGAGGGGATTCTTTCCACCCTCCCCACCTGGTGGATAATATCCCCTTCGGCCAATTTCAACGGCTACGCCGTATTTGTGACACCGATATTGTTTTTGAGCAACAGTCTAACGATATGTCTGCACGCTTCTTGGACAGAGCATATAAGCCTGAGGTGTGTCCAGAGCGCGTAACAAGACCTGTGCGCTGAACCGGGCTGATTTACTTATTAAGGATAGACGTAAACGGCGCACTACTTCTGATTCACAGCCTTACTTTATTACCCAATACAGCACAGCAGCTCGACACATTAAGCACATTATTAGGAATAATTGGGCCATTATTGATAGTGACCCCTCACTCAGACAAGTTTTCCCTGACGCACCTATGGACTCTTTTAGGCGTGCCCCCACAATACGGGACCGGCTTGTGCACAGTTACCTTCCTCCGGACAAGAAGGAGACCTGGCTGAGGAGATGAGTTGGATGCTATAAATGTGGTCATTGCCCTCATTGTGCCAATGTGGAACAGACTAAAAGTTTCATTGATTTTAAAACCAATAGGAAACATAGGATTCATGACTTTATCAATTGTAACACTACTCATGTCATTTATCGCCTTACATGTACATGCCCAGGTATCTTCTATGTAGGCCGCACTAAGCGCCGTATGCGTGATCGCCTTGCTGAACATAAGTATGCGATTAGAACTAACAATAATTATTATCCAATAGCCAGACACTTTCAACTGGTTCACGACAGTAATGATTCTCTACTAGGCATTGAGGGTTTAGAACATATTAACCCCCTAATTAGGGGTGGGGATCGTCTATTAAAACTCAATCAGAGAGAGACTTTTTTTTATACATTGTCTCGATGCTTTGAACAACCCTGGTCTTAAAGAGGACATTGACTTTATGTGTTTTCTTTGAATGGTTTGCTTAGCTTACTTATTTTATTTACTGTTGTATAGGCATCTACCTGTTTAGCCTACGTTTCTTTTCTTTCTCTTTTTGGCCTATTGTGTAGGCCTTTTTTCCTTGTTTCTGGTCTGTGTCACATTATCTGCCCTGATTGACTAATTGATACAATTGACTAATCAGGCATGTATTGGGTGCACCTGTGTCCTATCACCTGGGTCTACATAAGGGGTGAATGCTGGTTGTTTGATGAGTGATGTCCTGATGAAGAAGTTTTGTTTCGAAACATGTTGGCCATGAGTAAATAAAAGGCTTTTTTAATCTTCACCCTCCTCTCGAGTGCCTGGATCCTCCTTCTTTTTGCATCTGATATTTTCCTCTTGATCCATGAGCACCGATCACCACCTACTCTTGATTACCTCCCGCTGAGCACGTGGTTGGCCTCTCCGCTTTTCTCTCCGTCTGTTTATTGTTTACTGTTGTTACTGTGCACTACTGTTTACTACTGTCACTTTAATTACTACTGCCACTTTTTCAATATTGCACAGCACTACTCATGTACAATACCGCACCTTAATCGCTCCTTTGCACTTCTGGTTAGAACGCTACAACTAAATTTCGATGTCTCTGTACTTGTACTCTGCACAATGACAATAAAGTTTAATCTAATTAAAAAAAAACACATCAGTTATTTCTCAGATAAACGTCCATTGTGTTTTGTTTTCAAAACTATTCCTATTCCAGTCCACATGGACTCTGTCCCTCTCTCCTCTCAGTGGACAGGGAGGACAGACAGCTCCCAGCTGTCAGTACACTAGAGGACAGACAGCTCCCAGCTGTCCCCTGGTGTCAGTACACTAGAGGACAGACAGCTCCCTGGTGTCAGTACACTAGAGGACAGACAGCTCCCAGCTGTCCCCTGGTGTCAGTACACTAGAGGACAGACAGCTCCCAGCTGTCCCCTGGTGTCAGTACACTAGAGGACAGACAGCTCCCAGCTGTCCCCTGGTGTCAGTACACTAGAGGACAGACAGCTCCCAGCTGTCCCCTGGTGTCAGTACACTAGAGGACAGACAGCTCCCAGCTGTCCCCTGGTGTCAGTACACTAGAGGACAGACAGCTCCCAGCTGTCCCCTGGTGTCAGTACACCAGAGGACAGACAGCTCCCAGCTGTCCCCTGGTGTCAGTACACCAGAGGACAGACAGCTCCCTGGTGTCAGTACACCAGAGGACAGACAGCTCCCTGGTGTCAGTACACTAGAGGACAGACAGCTCCCTGGTGTCCCCTGGTGTCAGTACACTAGAGGACAGACAGCTCCCTGGTGTCAGTACACCAGAGGACAGACAGCTCCCAGCTGTCCCCTGGTGTCAGTACACCAGAGGACAGACAGCTCCCAGCTGTCCCCTGGTGTCAGTACACCAGCCGAGTGCCCTTGACCTGCCCCGACCGCCGGGGGGGCGGGGGGGGGACGGTGGTTGGGACATCCCGGTAGAACGCGTCTCGCTTCCTCCCGGTATCACCACGTCATTTCACTCTGCACCCGTACCACTTATGGAAAATAGGGATGCTGGCGTCATAGCAACGGATCACTTCAATCAGCGGAATGTGATCCGCGGAGCGGGCCAATCGGAACACTCTGCTTTTTGCTGCGAGAAGGGGAAAACAAGGGCTATCCCAACCCTGTATCGGATTATAGTAATGACTGTAATGCACTTTTCTCATGCGTTCTGTCAGCATTGAGCCCTGGATGGATATAGCCGTGGATCCCAGCAGCCATCGTGAGGGAATCTGATCCAAAAGAGATGAGACGAACGCTGTTTGACCCTGGCTCAAATCCACGGCATCAGCATGTTTTGCAACCAGGCACAAGTAATGTGAGAGGAAGGAGGCAGCAGTGTCCTGGCCGGGCCCTTGACCCCGCTGGTATGACCCACACATACAGGCTGTGTACCACGACGCTGTGTAGACAATACAGCTGGTATGACCCACACATACAGAACCACAACGCTGCGTAGACAATACAGCTGGTATGACCCACACATACAGTACCACAACACTGTGTAGACAATACAGCTGGTATGAACCACACATACAGAACCACAACGCTGTGTAGACAATACAGCTGGTATGACTCACACATAAAGAACCACAACGCTGTGTAGACAATACAGCTGGTATGACCCACACATACAGTACCACAACACTGTGTAGACAATACAGCTGGTATGACCCACACATACAGTACCACAACGCTGTGTAGACAATACAGCTGGTATGACCCACACATACAGTACCACAACGCTGTGTAGAGAATACAGCTGGTATGACCAACACATACAGGCTGTGTACCACGACGCTGTGTAGACAATACAGCTGGTATGACCCACACATACAGTACCACAACTCTGTGTAGACAATACAGCTGGTATGACCCACACATACAGTACCAAAACACTGTGTAGACAATACAGCTGGTATGACCCACACATACAGTACCACAACACTGTGTAGACAATACAGCTGGTATGACCCACATATGTTCTCCCCGTGCTTGCGTGGGTTCTCTCCGGGTACTCCGGCTTCCTCCCACAGACCAAAAACATGCAGGTTGGGGATTAGGTTAATTGGTGTCTCTAAATTGACCATAGGTGTGAATGGTTGTTTGTCTATATATGTTAGCCCTGTGATAGGCTGGCGACCAGTCCAGGGTGTACCCCGCCTCTCGCCCGTTGCAGCTGGGATTGGCTCCAGCCCCCCCGCGACCCTCGTAGAGGATAAGCGGTTACAATAATGGATGGATGGATGGATGACCCACACATACAGTACCACAACACTGTGTAGACAATACAGCTGGTATGACCAACACATACAGGCTGTGTACCACAACGCTGTGTAGACAGTACAGTTGGTATGACCCACACATACACATACCTCAGACCCTGGTAGCTCGCCGTGATCGTATAGTGGTTAGTACTCTGCGTTGTGGCCGCAGCAACCCCGGTTCGAATCCGGGTCACGGCATTGAAAGACAATGTCACGGCATACGGGTTGGCTTTTTGGGCGGCAGTAGCTCAGTGCGTAGAGCTGGTGGACAGAGAGGGTCGGCGGTTCGATCCCCTTGATCCTCACTTCCAAACTGTCTGCATGTCGAAGTGTCCTTGAGCAAAGACACTGAACCCCAACCTTCTCCCCGGCGCTGATCATAGCAGCCCACTGCTCCTATGTACCATAGGATGGGTCAAATGCAAAGAACAAATTTTGTTCCCACATCTAAAAAAAAAATATGGGAAAGACTGTCCCAATAAATAAAATAAACATACAGTACCACAATGCCGTGTAGATAATACAGCTGGTATGACCCACACATACAGGCTGTGTACCACAACACTGTGTAGACAATACAGCTGGTATGACCCACATATACAGTACCAAAACACTGTGTAGACAATACAGATGGTATGACCCACACATACAGTACCACAACGCTGTGTAGACAATACAGCTGGTATGACCCACACATACAGTACCACAACACTGTGTAGACAATACAGCTGGTATGACCCACATATGTTCTCCCCGTGCTTGCGTGGGTTCTCTCCGGGTACTCCGGCTTCCTCCCACAGACCAAAAACATGCAGGTTGGGGATTAGGTTAATTGGTGTCTCTAAATTGACCATAGGTGTGAATGGTTGTTTGTCTATATATGTTAGCCCTGTGATAGGCTGGCGACCAGTCCAGGGTGTACCCCGCCTCTCGCCCGTTGCAGCTGGGATTGGCTCCAGCCCCCCCGCGACCCTCGTAGAGGATAAGCGGTTACAATAATGGATGGATGGATGGATGACCCACACATACAGTACCACAACACTGTGTAGACAATACAGCTGGTATGACCAACACATACAGGCTGTGTACCACAACGCTGTGTAGACAGTACAGTTGGTATGACCCACACATACACATACCTCAGACCCTGGTAGCTCGCCGTGATCGTATAGTGGTTAGTACTCTGCGTTGTGGCCGCAGCAACCCCGGTTCGAATCCGGGTCACGGCATTGAAAGACAATGTCACGGCATACGGGTTGGCTTTTTGGGCGGCAGTAGCTCAGTGCGTAGAGCTGGTGGACAGAGAGGGTCGGCGGTTCGATCCCCTTGATCCTCACTTCCAAACTGTCTGCATGTCGAAGTGTCCTTGAGCAAGACACTGAACCCTGAACCCCAACCTTCTCCCCGGGTGCTGATCATAGCAGCCCACTGCTCCTATGTACCATAGGATGGGTCAAATGCAAAGAACAAATTTTGTTCCCATATCTAAAAAAAAAATTTGGGAATGAGAAAAAAAGACCAAATGGTCCCAATAAATACATAAAATAAACATACAGTACCACAATGCTGTGTAGACAATACAGCTGTTATGACCCACACATACAGTACCACAACGCTGTGTAGACAATACAGCTGGTATGACCCACACATACAGGCTGTGTACCACAACGCTATGTAGACAATACAGCTGGGATGACCCACACATACAGTACCACAACACTGTTTAGACAATACAGCTGGTATGACCCACACATACAGTACCACAACACTGTGTAGACAATACAGCTGGTATGACCCACACATACAGTACCGAAACACTGTGTAGACAATACAGCTGGTATGACCCACACATACAGTACCACAACACTGTGTAGACAATACAGCTGGTATGACCCACACATACAGTACCACAACACTGTGTAGACAATACAGCTGGTATGACCCACACATACAGGCTGTGTACGACAACGCTGTGTAGACAGTACAGATGGTATGACCCACACATAGACATACCCCAGACCCTGGTAGCTCGCCGTGATCGTATAGTGGTTAGTACTCTGCGTTGTGGCCGCAGCAACCCCGGTTCGAATCCGGGTCACGGCATTGAAAGACAATGTCACGGCATACGGGTTGGCTTTTTGGGCGGCAGTAGCTCAGTGCGTAGAGCTGGTGGACAGAGAGGGTCGGCGGTTCGATCCCCTTGATCCTCACTTCCAAACTGTCTGCATGTCGAAGTGTCCTTGAGCAAAGACACTGAACCCCAACCTTCTCCCCGGTGCTGATCATAGCAGCCCACTGCTCCTATGTACCATAGGATGGGTCAAATGCAAAGAACACATTTTGTTCCCACATCTAAAAAAAAATATGGGAAAGACTGTCCCAATAAATAAAATAAACATACAGTACCACAATGCCGTGTAGATAATACAGCTGGTATGACCCACACATACAGGCTGTGTACCACAACACTGTGTAGACAATATAGCTGGTATGACCCACATATACAGTACCATAACGCTGTGTAGACAATACAGCTGGTATGACCCACACATACAGTACCACAACGCTGTGTAGAGAATACAGCTGGTATGACCCACACATACAGTACCAAAACACTGTGTAGACAATACAGCTGGTATGACCCACACATACAGTACCACAACGCTGTGTAGACAATACAACTGGTATGACCCACACATACAGGCTGTGTACCACAACGCTGTGTAGACAGTACAGATCGTATGACACACACATACACATACCCCAGACCCTGGTAGCTTGCCGTGATCGTATAGTGGTTAGTACTCTGCGTTGTGGCCGCAGCAACCCCGGTTCGAATCCGGGTCACGGCATTGAAACACAATGTCACGGCATACGGGTTGGCTTTTTGGGCGGCAGTAGCTCAGTGCTGGTGGAAAGACCGGGTTGGCGGTTCGATCCCCTTGATCCTCCTCTAAACTGTCTGCATGTCGAAGTGTCCTTGAGTAAGACACTGAACCCTGAACCCCAACCTTCTCCCCGGGTGCTGATCATAGCAGCCCACTGCTCCTATGTACCATAGGATGGGTCAAATGCAAAGAACAAATTTCGTTCCCATATCTAAAAAAAAAATTTGTGAATGAGAAAAAAAGACCAAATGGTCCCAATAAATACATAAAATAAACATACAGTACCACAATGCTGTGGAGACAATACAGCTTGTATGACCCACACATACAGTACCACAACGCTGTGTAGACAATACAGCTGGTATGACCCACACATACAGGCTGTGTACCACAACGCTATGTAGACAATACAGCTGGGATGACCCACACATACAGTACCACAACACTGTGTAGACAATACAGCTGGTATGACCCACACATACAGTACCACAATGCTGTGTAGACAATACAGCTGTTATGACCCACACATACAGTACCACAACGCTGTGTAGACAATACAGCTGGTATGACCCACACATACAGTACCAAAACGCTGTGTAGACAATACAGCTGGTATGACCCACACATACAGTACCACAACTCTGTGTAGACAATACAGCTGGTATGACCCACACATACAGTACCACAACACTGTGTAGACAATACAGCTGGTATGACCCACACATACAGGCTGTGTACCACAACGCTGTGTAGACAGTACAGCTGGTATGACACACACATACACATACCTCAGACCCTGGTAGCTCGCCGTGATCGTATAGTGGTTAGTACTCTGCGTTGTGGCCGCAGCAACCCCGGTTCGAATCCGGGTCACGGCATTGAAACACAATGTCACGGCATACGGGTTGGCTTTTTGGGCGGCAGTAGCTCAGTGCGTAGAGCTGGTGGAAAAACTGGGTCGGCGGTTCGATCCCCTTGATCCTCACTTCCAAACTGTCTGCATGTCGAAGTGTCCTTGAGCAAGACACTGAACCCTGAACCCCAACCTTCTCCCCGGGTGCTGATCATAGCAGCCCACTGCTCCTATGTACCATAGGATGGGTCAAATGCAAAGAACAAATTTCGTTCCCATATCTAAAAAAAAAATTTGTGAATGAGAAAAAAAGACCAAATGGTCCCAATAAATACATAAAATAAACATACAGTACCACAATGCTGTGGAGACAATACAGCTGGGATGACCCACACATACAGTACCACAACACTGTGTAGACAATACAGCTGGTATGACCCACACATACAGTACCACAATGCTGTGTAGACAATACAGCTGGTATGACCCACACATACAGTACCACAACGCTGTGTAGACAATACAGCTGGTATGACCCACACATACAGTACCAAAACGCTGTGTTGACAATACAGCTGGTATGACCCACACATACAGTACCACAACTCTGTGTAGACAATACAGCTGGTATGACCCACACATACAGTACCACAACACTGTGTAGACAATACAGCTGGTATGACCCACACATACAGGCTGTGTACCACAACGCTGTGTAGACAGTACAGCTGGTATGACACACACATACACATACCTCAGACCCTGGTAGCTCGCCGTGATCGTATAGTGGTTAGTACTCTGCGTTGTGGCCGCAGCAACCCCGGTTCGAATCCGGGTCACGGCATTGAAACACAATGTCACGGCATACGGGTTGGCTTTTTGGGCGGCAGTAGCTCAGTGCGTAGAGCTGGTGGAAAAACTGGGTCGGCGGTTCGATCCCCTTGATCCTCACTTCCAAACTGTCTGCATGTCGAAGTGTCCTTGAGCAAGACACTGAACCCTGAACCCCAACCTTCTCCCCGGGTGCTGATCATAGCAGCCCACTGCTCCTATGTACCATAGGATGGGTCAAATGCAAAGAACAAATTTCGTTCCCATATCTAAAAAAAAAATTTGTGAATGAGAAAAAAAGACCAAATGGTCCCAATAAATACATAAAATAAACATACAGTACCACAATGCTGTGGAGACAATACAGCTGGTATGACCCACACATACAGTACCACAACGCTGTGTAGACAATACAGCTGGTATGACCCACACATACAGGCTGTGTACCACAACGCTATGTAGACAATACAGCTGGGATGACCCACACATACAGTACCACAACACTGTGTAGACAATACAGCTGGTATGACCCACACATACAGTACCACAATGCTGTGTAGACAATACAGCTGGTATGACCCACACATACAGTACCACAACGCTGTGTAGACAATACAGCTGGTATGACCCACACATACAGTACCAAAACGCTGTGTTGACAATACAGCTGGTATGACCCACACATACAGTACCACAACTCTGTGTAGACAATACAGCTGGTATGACCCACACATACAGTACCACAACACTGTGTAGACAATACAGCTGGTATGACCCACACATACAGGCTGTGTACCACAACGCTGTGTAGACAGTACAGCTGGTATGACCCACACATACACATACCTCAGACCCTGGTAGCTCGCCGTGATCGTATAGTGGTTAGTACTCTGCGTTGTGGCCGCAGCAACCCCGGTTCGAATCCGGGTCACGGCATTGAAACACAATGTCACGGCATATGGGTTGGCTTTTTGGGCGGCAGTAGCTCAGTGCGTAGAGCTGGTGGAAAAACTGGGTCGGCGGTTCGATCCCCTTGATCCTCACTTCCAAACTGTCTGCATGTCGAAGTGTCCTTGAGCAAGACACTGAACCCTGAACCCCAACCTTCTCCCTGGGTGCTGATCATAGCAGCCCACTGCTCCTATGTACCATAGGATGGGTCAAATGCAAAGAACAAATTTCGTTCCCATATCTAAAAAAAAAATTTGGGAATGAGAAAAAAAGACCAAATGGTCCCAATAAATACATAAAATAAACATACAGTACCACAATGCTGTGGAGACAATACAGCTGGTATGACCCACACATACAGTACCACAACGCTGTGTAGACAATACAGCTGGTATGACCCACACATACAGGCTGTGTACCACAACGCTATGTAGACAATACAGCTGGGATGACCCACACATACAGTACCACAACGCTGTGTAGACAATACAGCTGGGATGACCCACACATACTGTAGCGACTGGTTTCAAAAACAAAGCGGTCGCTGAGAGGCTGAGGGTTAGGGTGTTTGCTGATTGTCTGACACGCTGTACAAACAAAACATTCGCTGAGATCAAAAAATGCGTTTACAGTTTTTATTAAAGAAGTCGAACAACTGATTATAACGTACTGAAAGTATGAAACGAAATCAATCACAGCGATCAAAAGCAAAACAGCGGTCAACAAAAAATACGGCCTCCCAGTCTCTCACCCTCTCTTTCCTTGTTACCTGCCACCGGCAGGTGCACCGGTGATTATATTAACTAGATGTTACCGCCCATATCCCCGTGACCCAATTACTGTGATATGAAAAATAAACAACAACAAAAAATATAACAACCCAAATAACCCAAATATAAACCATGAAATTCTATTCTGTAATCTATTTACACTTCATCATGATACACACCTTCATGGCTCCTACACACCAGCCCCTAATTATTAAGCTATCACCCAATAATTACCCACATTATGCACTATAGGAGTCATTAAATAATTATCTAAACAGTCCACACAATCACTTTACGTTTTTTGTCTTCTTCATTCCTCACAATCCTGTGGAAAAGTCATAAGTCAGTAGGCGCCAGAGGTTGTCACAGAGTACTGTGACCTGCACAGTCACTGTCGGTCAAAGTGTCAAAGTTAAGTCAGAAGTCTAGGCAGAAGTCTAGGTGCCGTCATCCGTACCAGCCGCTCCACATCCAGCATCGGCCTCCTTTAGCAGACAGACCTTGGTTATAGGCCGGTTCAGGCAGCTGCTCTTCGTTTTGATGCGCACCTGACGCACAAAGCCGCTTCTATCCGGAAAGGTTTGTAGGACCCGTACTATGACCCAGGAGTTACGAGGTGCTGTGTTGTCCACTATGAGCACCAGATCTCCAAGGACAAGGTTGCGCTTCGCTCCTGACCATCTCTGCCGCTCCTGCAATAGAGGTAGGTATTCTTTAACCCATCTCTTCCAGAACAGGTCTGACATGTACTGAACCTGCTTCCATCGCCTGCGTGCGTATATGTCAGCCTCCTGGAAGACTCCTGGTGGTAAAGATGGTAAAGCCTTCAAAAGGAGCAGGTGATTAGGCGTCAATGCCTCCAGGTCATAAGGATCCATGGAAGCTTTTGTAATCGGCCGGCCGTTGATAATGGCTTCCACTTCACAGAGAACTATGTGAAGGCCTTCTTTATCCAAACTCTGCACATTCAAGGTGGAGTTGAGAACTTTCCGGACTGATCGAATTAACCTCTCCCAAGAACCTCCATGATGGGAGCCAGCTGGGGGGTTAAAAGACCATTTTATCCCTTTCTGAAGGAGGACATAATTAATCTGTGCCTGATTCCACTGCTCAATGTATGTTTTCAATTCTTGTTCTGCTCCCCTGAAATTTGTCCCATTATCTGAGCGCAGTTCTCGTACTTGGCCACGTCTTGCTATAAAGCGTCTAAGAGCATTTATGAAGGCATCCGTGTCGAGTGAAGGTGCCACTTCAATGTGAATTGCTCTTATGGCCATGCAGGTAAAATTTACCCCATACTTCTTCACAACACTTCTTCTGCTCCTCACCTCGAAAGGTCCAAAATAGTCCACTCCTACCCGAGTAAACGGAGGTTCATCTGGAGTAATCCTTTCAGATGGTAAGTCTGCCATTTGCTGAGACATTGGCTGAGCATTCAATCATCGACAGATCACACACTTTGACAGAACACTTCTTATGGCTGTAGTAGCTCCCGAGATCCAGTATCTTTCACGCAGCTTGGACAACATGTGGTTTCGCCCGCCATGTCCCACCATTTGATGGATGTGTCTCAGAAGAAGGGTTGAGATATGTAAATCTTTTGCCAATATTATGGGATGTTTGGCTTCTGCTGGCATGGACGACCTGCTGAGCCGACCACCAACTCTCAGAACCCCATCCTCCATCAGTGGGCAGAGTGTGTGGATGTGACTGTGACCCTTGACACTTTTGCCTTTTTCCAGCATGGAGAATTCCTCTGGAAACCTCTTCCTTTGGCTGAACTTGATGATCTCCAGCTCTGACTTCTCCAGCTCCTCTACTGATAGGCAACTTGAAGCCATCTTTCTCTTGAATGTTTCCATATCCTTCTCCAATGAACATCTTCGTTGTTCCACATTCAAGTCAGACTGTGTAAGAGCCATATTCTGTTGTCTCCTCTTCTGACAGAGAGATGAGAGCCAAGTTTTAAATCTCAAGATCCAAGCTACAGACTTTCTCAAATGGACCCAAGAGCTGAAGTGGTGGATCATGCGAGTCACTGCATCAGCCTCCTCACTGGCCTGTACAGCATTCACCGTGGCTGCTTTCTTGACCTCAGGGTCATCTGCTGGAAGTTGATGAACATCCTCAGGATCAACAGGCCACTCGTTCTCATGTTGAAGGAGAAAACGAGGCCCTGACACCCATGTTGCATTCTTGAGAAATGCATTAACTTTCACACCCCTGGAGGCGACATCGGCTGGATTAGTTGCAGTTCCAACGTACCTCCACTGTGATGGTTGTGAAGCCTTGTGAATTTCTGTGACTCGGTTGGCAACAAAGACTCTGAACCTGGAAGTCTCATTCCTGATATATTTGAGCACCGAAGTACTGTCAGTCCAAAACACAGAGTCCTGAAGATGCATGTGCAGCTCTTTCCTCCACAAGATATCAATGCGACTGGCCATGGTGGCAGCGATAAGCTCCATTCGGGGGATGGTAACAGGTTTCAATGGCGCCACCCTAGCCGTTCCCATGACAAAAGCACTGTGTACTTGTGAGTGTGCGTTTCGTGACAACAGGTAAGACACTGCTCCATAGCCATCCTCGCTTGCATCACAGAAATGATGTAACTGTGCTGTAGTCACTTCTCCAAAGTCCAGTGGTTTCAGACACCTCATGATGTTACATTTCTCCAAATGGCAAAGTTCATCCAGCCAACTTGTCCACTCCTGAGCCAAAGTCTGAGGTATGACATCATCCCAGCCAAGTGCTCTCCTGCACAGATCTCTTAAGATTTTCTTTGCAGACAAGACGACCGGACTCACGATACCAAGAGGATCATAGATGGAGGCAACTGTAGAGAGGATTCCTCTCCTGGTGAGTGGTCTGTCCTTAACAACAATCTTGAACTTGAAAGTATCAGACTGGATGCACCACTCCACACCAAGCACTCTCTCCACAGGTAGCAAATCCTGGTCCATGTTCAACATTTTCATGTCTTTAGCTCTGTGCCCTTCAGGTATTGCAGCTAGAACAGCACGCCTATTGCTTATCCACTTTGTGAGTTGGAACCCACCTTTAGCACAGATCGCGACAAGCTCATGATAGAGAGACACAGCTTTCTTCTCTGAAACCACAGACACAAGACAGTCATCCACATAAAAGCAGTGTAGGACCTTATCTACTGCTTCCTGACTGAACTGTCCTTTGTTGTCCTCAGCGCATTTCCTGAGGGCAAAATTGGCACAGCTGGGAGAGGACGTTGCCCCAAAGAGATGCACCATCATCCTGAAGTCCACAAGATCTTGACTTAAATCTCCAGCAGGCCACCAGAGGAACCTCAACAATTCAGCATCCTCTGGTGGTACTCTGACCTGGTGGAACATTGATTCCACATCTGCCATGATAACAACTGGTTCTTTTCTGAACCTGCTCACCACTCCAATCAGCAAACTTGTAAGATCTGGACCCTGTAAGAGCTGAGCATTAAGTGATGTTCCTTGGAAACTCGCTCCACAGTCAAAAACAACTCTGATTTTCTTCTTTGTAGGATGGTAAACACCTTGGTGCGGGATGTACCAGACCCTGCCATCACTACGTTCCAAATCCGCTTCAGGCACCCTTTCAGCATATCCTTTGGCCACAAGATTATTCACAAAGGCAGTATAGTCAGCATGAAACGAGGAATCCTTCTGAAGCCTCTTCTTCAGGTGTAAGGCACGCTGCTCCATAATTTTCCTATTATTTGGCATGCTAACGTCCTTTTTCCTCAATGGCAAGTCGATCTGATAATGGCCATTGACCTGCTTTGCTGAACTTGTAACCAGCTCCATGAACCTTTGTTCTTCTCTTGACATGCCAAGTTGTTCGTTCATGCTGCATTCGGGGAAGTCTGTCTTAAACTGCTGCTGCCACAGTTCGTCCAAACTCACAACCGACACTGTTCACTGTTAACTCGGGCTCCTCACCGTCCACTGCATCTCCACTGTCTCCTTTCAGCGGCCCATTCACCGTCCAGCCCAGCATTGTTCTAATTGCATAGGGTCCATCTCCAACACTGCGAATGACTTGCAAGGGTTCCAAAGCTTTAGAAACATTTGTCCCAATCAACAGCTCGATTCCTGCATCAATCTCAGGCAAATGAACATGCTTTAAATGAGGCCATTTCTGTATATCACTCTGTTTTGGAATGTTTCCCTTGTGAACAGGCATGTGTGACTGAGTGTAAGCCTTGGGCAGCTCACAGAAATGCTCCTCAGTCAAACCAGCCACTTCCAGTCCTGGCACAATGTGGCTAGTCACCACTTTCTCTTGGCCCATCGTCTGTAGGAGAATATTGACTTTCTTTCCTGCAAGATTAAGTTTTTCCATTAAAGCCTCTGTACAGAATACTGCAGTACTTCCTGGGTCCAAGAAAGCATAGGTGGTGACAATCTTACTGCCCTTCTTGGATTTAACTTGCACTGGAACTATGGGAAGTTTGCAGTTGTGATCACCAGCCCCTGTAAGTCTACTTGACATCAGAGCGCTATTGATTGACACCTCTGATTTCCTTACAGCTTGGTCCGCATCCTTGTCTGTTTCTCTTTGAGGAATGTGAAGAACAGTTGGATGTTTGAAACCACATTTTGCACAGGAAATTCATTTTCTGCAAACTTTGCTGATGTGTCCAATACACAAGCAGCCGAAACAGACACCCTTCTCTCTTAAGAAGCCTCTTTGTGTGCCTTCTTCCCCAACTGTGGACACAAATCCAAAACATGTCCCTCTCCACAACAGATGCATGTTGTCCTTGCAGACTCAACATGTTCCTTTCCTTTAGTTCCCGGCTGTGTTCCGCTTATTACAGGGGCTACAGTGGTAGCAAAGCTGGTTCTCTTAATTCCAGAACGAGTTTGTGGATTAGGCTTGTTCACACCCCGATTAGTCGTCAGTGATGGAGCGTGTATGTTTCCAAACACTGGGTCAGTTAGAATCCGCACTTGTCTCTCAATGAAGTTTGTGATGTCCATGAATGTAGCTCTCTGGCTGCGCCTTTCCTGCAATTCACAGGCTGCAGAACGCCACTTGTCTCGGAATTTGTAGGGCAACTTTCTTATGATGGTTAGCATGTTAACCGGGATGTTCAGTTCATGCAGGTGTTGCACCTCCTCCATGACGTTACAGCAACCTCTGAGAAAAAGGCTGTACTCCTGAAGAGCTTTTATATCCTCAATTTTGATTGACGGCCATGAAAGCGCTCTTTCCATACATGCGGATGCAATCCTCTGCTCATTTCCAAACTGCTCCTTTAATAAAGCTTTTGCCTTAGCATATCCTCTCTCAGGCTCCATATGCTGGCAGCTTCTTATCAGTCCTTTGGGGTGACCACTTGTGTGCTGTTCCAAGAAATACAGTCTGTCACTGTGATTTGCAGTGTTCCTCTCCACACCGTTCTGGAAAGCCTTCACAAACGCATGATATTTTAATGGATCACCATCAAAAATTGGTATCTCCCTCTTAGGCAAAGATGAAAGGCATTGCTGCTGTATCAACAGTGTTGTTATTTCATTCTGTTTTCTCATAATGCCCAACATATTGTGTTGATCGTCATTTGGACCAATATTTACATTCAAGGTATTTCCATCTTGCATTTGTGCCCTTTCTTGAGGACTGTGATTCACTGCATGTTGCTTGGGTTCATAGGAAGTAAGTGACATAGGTTCTGAATAAATTAACTGAGGATTTTTCTCCTTAGGTCTTGTTCCTGCATCCAGATGAATACATTTTATTTCCTGTTGTGCCCTTTGTGGTAGAAATGACTTTGCTCTAGCACTGAGGGTCTGTGTTTCCCCTTGTCCATTTTCAAAGTAGGAGTTCATTCCATCCGAGCGCTTTGATACAGAGGTTTTCCCACTTGAGATGCTCCGAGACTTGAACACATTCAGTTTAGCCATGTTTGCTGCAATTTCCTCATCCAATTTAAGCTGCTCCTTCATTTTACGTAGCCGTTCCTCCTCTTCTTCCAGTTCATGTTTTTCTTTCAATGATTTTTGTCTCATCCTTAAAGCTGCTAAGTCAGCCTCTTCTCTGAGACGTGCACAAGAAACACTGGAAGCAACAGACTTTCTTCCTGTAGTAGAGTTTTGTGACTTGGATACTCTGCTTCCCACATTTGACACACTGTCATTTGGTTTTACATTGTCTTGCATGTCATCTATATTGGTTATGGAAGCAGCCGGTAGCTGATGTTCAGCTGTTGAAGAAAATAGTTGTTCATTCATTTCACCAGGATCAGCTTGAACATGTAAGACATTGCGGAATAGTTCCTCTGGTTCATTCAACCACTGTTCGACATCGGTTTGAAATGTGTTGCTGTAGCCCATAATGTTAGAAAACCATTCATTATGTTTCCTCTGCTCATCCTCAGGGAGTAAAGGAATCAGCATGTTATGTGACATGGTGGCATTTTCCCAATGTTCAGTTACACTCTTCCAAAGAGATTGTACGTGCGAGACATTTTCCCTTTTTATCAGTAATGATTTCATTTGTGGTATGAACCCTTTAATTTTATTCACACTCATCTTCCTTTCCCGTTGAAGCTTTTCAATTTTATTCTCCAAAGCCTTTACAGTGGGCTTGGATTCCCTTTTTCCACACTCCATTTCCGAACTTGAAACGACAGCACTTATTTGACTCATTTTCCTTTTCCAGTTCCTTTCCAATAGATTTGTGCATCCAAACACTGCCACAGACAGAAAGGAAATTCCTCGACAACGTCACATACACACATCAGCAGCACAGCGGCAATTTCAAAGAGACAAAGCGGAGATTCATCATCTGACAGTGCGGAGATATTACAGCAGCGAATCCACACAATCAATGCCAGCAATCGGGAAGACCAACTCTCCCAAACGGTGTTCAATCAAACAATTGTCCCCAATGGACAAAGATAAAAGAATATGCAAGCCGCATTCCTTCCATTAGTCAGAGGTGGAAAGAGTACTGAAAAATTGTAATTGAGTAAAAGTATCTTTACTTCGATGACGATGAAAATTGAGACGATGAGTCCATACAAAGTACTGATAAACTAAATTAAAATTAAGTTGTTTATTTTGTGTAGTTGTATATTGCAATAATAATGTATGGTTGTCACAAAATCCCACGGCACACTTGGACTTGCCTCACGGCACATCGTTTGGGAACCAATGGTCTAATGAATGTGACGTTACTCCAAGCACAGTGGACTAGTTCACTAACGACATGAAGTAAACAGCATAGGGGTAAAACTAGACAGTATACATATCCAAAAAAAAAAAAGTTTTTTTTTTTTTTTTTGCAGTGGCGCTGAATGCATATAGCGGAAACACTGCCCTAGATCCACCACACCAGATTATTTAAAAATGGAAAGGGCGCGCACAAGGCAAGGCCATGCAATTGACTTTCAGTTCCGGGACAGCGGTTTAAATTTCCGCCCGCATTTAATTTTTCACCATCAATATTTTTTTTTACTCAGTAACGTGAGGGGTTTAGAATAGAATAGAATAGAAATACCTTATTAATCCCATGCTGGGAAATTCCAATGTAGCAGCAGCATTACAGAATAGAATAAAAATAAAAATAAAAGTGTATGTAAAAATAATATATATATACATTAAGATATAAATATAGACTAAAACTAAATAAACTAAAAATGTAAAATAAATATAATCTAAACTAATTATAGTGCAAGTATTTCTAAACAAACAGTGTACAGAATATAATGCAATGAACTGAAATATAAGGTGCAAGGTTGCAATAGTTATTGGCTGTTATTGTACAGTGTAATGGAATGTGGTAGGAATGATTTCCTATATCTGTCCCTTCGACAGCGGAGCTGGAGCAGCCTGTGAGAGAAGGTGCTCCGCTGTCTGACCACTGTTTGATGGAGAGGGTGCTGATCATTGTCAATGATGGATAACAGTTTTTTCAGCATTCTCCTCTCCACCACAGACTCAAAAGACTCCAGCCCGAGACCTAGGACAGAGCCAGCCTTCTTGATGATTTTATCAAGTCTGTTGATGTCACTGGCTCTGGTGCTGCTGCCCCAACACACAGCAGCAAAGAAAATGGTACTAGCAACAACAGACTGGTAGAAGATCTCCAACATCTTGCTGCACACGTTGAAAGATCTCAGCTTCCTCAGGAAATAGAGTCTGCTCATCCCCTTCTTGTATACAGCCTCGGTGTTAGATTTCCAGTCCAGTCTGTTACCGATCACCACCCCGAAGTATTTGTAGTCCTCCACCTCCTCCACCACATCCCCCCTGATCTGAAGTGGCTGTGGAGGCAACCTCTTTGTCCTCCCGAAGTCAGTCACCATCTCTCTGGTCTTGTTGACATTCAGCCTCAGGTGATTCTGTTCGGACCACCCCACAAAGTTGTCCACCAGTGTCCTGTACTCACCCTCCTCTCCACCTCTTATACACCCGACAACAGCTGAGACATCAGAGAACTTTTGCAAGTGACATGACTCAGAGTTGTACTGAAAGTCAGTGGTGTACAAGGTGAAGAGGAAGGGGGAGAGCACAGTTCCCAAATTGCAAGGGGTCCAGAAACATCCTCACCTGTGGCCTCAGCTGAGCTAAGACCAGCCTCTCCAGGACCTTCATCACATGCGATGTTAGGGCGACTGGTCTGTAGTCTGCCGGGTCGGACGGCCTCGACTTCTTGGGGACTGGGACCAAGCAGGAGGTCTTCCACAGCAACGGAATTTTCTCCTGACTCAGGCTCAGGTTGTACAGATGTCCCAGTACAGGAGACAGCTGGCCGGCACAGGCCTTCAGGATCCTGGGTGAGATGCCATCAGGGCCTGCAGCCTTCCGCTGATGCAGTCTTTCCAACTGCCTCTTTACCTGGCCTGTAGTCACCATTGGGCGGGGGATGGTGCAGATGTCATCAGTGGAGGAGGAGGAGGGGGTGGGGGGGAAGGAGGAGGGGCAGATGGAGAGGTGTTGTACAGGAGAATGCTGGGGGGAGGGTCGAACCCTTTGGGACAGTGTGGGTGTGTGGGGGGATGGGGGCGTTGGAGGGGAATCAGGGGCTGAGCTAAACCTGTTGAAAAACTGGTTATACTGGTTAGCTCTGTCCAGGCTCCCAGATGTCTGCCTGTCTTTCCCCTTCATCCCTGTGATGTGCTTCATTCCCGCCCACACATCCCTCACACTGTTCTGTTGGAGCTTGGCCTCCAGCTTTCTCCTGTAGTTGTCTTTGCACGTCCTCAGCATCTCACGGAGTTCGTGCTGCACTCTCCTCTGCTCCTCCCTGTCTCCTGACCTGAAAGCCCTCTTCTTCTTGTTCAAGAGTGCCTTCAGGTCACTGGTAATCCATGGCTTGTTGTTGGAGAAGCAGTGAACGGTCCGGGCTGGCATGGTGGTGTCCTCGCAGAATCTTATATAGTCTGTAATGCAGTCGGTCATGTTATCGATGTCCTCCCCATGTGGCTCACAGAGAACATCCCAGTCTGTTGACTCGAAGCAGTCCTGCAGTGCCTCAGCAGTCTCCTGTGTCCACTTTCTCACTGTCCTGGTGAGCACAGGTTGCCTTCTCACAAGTGGGACATACTTGGGAGTCATCATGACCAGGTTGTGGTCTGACTTGCCAAGGGGGGGAAGGGCTGTGGCGTCATATGCGTCCATGGCATTAGCATATAGTAAGTCCAGTGTTTTATTGTCTCTGGTGGGGCAGTCAACATATTGATGGAAGTTATTTAAAATATTGTTCAATGAGGCATGGTTAAAATCACCTGTAATGACCACGAACGCATCCGGGTGTTCAGTCTGTAGTTTAGCGGTGGCGGAGCTGATGACTTCACAAGCCACCGCTGCATCAGCTGACGGGGGGATGTAAACAGCGATAGTAATGGCGGACGTAAACTCCCTCGGCAAATAGTACGGACGCATTCCCACAGCCAGCAGTTCAATGTCCGGGGTACAGAGACGCTCCTTCACGCTTACATGTCCGGGATTGCACCACCTCTCACTCACATAAAGTGCAAGCCCGCCACCCTTCTTCTTCCGACTTTTGGAACAGTCTCTGTCTCCCCGTACTAAACTGTAACCGGGAACCTCAACGCTGCTGTCCGGGATGTGCGAGTGCAGCCAGGTTTCACTGAAGCAGAATAAACTACACTCGCGGTATTCCCTTTGGGTCTTCACCAGCGCTGAAAGTTCGTCCATCTTATTCCCCAAAGACCTCACGTTCCCCATTATAATCGCTGGGACTGCTGGTTTATGTCTTCTTCTTCTCTCCCTCCGTTTGGTTCCAGCCCTGCAGCCCCGGCGTTTCCTCCGTAACTCCTGCGGGACCGCAGGTCTGTCTCCGGGCAGCAGCACATGCTCACGCAGCGCAACCAGCTGATCGCGCGTGTAAACAATGCCCCCGCTACTACCGGCACAGTTCATTGTTACGAAAAGTAAAAAAAAGTAACAGAAGAACGCGGAGAAAAGTAACAAGACTTAGTCCAACCATTGTCTCAGACGTTTAGACGCGGATGTTGAATGTTTAAAAACAAATGCAAAAACTGAAAACAACAAATAAACAAAAGAAAAGAAAACACGAGGGGAGCTGCAGCTACAGGCTGCCGCCTGAGGCAGCGCCAGATCAGCAATTTTAAAATGTTTAAAATGTAGCGAAGTAAAAGTACTTGGGTCAAAATGTACTCGAGGAAAAGTAAAAATTACCTATTTCAAAAACTACTCAGAAAATTAAAAATTACTCAAGTACTCAATTACAGTAACGTGAGTAAATGTAATTCATTACTTTCCACCCCTGCCATTAGTACACAGCTTAATGCGCATATACAGCAGTACGCATACCTGGCTTTTGAGTGCGTCTCCCGAGCTTGTAATGATTGAGAGCCAATGCCTTCCTCCTTCATTTATCTTCGCCGATCCTTTCTCCCATTTTGATCCTTGATCCTGCTGCGCCGTCCGGAGTTGTTTTCCTTAATGCCGTTTTTTGTTGACAAAAATGTAGCGACTGGTTTCAAAAACAAAGCGGTCGCTGAGAGGCTGAGGGTTAGGGTGTTTGCTGATTGTCTGACACGCTGTACAAACAAAACATTCGCTGAGATCAAAAAATGCGTTTACAGTTTTTATTAAAGAAGTCGAACAACTGATTATAACGTACTGAAAGTATGAAACGAAATCAATCACAGCGATCAAAAGCAAAACAGCGGTCAACAAAAAATACGGCCTCCCAGTCTCTCACCCTCTCTTTCCTTGTTACCTGCCACCGGCAGGTGAACCGGTGATTATATTAACTAGATGTTACCGCCCATATCCCCGTGACCCAATTACTGTGATATGAAAAATAAACAACAACAAAAAATATAACAACCCAAATAACCCAAATATAAACCATGAAATTCTATTCTGTAATCTATTTACACTTCATCATGATACACACCTTCATGGCTCCTACACATACAGTACCAAAACACTGTGTAGACAATACAGCTGGTATGACCCACGCATTAAGTACCACAACGCTGTGTAGACAATACAGCTGGTATGACCCACACATACAGTACCACAACGCTGTGTAGACAATACAGCTGGTATGACCCAGACATACAGTACCGAAACACTGTGTAGACGATACAGCTGGTATGACCCACACATACAGTACCACAACGCTGTGTAGACAATACAGCTGGTATGACCCACACATACACGTACCCCAGACCCTGGTAGCTCGCCGTGATCGTATAGTGGTTAGTACTCTGCGTTGTGGCCGCAGCAACCCCGGTTCGAATCCGGGTCACGGCATTGAAACACAATGTCACGGCATACGGGTTGGCTTTTTGGGCGGCAGTAGAGCTGGTGGAAAGACCGGGTCGGCGGTTTGATCCCCTTGATCCTCACTTCCAAACTGTCTGCATGTCGAAGTGTCCTTGAGCAAGACACTGAACCGTGAACCCCAACCTTCTCCCCAGGTGCTGATCATAGCAGCCCACTGCTCCTATGTACCATAGGATGGGTCAAATGCAAAGAACAAATTTCGTTCCCATATCTAAAAAAAAAAATTTGGGAATGAGAAAAAAAGACCAAATGGTCCCAATAAATACATAAAATAAACATACAGTACCACAATGCTGTGTAGACAATACAGCTGGTATGACCCACACAGACAGTACCACAACGCTGTGTAGACAATACAGCTGGTATGACCCACACATACAGGCTGTGTACCACAACGCTATGTAGACAGTACAGATGGTATGACCCACACATACAGTACCACAACACTGTGTAGACAATACAGCTGGTATGACCCACACATACAGGCTGTGTACCACAACGCTGTGTAGACAGTAGAGTTGGTATGACCCACACATACACATACCTCAGACCCTGGTAGCTCGCCGTGATCGTATAGTGGTTAGTACTCTGCGTTGTGGCCGCAGCAACCCCGGTTCGAATCCGGGTCACGGCATTGAAACACAATGTCACGGCATACGGGTTGGCTTTTTGGGCGGCAGTAGCTCAGTGCGTAGAGCTGGTGGACAGACCGGGTCGGCGGTTCGATCCCCTTGATCCTCACTTCCAAACTGTCTGCATGTCGAAGTGTCCTTGAGCAAGACACTGAACCCTCAACCCCAACCTTCTCCCCGGTGCTGATCATAGCAGCCCACTGCTCCTATGTACCATAGGATGGGTCAAATGCAAAGAACAAATTTTGTTCCCATATCTAAAAAAAAAATTTGGGAATGACAAAAAAAGACCAAATGGTCCCAATAAATACATAAAATAAACATACAGTACCACAATGCTGTGTAGACAATACAGCTGGTATGACCCACACATACAGTACCACGACGCTGTGTAGACAATACAGCTGGTATGACCCACACATACAGGCAGTGTACTACAACGCTATGTAGACAATACAGCTGGGATGACCCACACATACAGTACCACAACACTGTGTAGACAATACAGCTGGTATGACCCACACATACAGTACCACAACACTGTGTAGACAATACAGCTGGTATGACCCACACATACAGTACCACAACGCTGTGTAGACAATACAGCTGGTATGACCCACACATACAGTACCACAACACTGAGTAGACAATACAGCTGGTATGACCCACACATACAGTACCGAAACACTGTGTAGACAATACAGCTGGTATGACCCACACATACAGGCTGTGTACCACAACGCTGTGTAGACAGTACAGATGGTATGACCCACACATACAGGCTGTGTACCACAACGCTGTGTAGACAGTACAGATGGTATGACCCACACATACACATACCCCAGACCCTGGTAGCTCGCCGTGATCGTATAGTGGTTAGTACTCTGCGTTGTGGCCGCAGCAACCCCGGTTCGAATCCGGGTCACGGCATTGAAACACAATGTCACGGCATACGGGTTGGCTTTTTGGGCGGCAGTAGCTCAGTGCGTAGAGCTGGTGGAAAGACCGGGTCAGCGGTTCGATCCCCTTGATCCTCACTTCCAAACTGTCTGCATGTCGAAGTGTCCTTGAGCAAGACACTGAACCCTGAACCCCAACCTTCTCCCCGGGTGCTGATCATAGCAGCCCACTGCTCCTATGTACCATAGGATGCGTCAAGATTCAAGATTCAAGTATCTTTCTTGTCAAATGTGCTACATGGCAGGCATATAGCACAGATGAAATTGCAGTCCTCTCAGACCTGCGGTGCAAAATAAACAATGGACAGACAAACGGACACCGTACAGACAAAAACACAGAAACACAGAAAAGTACGAAAAAGTGAGGTAGTGCGTTGAAAAATGGAAAATTGAATAGTGCAAAAAAATAGTGCAAAAATATATTTAAAACAGTCAAAGGACCATTTTAAAGTGTCAGTCAGGATGGGAGTTTGTGAGTGGTGGCGGGAGGGCAATGGTCCGAGGTGGGTGCAGGGTTAAGAGTCTGTGGCAGGGGGGCAGAGGAGGGGGGGGGGGGGGGGGGCAGGGGCAGAACAGGGAGGGTGTTGAGCCTCCGGACAGCCTGATGAAAGAAGCTGTCCTTGAGCCTGCTGGTTCTGGCCCGCAGACTACGCAGTCTCCTCCCCGACGGCAGAAAACTGAAGATACTGTGGGATGGGTGGGTGCGGTCACCAGCAATCCTGATGGCTTTGCCGGTGAGGCGGGTGTTGTAAATGTCCAAAATGGGGGGGAGAGAGACACCGATGATCCTCTCAGCTGCTCTCACTATGCGCTGCAGTGTCTTGCGGCAGGACACGGTGCAGGCACCGTACCACACAGTGATGCAGCTGGTCAGGAGGCTCTCGATGGTGCCTCTGTAGAAGGTGTGCATAATGGTGGATGAGGCCCCAGCTCTTTTTAGTTTGGGGAGGAAGTACAGGCGTTGGTTGGCTTTTTTGGCCAGTGATGCGGTGTTATGGTTCCATGACAGGTCTTCGGAGATGTGCACACCCAGGAACTTGGTGCTGCTCACCCTCTCCACTGTAGCATCGTTGATGATCAGTGGAGCATGCTGTGTGTGCATTCTCCTGAAGTCCACAACAATCTCCTTCATCTTCTCCACATTCAGACGGAGATTGTTGTCCTTGCACCACGTAGCCAGCCTGTTCACCTCACTCCTGTAGATCGTCTCATCGCCGTTGTTGATGAGACCCACCACAGTCGTGTCATCCGCAAACTTGATGAAGATGTTGGAGCTGGATGTTGGTGTGCAGTCGTGGGTCAGCAGGGTGAATAGGAGGGGGCTCAGCACACATCCTTGGGGGGCCCCCGTGTTCAGTGTGATGGTGCTGGAGGTGCTGCTGCCGACCCGAACAGTCTGTGGTCTTCCCGTCAGGAAGTCCAACAGCCAGTTGCACAGGGAGGTGTTGAGTCCTAGCTGGTCCAGTTTGTGAATGAGCTGCTGGGGGATGATTGTGTTGAATGCTGAGCTGAAGTCGATGAACAGCATTCTGACATATGAGTCTTTTGAATCCAGGTGGGTGAGGGCAGAGTGGAGGGCAGAGGAGATGGCATCATCGGTCGAACGATTGGACCGATATGCGAACTGGAAAGGGTCCAGGGTTGGGGGGAGGGCAGACTTGATGTGTTGCATGACTAGCCCCTTGAAGCACTTCATGAGGATGGGAGTGAGTGCGACTGGGCGGTAGTCATTGTGGCAGGAGGGAGACGACTTTTTCGGCACCGGGATGATGGTGGTGGCTTTGAGGAATGTGGGGACAACAGCCTGGCTCAGCGAGGTGTTGAAGATGTCCGTGAAGACATCTGTGAGCTCCTCAGCACAGTCCCTCAGTACACGACCGGGAATGTTGTCGGGACCGGAGGCTTTCCGTGGGTGTGTCCCTTTGAGGGATCGCCTCACGCTATCTGGGGATAGCGTCAACACCTGGTCGCCGGGAGAGGGTGGGGTCTTCTGTGCCGGGGTGCTGTTGTCTGCCTCAAAGCGGGCGAAGAAGTCGTTCAGCTCGTTCAGCAGAGGGGTGGAGCTGTCGCAGGTCTGCGGAGAGGGCTTGTAGTCCGTTAAGGATTGGATCCCTCGCCACAGGTTCCTGGAGTCTCTGCTGTTGCTGAAGCGGTCGGCGATCCTCTTGGAATACCGTCTCTTGGCCTTCCTGATGCCGCGTGCCAGGTTGGCCCTGGCTGCCTTCAGGTCCACCTCGTCTCCAGCTCTGAAGGCGGTGTTCCGAGCCCTCAGGAGTCTGTAGACTTCCCCTGTCAGCCATGGCTTCTGGTTGGCCCGAATGCGGATGCTCTTGGTGACCGTGACGTCATCAATGCATTTCCGCATGTAGGAAGTGACGGTGTCTGTGTATTCCTGGAGGTCTGTGGTGTTGTTTTAGGTGGCTGCCCGTCTGAACATGCTCCAGTCAGTGGTGAGGAAGCAGTCCTGGAGTGTCTCTGAAGACCCCTCAGGCCACACGCGTACCTGCTTTGTTGTTGGTCTGATGACTTTGACCAGGGGTCTGTAAGCAGGCATTAACATCGTGGTGGTGTGGTCTGAGGCGCCTAGGTGGGGCAGGGGGAGGGCTTTGTAGGCTCCCTTATGCGTGGTGTAAACATTGTCCAGGATATTATTGCCACGTGTGGGAAAGTGGATGTGTCCATGGAGTTGTGGAAACACGCTCTTGGGGTTCGCATGATTGAAATCCCCAGCCAGGATGAGGAAAGCATCAGGGTGGGCTGTCTGCTGCTCACTGATGTGCTGGTAGAGTTCATACAGCGCCTCGCTCCTGTTGTTGTTGGAGCCAGGGGGGATGTATATTGCTACCAGGAGTATGGCACTAAATTCCCTCGGATGGTAGAATGGCCGGCATTTAATGACCAAAAAATCCACCAGTGTTGAGCAGTGTGTGCAAACCACAGCAGCGGCACCAGGCATCACTGATGTAAACACAGAGTCCCCCGCCGCGAGTCTTCCCCCCCTCGACGAGCACTCTGTCCGCCCGGTAGCATGTTAGCCTGGCCAGTTGAATGGCACAGTCCGGGACGCTGTCAGTAAGCCATGTTTCCACAAAAACAAAGGCACAACAGTCACTCACGGTTTTGGTGGATGTCCGGAGTAGACGGATATAATCCATTTTATTGTCCAGTGATCGTACGTGGGCCAGTACGATCGTAGGGATAGCCGGCCGATGAGGGCTAGCCGCTAGCCTAGCTCGGATACCTCTGCGCTTGCCCCTCTTCTGCTTCCTCATATTCCGCTTGTGGCGCCTCCACTGGCGGCTGGTTGCAGGAGTGGGGGTCGGTGATTGAGCAGGCCGCTGGAGCAGATCGCAGTCACGTAGTATTTCCGCGACTGCTGGATTTATATCCATGTTTGTAGTTCTGCCGATGGCAAGCAGAAACTCACAGGAGTATGTGCGTTTCGGGACAGATAGACACGACGATGACGGACATGTCCACGTATGTACACCACACAAAAAACATCAAAAACACCGATTCGATGGGAGAGAGAGGAGCCGCTGCGTGTGTACGCGCCGCCATGTTGACCAGTAACCTTACCCTGCCACTTAATGACCTTGATCCAAATTCACCGTCGGCCTCATTGCTGAAATGAGGCCGAAATGCAAATGCAAAGAACAAATTTCGTTCCCATATCTAAAAAAAAAATTTGGGAATGAGAAAAAAAGACCAAATGGTCCCAATAAATACATAAAATAAACATACAGTACCACAATGCTGTGTAGACAATAGAGCTGGTATGACCCACACATACAGTACCACAACCACAACCGACCACAGACCTGTGACAGTGACACCACTCTGCTGAACGATCTAAACAAGTTCTTCGGACGGTTTGAAGCAGACAACAGCACCCCTGCACAGAAGTCACCACCCCCTGCAGATGACCAGGTGTTGTGCCTCTCGCCAGCCAGTGTGAGGAGATCCCTCTCCAGGATCAACGCTCGCAAGGCTGCAGGGCCTGACAACATTCCTGGTCGTGTGCTGAAGGAATGTGCAGAGGAGCTCACAGATGTCCTCACAGACATGGTCAACACCTCCCTGAGCCAAGCTGTTGTCCCCACTTGCTTCAAGAGCACCACCATCATCCCGGTTCCGAAGAAGGCCTCTCCATCCTGCTTCAACGACTACCGCCCCGTTGCACTGACCCCCATCATCATGAAGTGCTTCGAGCGGCTGGTCATGCAACACATCAAATCCATCCTCCCACCTTCACTGGACCCATACCAGTTTGCATATCGGGCCAACAGGTCGACCGATGATGCAATCTCCACCGTCCTCCACTCAGCCCTCACCCACCTGGAGACCAAGGACTCGTATGTGAGGATGCTGTTCCTTGACTTTAGTTCAGCCTTCAACACGATCATCCCTCAGCAGCTGATCAGGAAGCTGGACTGTCTAGGACTACAGACCTCACTGTGTAACTGGTTGTTGGACTTCCTGACCGGAAGACCGCAGGCAGTCAGGGTCGGCAGGAACGCATCCAGCACAATCATGCTGAACACAGGGGCTCCCCAAGGATGCGTGCTGAGCCCCCTTCTCTTCACCCTGCTGACCCACGACTGCACTCCATCCTTCAACAATAACCTCTTCGTCAAGTTTGCGGATGACACGACTGTGGTGGGACTCATCAACCACAACAATGAGTCAAACTACAGGGAAGAGGTGAGCCAGCTGGCCGTGTGGTGCAGGGACAACAATCTCTCTCTCAACGTGCAGAAGACGAAGGAGATTGTTGTCGACTTCCGTAGAGCCTCCGTCCAGCACCCCCCACTGACCATTGACGGTGCTGCTGTGGAGAGAGTGAGCAGCACCAAGTTCCCCGGGGGTGCATCTCACTGAGGACCTCTCCTGGAACTGCAACACCACAACACTGGCCGGCAAAGCTCAGCAGCGCCTCTACTTTCTCCGAAAACTTCGGAGAGCGAGAGCACCTGCCCCCATCATGTACTCCTTCTACCGGGGAACCACCGAGAGCATCCTGACCAGCTGCATCACTGTGTGGTACGGCGGCTGCACTGCATCCTGTATGAAGACCCTGCAGCGCATAGTGAGAGCAGCTGAGAAGATCGTCGGTGCTCCCCTCCCCTCCCTGCAGGACATCTACAACACACGCCTGTCCCGCAAAGCACTCAGCATTGCGGGTGACTCCACCCACCCCTCTCACTGCCTCTTCAACCTCCTGCCCTCTGGTAGGAGGATGAGGAGTCTCAAGGCAAGGACCAGCAGACTGAAGGACAGCTTCATCCACCAGGCGGTGGATGCTGCTCTCTGCCCGCACAAACATTGGACGCTGACATCAACCTCCACCCATTCTCCCCCTCCCACCACTCCCATTCCCAGCCCCCCCCCCCCCCCCCACACACACACACACACTCACTCATTCAACCCCGGACAGCTGCACACAACCTCTCTCCCCCTGGACTTTAACCCCCCACCCATCTACCACCACACCCTGCTCACCACCATGCACAGCCCCACCACCCCTACCACCTACCATCATGCACAGCCCCACCACCCCCTACCACCATGCACAGCCCTCTCCACCTCCACCCCCTACCACCATGCACAGCCCCATCACCCCCTTCCACCAGGTACAGCCCCACCTCCCTCCTCCACCATGCACAGCCACTTTACACTTTGCACTTTAGTCCGTATATAAATTGTTTGTTCATAGTACTGTTTATACTTTTTATACACTGTTAAATAACTGTTCATAGTACTGTTTATACTTTTTATATACTGTTAAATAACTGTTCATAGTACTGTTTATACTTTTTATACACTGTTTAAAACTGTTTATACTGTCCATACTGTTCATAACATCCATACTGTTCATTTATTTATTACTATTGCTATCATTTCCCCCATAATGCACCTCTTACTGTTTACTGTTTACCGTTTACTGTTACTGTTCTCAATTTGCACATTTTACTATTTACTGTTTATTGCACTCGCGACCACCTTAGTATTTCTTTTATTTTTATTCTTTTTTTTTTATATATTTTTTTTTATATATACTTATATTTTTATATATTTATATTTATATTGCATGCTGTCTTGCACCAGGGATTGAGGGAAACGGCATTTCGGTTCTTGTGTATGGCCTGTACATTCATGAAAACTGACAATAAAGTTTACTTGAACTTGAACTTGAACTTGAACAACGCTGTGTAGACAATGCAGTTGGTATGACCCACACATACAGGCTGTGTACCACAACGCTATGTAGACAATACAGCTGGGATGACCCACACATACAGTACCACAACACTGTGTAGACAATACAGCTGGTATGACCCACACATACAGTACCACAACACTGTGTAGACAATACAGCTGGTATGACCCACACATACAGTACCACAACGCTGTGTAGACAATACAGCTGGTATGACCCACACATACAGTACCACAACGCTGTGTAGACAATACAGCTGGTATTACCCACACATACAGTACCAAAACACTGTGTAGACAATACAGCTGGTATGACCCACACATACAGTACCACAACGCTGTGTAGACAATACAGCTGGTATGACCCACACATACAGGCTGTGTACCACAACGCTGTGTAGACAGTACAGATGGTATGATCCACACATGCACATAGCCCAGACCCTGGTAGCTCGCCGTGATCGTATAGTGGTTAGTACTCTGCGTTGTGGCCGCAGCAACCCCGGTTCGAATCCGGGTCACGGCATTGAAACACAATGTCACGGCATACGGGTTGGCTTTTTGGGCGGCAGTAGCTCAGTGCGTAGAGCTGGTGGAAAGACCGGGTCGGCGGTTCGATCCCCTTGATCCTCACTTCCAAACTGTCTGCATGTCGAAGTGTCCTTGAGCAAGACACTGAACCCTGAACCCCAACCTTCTCCCCGGGTGCTGATCATAGCAGCCCACTGCTCCTATGTACCATAGGATGGGTCAAATGCAAAGAACAAATTTCGTTCCCATCCATCCATCCATCCATGTCCTCCGCTTATCCGGGGTCGGGTCGCGGGGGCAGCAGCCTGAGGAGAGAAGCCCAGACTTCCCTCTCCCCAGCCACTTCGTCCAGCTCTTCCGGGGGGATCCCGAGGCGTTCCCAGGCCAGCCGAGAGACATAGTCCCTCCAGGGTGTCCTGGGTCTTCCCCGGGGCCTCCTCCCGGAGGGACGTGCCCGGAACACCTCCCCAGGGTGGCGTCCAGGAGGCATCCTCACTAGATGCCCGAGCCACCGCAACTGGCTCCTCTTGATGCGGAGGAGCAGCGGTTCTACTCTGAGCCCCTCCCGGATGACCGAGCTTCTCACCCTATCTCTAAGGGAGAGCCCGGACACCCTGCGGAGGAAACTCATTTCGGCCGCTTGTATTCGCGATCTCGTTCTTTCGGTCACTACCCACAGCTCGTGACCATAGGTGAGGGTAGGTAGGTAGATTGACCGGTAAATCGAGAGCTTCGCCTTTAGGCTCAGCTCCTTCACCATGACGGACCGGTGCAGAGCCCGCATCACTGCCGACGCCGCACCGATCCGTCGGTCAATCTCCCGCTCCATCCTCCCCTCACTCGTGAACAAGACCCCGAGATACTTGAACTCCTCCACTTGAGGCAGAATCTCCTCCCCGACCCGGAGAGTGCACTCCACCCTTTTCCGGCCGAGAACCATGGCCTCGGATTTGGAGGTGCTGATCCTCATCCCAGCCGCTTCACATTCGGCTGCGAACCGCTCCAGTGAGAGCTGAAGGTCACGGCCCGATGAAGCCAACAGGACAAGATCATCTGCGAAAAGCAGTGACGCAATCCTGAGGCCACCGAACCGTAACCCCTCAACGCCCTGGCTGCGCCTAGAAAATCTGTCCATAAAAGTTGTGAACAGAATCGGTGACAAAGGGCAGCCCTGGCGGAGGCCAACTCTCACCGGTAACAGGCTCGACTTACTGCCGGCAATGCGGACCAAGCTCTGGCACCGGGAGTACAGGGACCCGATGGCCCGTAACAGCGGGCCCGGTACCCCATACTCCCGGAGCACCCCCCACAGGGCTCCCCGAGGGACACGGTCGAACGCCTTCTCCAAGTCCACAAAGCACATGTAGACGTGGTTGGGCGAACTCCCATGCACCCTCGAGTACCGCGCCAAGGGTATAGAGCTGGTCCACAGTTCCACGGCCGGGACGAAAACCACATTGCTCCTCCTGAATCCGAGGTTCGACTATCCCACGGACCCTCCTCTCCAGGACCCCCGAATAGACCTTACCGGGGAGGCTGAGGAGTGTGATCCCCCTGTAGTTGGAGCACACCCTCCGGTCCCCCTTTTTGAAGAGGGGAACCACCACCCCGGTCTGCCAATCCAGAGGCACTGCCCCCGATGTCCACGCGATGCTGCAGAGACGTGTCAACCAAGACAGCCCCACAGCATCCAGGGCCTTTAGATACTCGGGGTGGATCTCGTCCACCCCCGGGGCCTTGCCACCGAGGAGCTTTTTAACCACCTCGGCGATCTCGGCCCCGGAGATAGGAGAGTCCCCCCCCAAGTCCCCAGACCCTGCTTCCTCAGTGGAAGGCGTGTTGGTGGGATTGAGGAGGTCTTCGAAGTATTCCCCCCACCGATTCACAACGTCCCGAGTCGAGGTCAGCAGCGCCCCGTCTCTCCCATACACGGTGTTGACAGAGCACTGCTTCCCCCTCCTGAGACGCCGGATGGTGGTCCAGAACCTCCTCGAAGCCGTTCGGAAGTCCTTCTCCATGGCCTCACCAAACTCCTCCCACACCCGAGTTTTTGCCTCCGCAACCGCCGAAGCCGCGCCCCGCTTGGCCCGCCGGTACCCATCAGCTGCCTCAGGAGTCCCACGGGCCAAAAAGGCCCGGTAGGACTCCTTCTTCAGCTTGACGGCATCCCTTACCGCTGGGGTCCACCAGCGGGTTCGGGGGTTGCCGCCGCGACAGGCACCGACGACCTTACGGCCACAGCTCCGGTCGGCCGCTTCAACAATGGAGGCACGGAACAAGGTCCACTCGGACTCTATGTCCCCCGCCTCCCCCGGGACATGGTTGAAGCTCTCCCGGAGGTGGGAGTTGAAGCTCGTTCTGACAGGAGATTCAGCCAGACGTTCCCAGCAGACCCTCACAGTATGTTTGGGTTTGCCAGGTCTGACCGGCATCTTCCCCCGCCATCGGAGCCAACTCGCCACCAGGTGGTGATCAGTTGACAGCTCCGCCCCTCTCTTCACCCGAGTGTCCAAGACATGCGGCCGCAAGTCCGATGATACAACTACAAAGTCGATCATCGAACTGCGGCCTAGGGTGTCCTGGTGCCAAGTGCACATGTGGACACCCTTATGCTTGAACATGGTGTTCGTTATGGACAATCCATGACGAGCACAGAAGTCTAACAACAAAACACCACTCGGGTTCAGATCAGGGGGGCCGTTCCTCCCAATCACGCCCCTCCAGGTCTCACTGTCATTGCCCACATGGGCGTTGAAGTCCCCCAGCAGAACAAGGGAGTCCCCAGAAGGAGCGCTTTCCAACACTCCCCCTAAGGACTCAAGAAAGGGTGGGTACTCTGAACTGCCGTTCGGTGCATAAGCACAAACGACAGTCAGGACCCGTCCCCCCACCCGAAGGCGGAGGGAGGCTACCCTCTCGTCTACCGGGGTGAACCCCAACGTACAGGCACCAAGCCGGGGGGAAATAAGCATTCCCACCCCCGCTCGGCGCCTCTCCCCAGGGGCAACTCCAGAGTGGAAAAGAGTCCAACCCCTCTCAAGGACGCTGGTTCCAGAGCCCAAACTGTGTGTCGAGGTGAGCCCGACTATATCTAGTCTGTACCTCTCAGCCTCGCACACCAGCTCCGGCTCCTTCCCCGCCAGAGAGGTGACGTTCCACGTCCCCAGAGCTAGCTTCTGCAGCTGAGGGTCGGACCGCGCAGGTCCCCGCCTCCTGCTGCCGCCCAGCTCACATCGCACCCGACCCCTTTGGCCCCTCCCACGGGTGGTGAACCCATGGGAAGAGGGTCCCGCGTCGTTCCTTCGGGCTGTGCCCGACCGGGCCCCGCGGGCGTAGACCCGGCCACCAGGCGCTCGCCAACGGGCCCTTCCCCCAGGCCTAGCTCCAGGGGGGGGCCCCGGTGACCCACGTCCGGGCAAGGGAAACTCCGTACCAAAATGTTCTTTCATCATTGGGGTTTTTTGAGCCACTCTTCGTCTGGACCCTCGCCTAGGACCTGTTTGCCTTGGGTGACCCTACCAGGGGCATGAAGCCCCCGACAATATAGCCCCCAGGGTCATTGGGACACGCAAACCCCTCCACCACGTTAAGGTGGCAGCTCATGGAGGGGAATTTCGTTCCCATATCTAAAAAAAAAAATTGGGAATGAGAAAAAAAGACCAAATGGTCCCAATAAATACATAAAATAAACATACAGTACCACAATGCTGTGTAGACAATGCAGCTGGTATGACCCACACATACAGTACCACAACGCTGTGTAGACAATACAGCTGGTATGACCACCCACACATACAGGCTGTGTACCACAACGCTATGTAGACAATACAGCTGGGATGACCCACACATACAGTACCACAACACTGTGTAGACAATAGAGCTGGTATGACCCACACATACAGTACCACAACACTGTGTAGACAATACAGCTGGTATGACCCACACATACAGTACCACAACGCTGTGTAGACAATACAGCTGGTATGACCCACACATGCAGTACCACAACGCTGTGTAGACAATACAGCTGGTATGACCCACACATACAGTACCAAAACGCTGTGTAGACAATACAGCTGGTATGACCCACACATACAGGCTGTGTACCACAACACTGTGTAGACAGTACAGATGGTATGACCCACACATGTACATACCCCAGACCCTGGTAGCTCGCCGTGATCGTATAGTGGTTAGTACTCTGCGTTGTGGCCGCAGCAACCCCGGTTCGAATCCGGGTCACGGCATTGAAACACAATGTCACGGCATACGGGTTGGCTTTTTGGGCGGCAGTAGCTCAGTGCGTAGAGCTGGTGGAAAGACCAGGGCGGCGGTTCGATCCCATTGATCCTCACTTCCAAACTGTCTGCATGTCGAAGTGTCCTTGAGCAAGACACTGAACCCTGAACCCCAACCTTCTCCCCGGGTGCTGATCATAGCAGCCCACTGCTCCTATGTACCATAGGATGGGTCAAATGCAAAGAACAAATTTTGTTCCCACATCTAAAAAAAAAATATGGGAAAGACTGTCCCAATAAATAAAATAAACATACAGTACCACAACGCTGTGTAGACAATACAGCTGGGATGACCCACACATACAGGCTGTGTACCACAACGCTATGTAGACAATACAGCTGGTATGACCCACACATACAGTACCACAACGCTGTGTAGACAATACAGCTGATATGACCCACACATACAGTACCACAACGCTGTGTAGACAATACAGCTGGTATGAACCACACATACAGTACCACAACACTGTGTAGACAATACAGCTGGTATGACCCACACATACAGTACCACAACACTGTGTAGACAATACAGCTGGTATGACCCACACATACAGTACCACAACGCTGTGTAGACAATACAGCTGGTATGACCCACACATACAGGCTGTGTACCACAACGCTGTGTAGACAGTACAGATCGTATGACCCACACATACACATACGCCAGACCCTGGTAGCTTGCCGTGATCGTATAGTGGTTAGTACTCTGTGTTGTGGCCGCAGCAACCCCGGTTCGAATCCGGGTCACGGCATTGCAACACAATGTCACGGCATACGGATTGGCTTTTTGGGACGGCAGTAGATCAGTGCGTAGAGCTGGTGGACATAGCGGGTCGTCCACTAATCGTAGGGTTGGCGGTTCGATCCCCTTGATCCTCACTTCCAAACTGTCTGCATGTCGAAGTGTCCTTGAGCAAGACACTGAACCCTGAACCCCAACCTTCTCCCCGGGTGCTGATCATAGCAGCCCACTGCTCCTATGTACCATAGGATGGCTAGACACGTCTTTAGCCTATGGAAACAATGGCCTATTGGAAACTGTTCAGAACATTTTAAATTTTTAGAAACAAATCATCTTCAAAACTGTTAATTTCATGTTGCCTCAAGCATTAATGCATTAGTCCAGCTGCGGAGAACACACGCTCTGGGCAAATCTAATGTGTTACAGAAACACGTCTGCCTTTCTAGTTCTTTTTTTTTTTTTATTTGAGTTTCTTTAGTAGTGGAAATAACAATAGTCGCATTTATTATTCGATATTCTCCGTGACTCCGACCATTCGACGATCGCTGCCCATCCCTATTCAACACCAGGCTGTTTGCCACATCGCATCATGAGGGGCTTCTGTTCCACACAGAAGTCAGATGCTTTCGCGGGGAAATGTTCTCAGCCGCCTGTTTGAGCTGCGGGACGAAGTGCGCTTATTTCTGATGGAGCATGGGTCCCAGCTCGCTGACCACCCGACCGACCCTGACTAGTTAACAAGGCTAGCCTATAGGTCTTGCATTTTTGACAGACTGAATGGACTTAACCTGTCATTGAAAGGTGAAAACACAAGCATCATGTCAATGAGTGATAAAATCCGCGCATTCAAGAGAAAAGTGGATCGCTGGACTGCACAAGTTGAATTGGGCACTGTAACCACCGCAAGTCGTCTGTCAGCCGGCACGGAGGACGCACTGATTGAGCTGTCATGTGACCGCACTTTAAATACAGATTTTAATCCCAAGACGCTGTTTGGCTCCACATACCTGTGCGAAAAAACTTTCTCTGCACTGACATATATTAAAAATAAATACAGATCACGACTAAATGTGGAGGATGATCTCCGTGTGGCCGTCTCCACAATTAAACCAAGAATGGACTTGCTGTGTTCCGCCCATAACGTGCATCCATCTCATTAGATGAGATTAACGCTGAAACATAGTTGCCAGCAACAATGTACATATGTTTAGAACAGTTTGTGGATATTACCTTGACTGAGATATTCTTCTGTTCAAATCGAAATGAAAACAATGTTTCAAAGTTAAGTTTGCACATGACAGCAATACTGTGCACTCATGTTACATGGATATTATTTTGACTGAGGTATTCTGCTTTTTATCAAACAGTAAAATCATAACAGGCAGCTCTTTTCTTTTGTGTTGTCGTTAAGCCCGTGTTTGGATAAGCGTAGTGCGTAAGCCTAGTGCGCACATTTTATTTTATTTTTTCAGTTACATCCAGGGATAGTGGGGGTCGCCAGTCTCTGGCACCGTTTTTTTTGGGGTCGCGGGTTGAAAAGTTTGGGAAACCCTGGTGTAGACAATACAGGTGGTATGACCCACACATACGCATACCTAACCTGGCCCTGGTAGCTCGCCGTGATCGAATAGTGGTTAGTACTCTGCGTTGTGGCCGCAGCAACCCCGTTTCGAATCCGGGTCACGGCATTGCAACACAATGTCACGGCATACGGATTGGCTTTTTCGGGCGGCAGTAGCTCAGTGGGTAGAACTGGTGGACAGAGCGGATCGTCCACTAATCATAGGGTCGGCGGTTCGATCCCCTTGATCCTCACTTCCAAACTGTCTACATGTCGAAGTGTCCTTGAGCAAGACCCTGAACCCCAACTTGCTGCCCGGGAGCTGATCATAGCAGCCCACTGCTTCTATGTACAATAGGATGGGTCAAATGCAAAGAACAAATTTCGTTCCCATATCTAAAAATAAATAAATATGGGAATGACAAATAAAGACCAAAAGGTCCCCGATAAATAAAATAAACATACAGTACCACAACGCTGTGTACAATACAGCTGGTATGACCCACACATACAGGCTGTGTACCACAACGCTGTGCAGACAATACAGCTGGTATGACCCACACATACAGAACCACAACGTTGTGTAGACAATACACCTGGTATGACCCACACATACATATCTGTGTACCACTGGTGTGTGGGTCATAACAGCTGTACGGTCTACACAGTGTTGTGGTACACAACACTGTGTAGACCGTACAGCTGTTATGACCCACACATACAGTACCACAACACTGTGTAGACAGTACACCTGTTATGACCCACACATACATTACCCTAACTGGCCCTGGTAGCTCGCCGTGATCGTATAGTGGTTAGTACTCTGCGTTGTGGCCGCAGCAACCCCGGTTCGAATCCGGGTCACGGCATTGAAACACAATGTCACGGCATACGGGTTGGCTTTTTGGGGCGGCAGTTACTCAGTGAGTACCTCAGTGAGTAGAGCTGGTTGACAGAGCGGGTCGGCGGTTCGATCCCCTTGATCCTCACTTCCAAACTGTCTGCATGTCGAAGTGTCCTTGAGCAAGACCCTGAACCCCAACTTGCTGCCCGGGAGCTGATCATAGCAGCCCACTGCTTCTATGTACAATAGGATGGGTCAAATGCAAAGAACAAATTTCGTTCCCATATCTAAAAATAAATAAATATGGGAATGACAAATAAAGACAAAGAACAAATTTAAAAGGATAAATAAAATAAACATACAGTACCACAACGCTGTGCAGACAATACAGCTGGTATGACCCACACATACAGTACCACAACGCTGTGTAGACAATACAGCTGGTATGACCCACACATACAGTACCACAACGCTGTGTAGACAATACACCTGGTATGACCCACACATACAGGCTGTGTACCACAACGCTGTGTAGACCGTACAGCTGTTATGACCCACACATACAGTACCACAACACTGTGTAGACAGTACACCTGTTATGACCCACACATACACTTACCCTAACTGGCCCTGGTAGCTCGCCGTGATCGTATAGTGGTTAGTACTCTGCGTTGTGGCCGCAGCAACCCCGGTTCGAATCCGGGTCACGGCATTGAAACACAATGTCACGGCATACGGGTTGGCTTTTTGGGGCGGCAGTTACTCAGTGAGTACCTCAGTGAGTAGAGTAGAGCTGGTGGACAGAGCGGGTCGGCAGTTCGATCCCCTTGATCCTCAATTCCAAACTGTCTGCATGTCAAAGTGTCCTTGAGCAAGACACTGAACCCTGAAACCCAACTTTCTCCCCGGGTGCTGATCATAGCAGCCCACTGCTCCTATGTACCACAGGATGGGTCAAATGCAAAGAAGAAATTTCGTTCCCATATCTAAAAAAAAAAAATCAACAAATCAATAAAGACTGCCCCAATAAATAAAATAAACATACAGTACCACAACGCTGTGTAGACAATACAGCTGGTATGACCCACACATACAGTACCACAACGCTGTGTAGACAGTACAGCTGGTATGACCCACACATACAGTACCACAACACTGTGTAGACAATACAGCTGGTATGACCCACACATACAGTACCACAACGCTGTGAGGACAATACAGCTGGTATGACCCACACATACAGGCTGTGTACCACAACACTGTGTAGACAATACAGCTGGTATGACGCACACATACAGGCTGTGTACCACAACGCTGTGTAGATAATACATCTGGTATGACCCACACATACAGTACCACAACGCTGTGTAGACAACACAGCTGGTATGACCCACACATACAGTACCACAACGCTGTGTAGACAATACAGCTGGTATGACCCACACATAGAGTACCACAACGCTGTGTAGACAATACAGCTGGTATGACCCACACATACAGTACCACAACGCTGTGTAGACAATACAGCTGGTATGACCCACACATACAGTACCACAACACTGTGTAGACAATACAGCTGGTATGACCCACACATACAGGCTGTGTACCACAACGCTGTGTAGACAATACAGGTGGTATGACCCACACATACCGGTTGTGTACCACAACGCTGTGAAGAAAATACAGCTGGTATGACCCACACATACAGTACCACAACACTGTGTAGACAATACAGCTGGTATGACCCACACATACAGTACCACAATGCTGTGTAGACAATACAGCTGGTATGACCCACACATACAGTACCACATCGCTGTGTAGACAGTACACGTGGTATGTCCCACACATACAGGCTGTGTACAACAACGCTGTGTAGACAATACAGCTGGTATGACCCACACATACAGTACCACAACACTGTGTAGACAATACAGCTGGTATGACCCACATATACAGGCTGTGTACCACAACGCTGTGTAGACAATACAGGTGGTATGACCCACACATACCGGTTGTGTACCACAACGCTGTGTAGAAGATACAGCTGGTATGACCGACACCTACACATATCCCAAACCCTGGTAGCTCGCCGTGATCGTATAGTGGTTAGTACTCTGCGTTGTGGCCGCAGCAACCCCGGTTCGAATCCGGGTCACGGCATTGCAACACAACGTCACGGCATACGGGTTGGCTTTTTGGGACGGCAGTAGCTCAGTGCGTAGAACTGGTGGACATAGCGGGTCGGTGGTTCGACCCCCTTGATCCTCACTTCCAAACTGTCTGCATGTCGAAGTGTCCTTGAGCGAGACACTGAACCCTGAACCCCAACCTTCTCCCCGGGTGCTGATCATAGCAGCCCACTGCTCCTATGTACCATAGGATGGGTCAAATGCAAAGAACAAATTTTGTTCCCATATCTAAAAAAAAAATTTGGGAATGAGAAAAAAAGACCAAATGGTCCCAATAAATACATAAAATAAACATACCACACAGCTGGTATGACCCACACATACAGTACCACAATGCTGTGTAGACAATACAGCTGGTATGACCCACACATACAGTACCACATCGCTGTGTAGACAGTACACGTGGTATGTCCCACATATACAGGCCGTGTACAACAACGCTGTGTAGACAATACAGCTGGTATGACCCACACATACAGTACCACAACGCTGTGTAGAAAATACAGCTGGTATGACCCACACATACAGTACCACAACACTGTGTAGACAATACAGCTGGTATGACCCACACATCAGAATCAGAATCAGAATCAGAATCAAGTTTATTGCCAAGTAGGTTTACACCTACAAGGAATTCGACTTGGTGCAATTGGTGCAAGGGAAAAAACAGTATTAAAAATATAAGTAAGTAAAAAAAAAGTAAAAAAAGTAGAAAAGTAAAATAACTATAATAAAATAAAATAAATATATATATACAATGTACAATGAATATGAGTATGAATATGAATATGGATATGGAATACAGAGCAGTAGTGCATGCAGAGGAAAATGGAAAAATGGTGGACCCGAATGAGTGCACACTGTGCGTTAATGTAACGCAGACGATCTGAAGATGCCACGTTAATGTAGCATGTAGGTCTGTGTGGGGGGAGGGAGAGAGTCAGTGTCAGTGGGGGCTCCGGGCCTTGTTGACAAGGCTAGTGGCAGACGGGAAAAAACTGTTCTTATGCCGTGAGGTTTTGGTCCTGATGGACCGCAGCCTCCTGCCAGAGGGGAGTGATGCAAAAAGATGGTGACCGGGGTGGGAGGGGTCGGCCATAATCTTACCTGCACGCCTCAGGGTCCTGGAGGTGTACAGGTCCTGGAGCGACGGCAGATTGCAGCCAATCACCTTCTCTGCAGACCGAATGATGCGCTGCAGTCTGCCCTTGTCCTTGGCGGTGGCAGCAGCGAACCAGATGGTGATGGAGGAGGTGAGGATGGACTCAATGATGGAGGAGTAGAAGTGCACCATCATTGTCCTGGGCAGGTTGAATTTCTTCAGCTGCCTAAGGAAGTACATCCTCTGCTGGGCTTTCTTGATGAGGGAGCTGATGTTCAGCTCCCACTTGAGATCCTGGGAGATGACAGTTCCCAGGAAGCGGAAAGACTCCACAGTGTCAATTGTGTAGTCGCAGAGGTTGATGGGGGCAGGTGAGGCTGAGTACTTCCTGAAGTCCACAACCATCTCCACTGTCTTTAGAGCGTTGAGCTCTAGGTTGTTCCGGCTGCACCATGTCACCAGATGGTCTATCTCCCACCTGTAGTCAGACTCATCACCATCAGAAATGAGTCCAATGAGGGTGGTGTCATCCGCAAACTTCAGAAGCTTGACGGACTGGTGACTGGAGGTGCAGCTGTTTGTGTACAGGGAGAAGAGCAGAGGAGAAAGAACACAGCCCTGGGGGGAACCGGTGCTGATGGTCTGTGAGTCGGAGATGCATTTTCCCAGCTTCACATGCTGCTTCCTGTCAGACAGGAAGTCTGTAATCCACCTGCAGGTGGAGTCAGGCACACTAAGCTGGGAGAGCTTCTCCTGAAGCAGAGCCGGGATGATGGTGTTGAAAGCAGAGCTGAAATCCACAAACAGGATCCTGGCGTAGGTTCCTGCGGAGTCCAGGTGCTGGAGGATGTAGTGGAAGGCCAAGTTGACTGCATCGTCTACAGACCTGTTGGCTCTGTAGGCAAACTGCAGGGGGTCCAGGAGGGGGTCGGTGATGCCTTTCAGGTGTGAGAGCACAAGGCGCTCAAAGGACTTCATAACCACAGAGGTCAGGGCGACGGGTCTGAAGTCGTTAAGTCCTGTGGTCCTTGGCTTCTTGGGGACAGGAATGATGGTAGAGGTCTTGAAGCAGGCTGGCACGTGACATGTCTCCAGTGAGGTGTTGAAAATGTCTGTGAACACTGGAGACAGCTGATCAGCACAGTGCTTCAAGGTGGATGGGGAGACAGAATCCGGTCCAGCAGCTTTCCGGGGGTTCTGTCTCCTGAAGAGTTTGTTGACGTCCCTCTCATGGATGGAAAGAGTCGTCACTGAGGTGGGTGGGGGGGTCGAGGGGGGGACCTTTAAGTTTGGCATTGGTGGAGGTGCCCAGGCCCCCACTGAGGTGGGGGAGGTGATAAGCTGGAGCTGTTGGGAGGTGTCATGGGGGATGGTTGCAGGACTGTCCCTTTGTCTTTCAAAGCGGCAGTAGAACTCGTTCAGGTCATTGGCCAGACGATGGTCGTTGATGGAGTGGGGGGTTTTAGGCTTGTAGTTGGTGATTTGCCTAAGCCCTTTCCAGACAGACGCAGAGTCGTTGGCTGAGAAGTGGTGTTGGAGCTTCTCAGAGTACAGTCGTTTAGCCTCTTTCACCGCCTTGCCAAACTTGTACTTCGCCTCTTTATAACTGTCTTTGTCCCCACTCCTGAAGGCAACTTCCTTATCCAACCTTAACCTTCTGAGTTTGGCTGTGAACCAGGGTTTGTCATTGTTGTAACTCACCCTGGTGCGTGTTGGAATGCAGCTGTCCTCACAGAAACTGATGTAGGACGTCACAGCCTCTGTGTACTCATCCAGACTGTTGGTAGCAGTCCTGAACACATCCCAGTCAGTAGAGTCCAAACACGCCTGGAGATCCTCCACGGCCTCACTGGTCCACTTCTTTGATGTCCTCACTACAGGTTTGCAGAGCTTTAATTTCTGCCTGTACGCAGGAATCAGGTGGACCATGACGTGGTCAGAGTGTCCCAGTGCAGCACGGGGGACGGCGTGATAGGCATCCCTGACTGTGGTGTAACAGTGATCCAGAATGTTCTCCTCTCTGGTCGGGCATTTAATAAACTGTCTATATTTAGGGAGTTCGTGAGTGAGGTTTCCTTTGTTAAAATCACCAACGACAATAACTAAGGAGTCCGGGTTGGTACGCTCCACACACAGTATCTGGTCGGCGAGCATGCGCTGTGCGTCCTGCACGTTGGCCGACGGTGGAATGTAAACACCGACCAGAATGAATGAAGCGAACTCACGGGGTGAATAAAAGGGCTTACAGTTTATGAAGTAAGATTCCAGATCAGGAGAACAGTGCTGCTGGATCGCCGTCACGTCGTTGCACCAACCACTGTTGATGTAAAAACAGATTCCTCCACCTTTTGTTTTGCCGGAGAGTTCCGCGTCTCTGTCCGCTCTGTAGAGTTGGAAGCCTGCCAGCTGCAGCGCAGAGTCCGGTATTAAGCCACAAAGCCACGTCTCCGTAAAGCACAAAACAGCGGATGAATAAAAGTCACTGTTTTTTCCCAACAGCAGTTGTAATTCGTCCAGTTTGTTGGGCAGTGAACGCACGTTAGAGAGAAATATACCCGGTAGAGGTGTGCGTAATCCGCGCTGGCGAAGACGCACAAGCGCACCGGCACGTTTTCCTCTCCTCCGACGTTTTACTGCGTGAGCAAAGGTGAGCGCACCTTTGACCAGAATGTCCAAAATTTCCAATGTTGGGAGAGCGAAAGTAGGAAATAAATCCTCTGGCGTTGTTACCCTGATACAGCACCACAATGCTGTGCAGACAATACAGCTGGTATGACCCACACATACAGTACCACATCGCTGTGTAGACAATACAGCTGGTATGACCCACACATACAGTACCACAACGCTGTGTAGACAATACAGGTGGTATGATCCACACATACCGGTTGTGTACCACAACGCTGTGTAGAAAATACAGCTGGTATGACCCACACATACAGTACCACAACACTGTGTAGACAGTACAGCTGGTATGACCCACACATACCCCAAACCCTGGTAGCTCGCCGTGATCGTATAGTGGTTAGTACTCTGCGTTGTGGCCGCAGCAACCCCGGTTCGAATCCGGGTCACGGCATTGCAACACAACGTCACGGCATACGGGTTGGCCTTTTTGGGACGGCAGTAGCTCAGTGTGTAGAACTGGTGGACAGAGCGGGTCGGCGGTTCGAACCCCTTGATCCTCACTGAGAGACACTGAACCCTGAACCCCAACCTTCTCCCCGGGTGCTGATCATAGCAGCCCACCACTATGTACCATAGGATGGGTCAAATGCAAGGAACAAATTTCGTTACCATATCTAAAAAAATATATATGGGAATGAGAAAAAAAGACCAAATGGTCCCAATAAATACATAAAATAAACATACAGTACCACAATGCTGTGTAGAGTCTACACAGCGTTGTGGTACTGTATGTGTGGGTCATACCAGCTGTATTGTCTACACAGCGTTGTGGTACTGTATGTTTATTTTATTTATTGGGACCTTTTGGTCTTTATTTGTCATTCCCATTTTTTTTTTTTTAGATATGGGAACAAAATTTGTTCTTTGCATTTGACCCATCCTATGGTACATAGGAGCAGTGGGCTGCTATGATCAGCACCCGGGCAGCAAGTTGGGGTTCAGGGTCTTGCTCAAGGACACTTCGACATGCAGACAGTTTGGAAATGAGGATCAAGGGGATCGAACCGCCGACCCTACAATTAGTGGACGACTCGCTCTGTCCACCAGCTCTACGCACTGAGCTTCTGCCGCCCCAAAAAGCCAACCCGTATGCCGTGACATTGTGATGCAATGCCATAACCCGGATTCGAACCGGGGTTGCTGCGGCCACAACGCAGAGTACTAACCACTATACGATCACGGCAAGCTACCAGGGCCAGGTAGGGTATGTGTATGTGTGGGTCATACCACCTGTATTGTCTATACAGTGTTGTGGTACTGTATGTGTGGGTCATACCAGCTGTATTGTCTACACAGCGTTGTGGTTCACAGCCGGTATGTGTGGGTCATACCAGCTGTATTGTCTACACAGCGTTGTGGTACACAGCCTGCATGTGTGGGACATACCAACTGTATTGTCTACACAGCGTTGTGGTACTGTATGTGTGGGTCATACCAGCTGTATTGTCTACACAGTGTTGTGGTACACAGCCTGTATGTGTGGGACATACCAACTGTATTGTCTACACAGCGTTGTGGTACTGTATGTGTGGGTCATACCAGCTGTATTGTCTACACAGTGTTGTGGTACACAGCCTGTATGTGTGGGACATACCAACTGTATTGTCTACACAGTGTTGTGGTACTGTATGTGTGGGTCATACCAGCTGTATTGTCTACACAGTGTTGTGGTACACAGCCTGTATGTGTGGGACATACCAACTGTATTGTCTACACAGCGTTGTGGTACTGTATGTGTGGGTCATACCATCTGTATTGTCTACACAAAGTTGTGGTACTGTATGTGTGGGTCATACCAGCTGTTTTATCTACACAGCGTTATGGTACACAGCCTGTATGTTGGGCATGTCACAGCATACGGGTTGGCTTTTTGGGGCGGCAGTAGCTCAGTGGGTAGAGCTGGTGGACAGAGCGGGTCGTCCACTAATCGTAGGGTTGGCGGTTCGATCCCCTTTATCCTCAACCCTGAACCCCAACTTGCTCCCGGGTGCTGATCATAGCAGCCCACTGCTCCTATGTACCATAGGATGGGTCAAATGCAGAGAACAAATTTCGTTCCCATATCTAAAAAAAAAATGGGAATGACAAATAAAGACCAAATGGTCCCAATAAATAAATAAAATAAACATACAGTACCACAACGCTGTGTGGACAATACAGCTGGTATGACCCACACATACAGGCTGTGTACCACAACACTGTGTAGATAATACAGCTGGTATGACCCACACATACAGGCTGTGTACCACAACGCTGTGTAGACAATACAGCTGGGATGACCCACACATACAGTACCACAATGTTGTGTAGACAATACAGCTGGTATGACCCACACATACAGTACCACAACGCTGTGTAGACAATACAGCTGGTATGACCCACACATACAGGCTGTGTACCACAACACTGTGTAGATAATACAGCTGGTATGACCCACACATACAGGCTGTGTACCACAACGCTGTTTAGACAATACAGCCGGGACTGGGACCAGCTGATCTTAATGTGACACTGAACCACATTGACATAAAAAGGACTGCAGAGTCACTCCCCATCTTCCGGAAGAGACTAAAGACCCACTTGTTCAGAGTTCACCTGAACCCTGCATAACCCTACCCTCATGCTCTTATTTGTTGTACGTCTTGGCACTTTAATCACTCTTTGTAATTTGGCACTTTGATCGCTCTTTGTAATTTGGCACTTTGATCGCTCATTGTAACTTGGCACTTAGTCAGAGAGGTTGTATACTAGCAATGGTTAATCTAGCAATTGAAATGCTTGAAACTTCTTCTGGTGACTTTCTTACTGTATTAGCAGCAATGAAATGGCCAACTGCTGGCCAGAAGGAGCTCCAGAGTGGTGAAGACCATAGAAGAGATGTCACCACGTTTCAAACTAAATCAATCACATGCACATAGGTGCACTGCCCCTTTAAAGGTGAGCGGCCATGAGAGACAGGGAAGCCAATTCTCCAGCATTGAGATGGAAAAATGATGAGAAAAATGTGCACATGCATGGTGACAAAAGGCGTCTCCTCTGGTGCTGAAGGACAGTGTTTACAGAGGAAGCGTTAGTGTGCAGGCTGCTGTCCTTGAACTGAAACCTGGTCTGACGGCTGCTGCTCTGACCTTTCCTTTCACCGGGACACTGCCTACACATCAGCAACCCACACCTTCCTCCAGCTCGGACACAAGTTGGTATTTACGCATTTAACTCCTGAGATAAGGAGAAGGTTTCTAAAATGATACAGAGCGTAGTATAAGGTTGCCAACTCCCAGAGTTTCAAATAAGGGACACTTCTTGGCCGTGCGGCAAACCCCCCCATTTTTGGGTCAAACCCAAAAATGTTTGACCCAATGTTTGTATTTGTATTTGTGTGTGTGTGTGTGTGTGTGTGCATTAAAGCAGAAAAAAAAATAATTCAAAGGCACATAACATACTTCCTAGGCAACTTGCACTCCCTGTTGGCAAACCTCAAAACTGCCTATGGAACCGGAGATGACATCACACAACCCTATTTCTTCCACTTTTTTGCTGACCTTTTGCAGCAGCAAGGAGTTGTCTATCCCCCAGAGCTGCAGTGTAAAACTCTGAGCAAGACTTTTTATAATTGAGAGTGACAATCAGCTCACTCTTAATTAGTTCAACAGAGCATCTGTTCCACACATCTGCATGCAATGCAATTTCCCTCAGGGATCATTAAAGTATGTCTGTCTGTCTGTCTGTCTGTCTGTCACATCTGACCATTTGTTTTTCATCAAGAGAAGCCCCTCTCCACGTACCGAGTAGAGCAGGGTTTTCCAAAGTGGGTGCCGTGGCGCATGCTCAGGGGTGCCACGGAACGGTTCAAGGCATGATGATTTAATGACAACAACAAAAAATCATAATATAATTTCAAAATGAATTTAAATAATATTAAATTGCTTTGAAGTGAAAATAGTATTATTTCAAAAGTTCTTTGCAGCACAAACAACAATACAGTTAACTGTTGATTCAGGGCATAACATCAACAACAGTTTGTTCGCTGCTCCGTATTGACAGCACACACAGCGGAGTGCAGGTCGGCGCAGTGGACAAGTTTTTAAAGAGAGTGCATCCACCTCCCCAGGAACAGACCTCGGAATCTGACAAGACGAAATTGGCGAAGGGAAAAGTGAGGCGGTATAAAACTCCTACCTCCAGTATGGGTTCACTTGGAGTGGCGAGGTAACGTGCCCCACACCAGTATGCCTGGTCTGGGGGCGTTGGCTAATGCAGCCATGGTGCCAAGCAAGTTGGCAAGGCACCTGGAGACCAAGCACCCGGCACACCAGTGCAAAGACGATGAATATTTTAAAAGACTGAAAACACAGAATGCCACACAGAGCCAACGTATGCTTTCTACCGTGCGTGTCTGAGAAGGCACAAAAGGCTAGTTTTTTAATTGCCGAGTTGCTCGCCAAATCTAAAAAGCCACACACTTTAGCAGAGTCGGTCATATTACCAGCCTGCAAAATAATGGTTGGGGTAATGCTAGGGCCAGATGCTCTAAAAGAAATTGAAAAAATCCCCCTCTCTGACAACACAATCAAACGTCGCATTGATGATTTGTCGGAGGACATGGAATGTGTACTGAATGAGAAACTACGGTTAAGGGCAAAATATGCGCTTCAAGTAGACGAGTCCACTGATGCCAGTGGCCTTTGCCAGCTGATCGCTAACGTGAGATACGTGGATGAGGACAAATGTACAAATTTACTTTATTTTGCAAGAATTGGAAAACCATGCTACCGGGATGAGATATTCAGGGTGACAGACGAGTACTTGAGGAACCATAATCTTAGCTGGGATTTGTGCGTAGCCATTTGCACTGATGGGGCTGCCTCAATGACCGGTCGGGTCAAAGGCTTTGTAACGAAAGCCAAGCAGAAGAATCCTACCATGGCAGCGATGCATTGCATGTTGCATCGGGAGGCTCTAGGAGGTTCAGAACACCAGGGTCTCTTACTGCACACAGAAGTCAGGTGGTTATCGAGGGGGAGAACACTGGCCCGTGTTTCTGAACTAAGAGAAGAGCTGCGGGCATTTGCGAGGGACCATGACCTTCCTTTCAAAGAAAATATAAATGATGACTTTTGGTGGCTTCAGCTCACTTACTTAGCTGACATTTTTGGCCAGATGAATGAACTACATGCGAAAATGCAGGGGAGGAATGAAACTGTTCTGTCTGCAACAGACAAAATCAATGGATTTAGGTCAAAATTAGCTCAAAATTAGCACACGCTGATCAAAAGACTCTATGATCTGGTTGGATGTCTGGTTCAGTTTTACAGTGGTTCTCATTGTACCTGTCAGGTAGACCTTTAGTGTCTGTGTGAAAAAAATGATGTCAGACACCACTGAACTTTCATGTGGGGTTCCCCAGGGCTCGGTCTTGGGACCAATCTCATTCCTCTTGTACATACTCTGAATAGGATCAATAATCAGGTCTTATAACAATGTATCATACCATTTTTATGCTGATGACATTCAGTTGTATTGTAAATTTAAACCTAATGAGCACCATGAACTGTCATCCTTAATCTACTGCCTGACCAACATCAAATAATGGTTAAACGCCAACTACCTGATGCTTAAGTCTGATAAAGAAACATTAATTATTGCACCAGATGACAAAACCCCTCAGACCAGGCAGTACATTGGTGATGTTCTAGGTTCATCCGTTCAGTCTCAGAAACCTGGGTGTCACTTTTGACTCTGCAATGTCTTTAGAGCAGCACTCCAGACAATTAACCAGAAACTGCTTCTTCCACCCGAGGAATATTGCAAAATTAAGTAATATCTCAAGCTGAACTTGAGATAGTCATTCATGCTTTTATTTCTTCTCGTCTAGACTATTGTAACAGCCTTTTTACCTGCCTAAACAAGAAAGAGCTTGACCGTCTCTAGACTGTACAAAATGCAGCTGCACGGCTCTTAACAGACACTCATAAAAGAGCACACATCACCCTTGTTTAAACTGCTCGGCATTGGCTGCCAGTCCATTTCAGAATTAATTTTAAAATTTTGGTCCTTACTTTTAGAGCCCTACATGGTCTAGCACCCCCTTACATCTCTGACCTGATTAAACTTCATGTACCAAACTGTCATGATCATGGATTATATTGATTTTCTTGATGTCACGATCTTGGTTTTGTTGTGTTCTTGGACTTTTATTTTGGTTTCCTTCACTTCCTGTTTGTGTCTTAATTTAGGGTTTTTGACCCCCTGTCTGATTGTCCATTGTTTTCACCTGTGTCTCGTTTTCTCCTTCCCCCGTGTATATAAGCCTGTTCTCCCCAGTGTGTCTTTGTCGGTTCGTCTTGTTGTCCTATGATGTCCTGTGAAGTCTGTTTATTCAAGTCACGTCAAGTCAAGCCTGTATTCTGGTCAAGGTCTGTTTTTTGGTTATAAATTCTTCCTTTTGTTAAATCTGCCTCCCGGCTCCTGCATTTGGGTCCCACTCCTCTGATAAACGTAACACTGCCCGTACTATCAGGTCAGAGATTGTTGGTGGTCTCTCAAACCCACTTTAAGACCAGAGGTGACCGGTCCTTCCAGGTAGTGGCACCCAAACTTTGGAATGCCCTGCCTCTCTCTCTAAGGCCCCATCTACACTAACCCGGGTAAATAAAAAAACGCACATTCGCAATGAAAACGATCTCCGTCCACACTATCGTTTTCATATCGTTTACGGAATGGTTTGCATCCACGTTCCACACTGAAATGATTTTGATAAACAATGATTGTCATGGTTACGCGACTCCCGCCACGCCTCTCTTTTCGATTACAGGCGCGTGATCAGCTGATAGCGTTAATACACACGTTTTTTTTCCCCATCACTTAAGCACAACAAGTACAGCGCTCGCCTTCGGCGTTGGAGTAACGAATAGGTGTTACATAATATACCAAATTGTAACTGAAGATACATAAGTTCATTGCTCAGATAGACCATTCTTTCAATTTCAACTGCCATGTTTGTGCGTCTCGAGCGACTCGAGCGACTTGAGCGTCTCGAGCGCGACAGGACATTGTTGCAGAAGAGGAGATACACCTCTGCAAGATCAGCCTCCTCTTCATCCTCCTCTTTACCCCAGCTGCATCGTCAGGCAACCTCAGCAACTCTCGCAGCCGCCTTGGACATTCATCACCAATGCTGCAGTAATATGACTTCAGCGCAGGCCAGTTCTCCAACAGGCGGCTGATTGCAGGGTTGAGTGAGAGCCATCTGGTCATCACATGGTGCAGAATGTCATGGAGATCAACATCAAGAAACCCACAGAACTCCTTCAGGGTCTCTCTCCTTTTGGCAGAGATGGAGAGTGACCGTACACCTTCAGGACTATATTTTCCACATCAACTGACAGCTCATCCAATGCATGTTTCACAGTGTTATGGACCACATGCGCATGGCAGTTGCCACAGAGGATCTCGCTGTTGGACTGCTTCAATTTCATGAAGACAGAATTATGGATGCCATAGTTCACATTTGCATTGTCTGCACTGAATGCAGACACATGATGCAAAGTTAGAACCATTTTGTCCAGAGAACTTTGGATGGAATTGACTATCCCTTCAGCAGACTCATCTGCATTTTCAACAAAGTCGATCAGCTTTTTTACAATGCCCTTCTCTTGAGTGAAATACTGCACGGCTAAGGGAAACATCTTACGATTGCCTTTATCAGAGGCATCAGTTTGTAGAGAGAATGGGAGCGGCTTCACACCATTCTTCAACTGGCTGAGTACCTCTTCAACTGCCTTTGGGGCCAGAACATCAGTGACCACTGCCTCAGCCTTTGTCTTCCCACAGGACGTATTCTTTGCAATTGTGGAGTCACTAAGTGTTTGGAGGGTCAACTTGAGTGCACAGTCAGATGAGTTATAGCTCAAATTGTGTTTCACTCACTTGCACTCACTTTCTCTTTCTGACTCTGAGGTAGTTTTTTGCCGGCAGCAGCATCCATTTCTTTGTATACGGGAGTTGTGGACTGGAGGAGCATGGCAGTGAAATGGTTGCTAAGATACGATACTTCATAGTGATTGGCTCTGCTGCTGCATGCATGAAGAGTACTGACCAATGAGCGAGCCCAGCACGTTTCTAGACACCAGGTACAGTGTCTTCCTTCTTATTGCTTGTGTGTGTGGCCGTGCGAGGCGCGCACGCAGCCTGCAAGTGAGCGAGTGACTGAGAATCACCGAGCTGCCATTCTTCCACGACCCCAAAATACGGAACAAAGTGCGTCCCGTATCAGGTCATTACGGGACAGGTCTTTTAGCTGCCAAATACGGAACAAAACCGTATTTTATGGGACGGTTGGCAACCCTACACATACCGTAAGTTAAATGTATCACATAAGTGAAATGATGCATATGGCTTCAGTGATCACTGTAATTATAGAGCAAATGCTTCATTAATCTGTCCAATCATTGGATGACCTTGGTGATGAGAACAGAAACTTACCAACACCGAGCAAGACACAGATTAGCTACATGCTAGCTCTAGCTAAGCAGTATGCTGTGACTGGTAATGTACAAACGAAAGACTTTAAAAAAAAATGTTAACTGAAAACTTCTCATATCAAAGAGATAACTTTTGATACTTTTGATAAAAGTCTGAATTACAAAACTAAATCATAACCAAAGAGTCATAAAAGTGTTTTTACTCACATCTTATGAATAGTCAGCAACAATTTAATTCAGTCTCTTCTTTCGACAACAAGCGCGCGCGCGCGCACACACACACACACACACACGGTAACATTCAGTGGAGTCAAAGGTATTACTGAAGGTAGGAGCTCTCCTCTCATCCAGTAATAGACTGCAGGGTGAACACTCAGCAATTTTGGATACACACACACACACACACACACACAAACGCACACACACACACACACAGGCACGCACACACGCACACGCACACACACACACACACACATACAAACGCACACACACACACAGGCACGCACAAACACACACATACACACACACAGGCACGCACACACACACACACACACACGCACACGCACACACAGCTAAATATCATCCTACGGCTTGAGTTTTGATTTTAAACACGCATGGAACAAATCGATCTTAAACGGACCAAATGGCTTCCAGACGTTGTGCGACAGCTACCTACAGCCATAAGAGCACTGAATGTGTGCTAGCATCGACTTCTGAGGAGATGATGACGAACAGGTTTTCAGAGGTCTGATGCTTTTGCACTTTGCATGACGCGCCGTCACTCTGCTGTCCTTCCATCAGTCCCACCTCTGACTCACCTCACACTCCACCGCGTAGGAGACCAGCCAAGGAACCCTTCAGACAACGCTGCTGACCTCCTGCAGCCTGACCTCCCTGACCTCCTGCAGCCTGACCTCCTGCAGCCTGACCTCCCTGACCTCCTGCAGCCTGACCTCCCTGACCTCCTGCAGTCTGACCTCCTGCAGCCAGACCTCCCTGACCTCCTGCAGCCTGACCTCCTGCAGCCTGACCTCCCTGACCTCCTGCAGCCAGACCTCCCTGACCTCCTGCAGCCTGACCTCCCTGACCTCCTGCAGCCTGACCTCCCTGACCTCCTGCAGCCTGACCTCCCTGACCTCCTGCAGCCTGACCTCCCTGACCTCCTGCAGCCTGACCTCCCTGACCTCCTGCAGCCTGACCTCCCTGACCTCCTGCAGCCAGACCTCCTGCAGCCTGACCTCCCTGACCTCCTGCAGCCAGACCTCCCTGACCTCCTGCAGCCTGACCTCCCTGACCTCCTGCAGCCTGACCTCCCTGACCTCCTGCAGTCTGACCTCCTGCAGCCTGACATCTTGTCAGTGTGAAGAAAAACAGAAAACGCAGGCGCGTTTATAGATGTCCATCACTTAAACATGTATCCCAGCGTCACGCCCCACAGCAGACCTCTGGTCAGAACGGCGGTCTGACGGCGTGGAGCGAGACCACGTGGGGCGAGACCACGTGGGGCGAGACCACGTGGGGCGAGACCACGTGGGGCGCCTGCGTTTCGTTTCCCGTCCCGGCCGCTGGTTTCCTGGCTGCCCCACGCCACCGCCCGTGGCCCGCTGCCCGTGGTGCCGCATGGACTCAATCGAATTCAAATCCCATTGAGGACCGGAGTGCGTCTGGTCCGGCCCAGCGGCCCAGAGGTCGCTGTGTGAGGACTGGAGTGCGTCTGGTCCGGCCCAGCGGCCCCGAGGTCGCTGTGAGGCTGAGAACGCCAGCGACGTTGTGTTCTTCAAAGCCAACAGCAGTAGTACAGTGCAGGGTTAAATGGCCGCAGTGTTGGAACAAACTCTCTGAATCGCCGTGTAATCCCTGAAACACAAACACTACATCCACGTGTGGGAGGAATTTAAATGGCAACACAGAGAAGGTCCCCTGGCTCCACATGAAGCCAGACGTTATTTTAAGTAGACTGCAGATTTGTTATTCAAGCTTTTTTTTCTGATGTAAATTTCTCTGGAAGCCAATGGGACACTTTAGCCTTGTCAGGACAATGAACTGCACAGAATGACCATTCCACACAGAATTACATATATACACTAGCCTGGCTGACGCGTCCACATCTCGATGAGATGGTGGTCTGGGAACTAGGTGTGCATTTTCTCGTATTTGAGGCGTGGTTTACGAATGCCTAGAGCCGTTTATTGGGCGCTATGAATGTCTATCAAATGGCGTCTGGTTCTTCCCATGCTGCTTTGATCGCGATTCTTGGCAATGAAATCTTTCAACGCCAAACGTTGCTCTTTTTTAAAAGTAAACTTGCGTTCTAAGCTACTTAATACACTTTCTAAGGCTGCATCGAACGGTAACGTTGTGTCCGCTGCCATGTTGGATTAACACGCTACAAGCTTCGGTGTCGCGCATAGACGTCGTCATCGTCTTGCTGCCCCCCCCGTTCTGTGATTGGTGGTTCTGTGATTCCCTAACTCAGGCAAAAATAAGGGCGGTGGTTTCCAGACTGTCTTTGCAGTGAAAATGAAATCGCGCGCAAAGCAGCATGGGAATTCCCAGGCTATTATATACATATATACACAGCATATACATATATACACAGCATATACATATAGACACAGCATATACATGTAGACACAGCATATACATGTAGACACAGCATATACATGTAGACACAGTATATATATATATACTGATAATGAAACACTCTGACCTCGTACACATTCTGAAGGTTCCATTCAAACTGACAACCCCCAGCAGGGATCTGCTAGCTATTCTATATCACACAGTCCTCCAAGGACACAGAGGAGTGTATCTTCTGTAGCATAACTCTTGCTTTACATGGAGAGAGAGAGAGAATGAGAGAGAGACAGCCTAGTGAAATAACTCATGAAAGGTGTCCATGATTTGGCTTTTTTAAAGATGAAGTTTCACTAAGCTAATTTGCGAGTGACTGTTCAACTTTATGTGCTGAAGGGACACGGTGCAACACGGGATGCTGTTATCTTTAAAATAATTGTTGCCTCAAGGTCTCATCACTCCTTCTCAGAAATATTCATAAGTAAAACCCTGTGGTTATTTTAGCGGGAGGCAAGAAGTCAGAGATAATAAGAGCAGAAGATGATGAACCACAAATATAGACGTAGGCCTGTTATTTCAAGCCTTGAGGAGACAGCGAACACTAAACTCTAAGACTTAAAAGAAAAGGGACAACACTGCCTTCTGGAAAGCCTAAAATATAGACTATATTATGACACATATTTTCTCCTTGTTGGCTTACTCCCACAACGTTTAGGGAAGGTCTCCAACACGGTGTGATCACCTTTATTCATTATTTTCCGGATAAAGGAAACTGCCCCTAGAGAAAAAAGGTTTTCATTCTCCATGTTTGAACCCAATATCCTGAAGAGTGTCCACTCTCCTGGAGCGTATGAAGGCCAGGAACCCACGCTGAGTGGGGGAACTCGCTGGCTTTCCCACGGTCCGGTCAGACGCCGGACAATGGAACTCACGTTCCACCTGAAATTCACTCGGAACATTTGGAAAGTAGTCGCGCTACAGTGAAGTGGGAACGCCATTCCACCAGTTCTGTGATGCTGCACTTTTATCGGGCCGTGACAAGGCGACTATAAATAGCCTTGGTTTACAAATAAGGGTGTTTCCTTTGCAGGAGCTACCCCTTCCCCCCACCCCTCCACCATGTCCTGCTTTGGGTTCTCCTACTGCCTTTCCCTGGTTTCCTTTCCTTGGTGGTGGTTCCTATCTGCTACTCCCTAACAACAGCTACAAAAGGGGATGTCCTCACCGCAAGGTCAAGAAGGAGAGAGAGAAAGAGAGAGAGAGAGAGAGAGAGAGAGAGAGAGAGAGAGAGAGATGAAGAGAAAGAGAGGGAGAGATAGAAAGAGAGATGCAGAGGGAGACAGAGTGAGAGGTGAGAGAAAAAGAGGGAAGGAGACAGACAGAGTAAGAGAAACAGAGAGAAAGAGGGAGAAAAATGGAGGGGAGAGTTGAAGAGAGAGACAGAGAGAGGGAGGGAGAGAGAAAGAGAGGGAGGGAGAGAGAGAGAGAGAGAGAGAGGGAGAGAGAGGGAGGGAGAGCTCATCTTTCAGACTGGTGGAGGAAGACAGGTCAAACCTCCTCTTATCTGTCGTGCAGCACTACAAAAGGTAGTCTGAAACGCCTCATTCACCACAAACAGGCTCATAATTAGACATCATTGTTGTCACACTTTCTTTTGATTGCATTGTGTTTTGATTGAGTCTCAGTGTCCTGTTTGTTTTGAACTCCTGGCTGTTGCTATAGAGCCGGAGGCATGAGACCATGACTCTCATTAAAAACACAATTTAATCACAACACAGTGGGAAGAGCAAAAAAAAAAAACCTGCTGATTGCAGCTTTGAGGCTTTTAGCATTTATTAAAATCAAAGTCAGAATCAGAAACCCCACTCCAATCAAATCCAACAGGCGGTAACTTCAGTCATTTCTTCAAAATAAAGGTTTACCCGTGGACCTCGTTGAGGGGAACAAACAGAGCCTCGGGGGCGGTCTCTTATTTTGACAGGGGGTCCCTGGATGCTGTTGGCTCTCCTCTTTATCGCCACCGTCAGCATGCGGGAGCTGGAGCCTTTAAGCGAGTCATGGTTGCAGATGAAAGGAGCCCTGCGCCTCGTCCCTGGCCTCTGATTGGCCCCCGCCGTTCCCATGGGGACCGGGAACCTTCCATTGATTAGCCCAGTGTGTTCCTTTTTTTTTTTTTTTTACTACTTTCCAGTCTAGAGATAAGAAACACAGCAACTGCAGCTCCTGAGACAGTACTTCTGGAGGGTCAGGAGTGGGATGTCTGTGTGAACCGGGGCGGGGGTCTTTTTGAGAAGGACAGCCTGGGATTACCTCAGGTACAAGCATCCACAGAGGATGAGGCCCCCTTCAGAGCCCTTCAGTCAACGCACGTGGACTCACAACGTCAATATTTATGTCACAGAGCGCTCGCTGTTTGTCGGGTTTCTGTTCTTCTCCCGGGCCGAGCACTGCCGTCTGAACACAATGACGGTGTTGACATCTGATACACAGTACATCACGCACACAGAAACACAAACACACACAGATGCACACACACACACGCACACACACACACACACACACACACACACACACTCACACAGACACAGACAGACACAGGCGCACACAGACACACACACACACACACGCACACACACACACACACAGGATCAAAGCTTTCCTGTGTTGCTTCCTCTCCAGCGGTGCCCCCCCCCCCCCCCCCAGCGTCTTCAACATTTAAAACAAGTCAGATCAATACCAGAAGCAGCGCCCGGTCGATGTGAGTGGCGTCCTCGTGATGCCTTTAATCACAGGTGTTGTGGCAGGCCGGGCAGGAGACCGCGCCCGGCCACCTAAATTGCGACGGCGGCTGCAAAATGGCGGCGAGGCGCTAACGACAAGCTCCTGCTGATTGGCTAAGTGGGTTCTCCTCGGGTGGCGTTCTCACGCCATTATTCCAGAGAACGGGGAATCAATTCTGCTTTGAATGTCTGGTCCTCCTGGGCCGGGAGGTGTTTACGTGAACGGACGGCTGTTTCCATTATTCAGTGTCCCGGCTCGTTACCGCGTGCTGTCAAGGTTACGCGGCCTCCTCCACCATGTTTATTTTGTGTCAAACTGTTGTTGGAGTCGGCCGGGTTTTGGCCGCCATTTTCAAAAGACTTAACGGTCTGTTTTCCATCGTGGTCATTGCGAGATGGAGTGGAAGATGAGAGCGACGTTCAGTAGTTCTCCATTAGATAGCAGCGCTGCCCCCTGGGACCACATCAAGAGGCTAACAGGGTTAGCGTGATTTAATTTCATGTCATTGTCTCCGGCAGCAGGCCGCCGTGCCCACCTCCCCGCGGCCCGGCCGTCCAGGAGCCCCTTAACCGCGTTACGCCTGGGGGGCCGCGGCCAGCGGCACGCTAAAGACCGGCTTCCATGGTTTCGAATTGGCACCCGGCGGCGATGGATCAGGGCTCGGAAGTGAACCTGGGGCGCTCTCGTTTCCTGTTGGCTGACTCATAGAACGGACTTGTGTGTGTGTGTGTGTGTTTGTGTGTGTGTGTTTGTGTGTGTTTGTGTGTGTGTGTGTGTTTGTGTGTGTATGTGTGTGTGTGTGTGTGTTTGTGTCTGTATGTGTGTGTGTGTGCGTGTGTGTATGTGTGTTTTTGTGTGTGTGTGTGTGTGTGTGTGTGTTTGTGTGTGTTTGTGTGTGTATGTGTGTGTGTGTGTGCGTGTGTATGTGTGTGTGCGTGCATGTGTGTGTGTGTATGTGTGTGCTTGTGTGTGTGTGTGCGTGTGTGTGTGTGTGTATGTGTGTGTGTGTGTTTGTGTGTGTGTGTTTGTGTCTGTATGTGTGTGTGTGTGTGTGTGTGTATGTGTGTGTGTGTGTGTGTGCGTACATGCGTGCGTGTGTGTGTGCGTCTGTGTGTCTGTTTCTTCTCAGCACCGGGGGCTTGACGGCGGTGGGTTCTGGCGTCTGTTGTTGTTGTTGTGAGGCTCAAGCGAGCGCCGTGAAGACGACCCGGGTGCAGCCCGGGTGACCGGCGCTGCCCCCCCCCGCCGGAGACGCGGCGAATCGCCCCGCTGTGGCACCCGACGGCGGCCAGAGCGGCCGCCACGTCTCCAGACCCGCGGGCCGGCCGGCTTTATCTTGGCTCCCACGCCACCGCTGGCGCCGCGGAAACACAGAGTGGAACGTTTTCTCCTTAGATGTTATCGTTGGTTTTTTCTTTTTGTTACCCCAGCGTCTTTCACGGGTTTCTGGGTGATTTCAGGCAAACCAAGTGGAGGATTACGTAAGGTGGTAATACATGCTTTGGTCAGGGTGGAAAATGGATCCGCTGGGCGGTGTGAGAGTAGGATGTGTCATGTTCTTCTGGCTCCAGATATCTGTGGTTCCACACACACATCGGTATCTCACTCTCAATCACATTCTGGAGAAACTGCAAACTCCCACTGAGGCAATGTTCTTACATGGCCCACACACCTTCTGATAAAGGTTAAAATATATATATATACCTTCAGTGAAAGCATCCAGATCTTCTGATATATGATGTTTACCTTCTGATATACGATATGTACATTCTGGTATGGCATGCTTTCTGATGCATCCTTCAGACTGGTTTTATGGTAATAGGTGTATTCAGTGTCTTAGCCATGTTTCCTTGTCCAGATCTGTTAAGTCAGGCTCATCAGCCTCTACGTTTCTCGGCAACCATCAATGATTTTCCACAGAGCTATCGACTGATCATATTAACATTATTGACTTAAGGGTAGGAGGCAAAGCTGAACTCGTGGGCTTCAGGTCATGCTAATTTTTACTTAATGCAATGAGCAGTCAACGGCTGGAAGGTCAGAGATCGATCCATAAAGATCTCTGGGAATGAACGCACACAAAGTTAAAACAAATACATCCATCTACATCTGAAATCTCCCTTTTCACTTTGCTGTTTCTACTCCACTTCCAGGCGCCAAAAGGCTTCAGCGCTCACCAGATTGGTAAACATTTCGACCGTCAAGATCTACCGGAGGATCTTCGGACCGCGACTGGACAACAAAAACAAACCGAGCTGCCTCCGTATGGTCACTTCCTGCCGTCAGGGGCGTGATGGAGCACTCTGGACACGCATGTGTTGGACCCCAAACCCAGAGGATGAGAGCACTTCTCCCAAGTGTCAGCTCTGATGAACACCACCTGCCCCCGTGACAGTGAGGAGGAGGGTCTGTGTGGATCTCAGAGGACCCTGGAGAGAGCAGTGCGTCGTGTGAGGAGACCCATGAGAGGCTACGCTGCACCTGGGAAAATAGAACAGCTTCCTTTTTTCTGTCAACCGGGTCTGGAAAAGTAAACGCAACGTGAAATGTGAGGCAATCTGGGTCATTTCACAGAGCGACTGCAAGAGAATCTTTAACAAAACGTGAATGTTTGCTAACTATATAAATATAACCTAATGACTCATGTGTATTATATCCAGCACATAATACTATAACTCAATTACCACTACAGCACACATTTTATACCATGCATGTCTCACTACTACAACTATTACTGCTACTACTACTATTACTACTACTACTACAACTACTACTTCTACTACTACTACTACTACAACCACCACTACTACTACCACTACTTCTACTACTACCACTAACCCTAGGGTTAGGGTTACTACCACTACTACTACTACTACCACTAACCCTAGGGTTAGGGTTACTACCACTACTACTACTACTACCACTAACCCTAGGGTTAGGGTTACTACCACTACTACTACTACTACCACTAACCCTAGGGTTAGGGTTACTACCACTACTACTACTACTACCACTAACCCTAGGGTTAGGGTTACTACCACTACTTCTACTACTACCACTAACCCTAGGGTTAGGGTTACTACCACTACTACTACTACTACCACTAACCCTAGGGTAAGGGTTACTACCACTACTACAACATGTTTCCCACCATGCGTGTCTCTGTCCATTCCAGCGTCTCTCCTCAGCCCATGTGAGGCTCGCTCACCAACACTTCCTGCTCCACAGCGTCTCCTGCCACATCTGCCCTCTCAGTGCACAGATGTGCAGTAGATTATGCCCCCCCTCCTCTCTCTCACCCTCCTCCCCCGCCTCCCCCCTCCTGGTTCCTCCTCTTCCCGACTGCAAAGAAAGAAAGCATTGAGTTCAAGGCGGCCCCTGGCTCCAACACCCCCCCCCCCCCCCCCCCCCCCCCCGTGGTACAGAAGTGGGGCTCACAGGAGGCAGCAGCAGCCTACCTCGCTGGCCAGCCCCTCACTGCTGAGCTTCAGTCTACAGTTGTACTTTGGAAATGAAGAAGGGAACAGACTGGCTCTCAGCTCTCTGTGCTCGTGAATAACAACCCCCCCTCC